>OX424574.1:55192026-55649526 GCA_949152435.1 Gastracanthus pulcherrimus
CGCGCAAATTTTCTCCAATAATGTCCGTAAATCTAACGTTGGCCCGACGCGCACTGATTCTATATCCTGGTGTCACACCACCACGAATTTACTTGCCTAACCTCGAGCATATGGCGACGATGCACGATAATTATTCTACAAATTTTTAATTGCAAGTGCCGAGGGAAGCTCGACAATTCCAATCCACTCACCGTCGCAAATCTGGCACGCCTCGCGATGCTCCTCACTAGCTGGTCGCAAAAGTTCGTCGGATAATATAATCTCAAAAATGTATGGCGTTGAGCGCGTTTATCTTGGTCGACGGGCGGACAGGCGATCAAAAATGTGTCTCTCTACGCTGACGGACGGGCAGGCAATCCCAAAATTGGAGAGGGCGGAAATCTCTTCCAAAATTTTCGCTCTTCTTCTCGAACAACTTCAGCCCACACACTTGTTACTTCCGCCCCTTTCTTTACGGTGATTGGCCTTGATTTTCCCTAGATGCGAAAATCAAGGCCAAGTCTGCGGTGATTTGAGTCGCTAATTACCATTGGCCCGCTCCGCGAATGCCGCCCTGTCCACGCAGCGCGGGCAATATGAATTGCTAGATATACACGCGCGGGCAACCCGGCGTGTATATCTATATCGGGCGCTTTCGGTTTTGTCGCTGCCGGACTATCACAGTTGGCAGCGGCGACGTGCGCGCGTCGGCCTACGCTAGGATAGGCCGGCAGCTTCATGCGGCTCGCGGCGCGGCGGCTGCTAGCTCTCCCCTCTGCCGACAGCCGTGTCAGTATCTCTCTCACTCTCTCTCTCTCTCTCTCTCTCTCCCTCTCTCTCTCTCTCTCTCTCTCTCTCTCGTGGCTACAGCAGAGTGTTCCACGAGGAAGCCGCCGCTGCTGCTGTGAATCCTCTCTCCTCCCGCGTCTGCGTGCATCGGGAGAGAGGGCAGTCGCGCGCGCGTGTGTGTATGCGTGTGCGCGGGCAGCGGCTCATCATCCTCGAGAGGCGAGGAAGAAAGAGCAAGCGAGAGAGAGAGGGTCGCGCGTAGAGTGTGCAGTGGTGTTGGTGCTGTGCATGGTTGTGTAGGTTTTCGTCGTCGTTGCTTGCTCCGAGCAATCGTCGCTGCGGCGATCAACTGGTACCGCCGGTATGGGGGTGTGCGTGTGTGTGCCGGTCTGCGGCTTTCCTCGGTCGCTACTCCTTATCCCCATTCCCTCAACAAATAAATAACAATTCCCCCCCCATTAATAACAATATTATTTAATATAATAAATGCTCGGCTCTGGTGACGGGTGACTTGGTCGCGACTGACTGCCCGTGTTTTAATATCATTGGGACGTGAAATGCACGTCACAAGGTTCGCGCGCGCTTTTTATGCCGTTACGGTCTTCAACCTTTTGGAAGCCGCCCTATGCTTCTTCGGTTTGCCCTATCGTCCTCGCTTTCCTCTGTCGGTCTTTTTGTGCACAATGTATTCAGGTCGGATGCGACGGCTGTCGCCATCTTTCCGTTTGTCTACTCGACTTATCCCTCGACGTTTTTTTTTTTTTTTTTTTTTTTTTTTTTTTTTTTTTTTTAACGTCGCCATGTTTATGCTCCCATGTGGTGCTAATCGACGACGGGGGTCTGCGGTGTGTTTGTAAACAAAGCACATGTAATTTTTACAGAGGTGCTTGTATCAATCGGCAGAGACTAGGATTCGAACCCGGGTCACCGGCGTGGGAATCCGACACTCTACCGACTGAGCCGCCGCAGGCCCCTCTAATAATAGTATGAACATATCGGAGCCAATTGATTTTCAAAAAACTACTGAAGACCAGCCTGTCAAGGTAAGGTTTATTATTAAAATATTATATAAAATGTGAATATGTCCAATGTCCAATGAATATGTAACTATACAACTACATTATTATAGTATATATATTTATTATAATTTTATTTTATATTTTTATAAAATTTACTAATAATTTATGCAAACTTTTTATCTATTAGGTGAATGATGTATCCAGTCATAATAAAAAGCACAACGACCAACTTTGTAAACCTGTTTGTGCTTGTGGAAATGTTAATGTTGCAGAATTGCTTCTAATGACTAAAAATTGCAAGAATTTGAATGTGAATTGCAAAGTCTTGGGATCAGTCTGCAGAGATACTGGGGAGAGCTGAAGCTGATCAGCTTAACCCAGCGTAGGTAGAACTATGTTGGATATACTTACAATGCGATAATCAATCTCCCCAATCAATCAATCTGAGAGCGAAATTCGCTCTCCTATCTACTACGCAGCTGCACCGTGATTGGATGTAGCTCACGTAGAAGGGGAACAATACTGCGCGCACGGCGCTATAGATATACTAACGTATAACATCTCCAGTGAGCAAGATGTGCGCCGATGCGGGCGCGCTACTGCCCCGACGTGCAGAAGCGCGTTGACAAATAAACAGCTTTCTCGTGTTGGGGAACGCACAGCTCGCTGACGAGAGGCGCGTGGTCGGACCGATTATATGGTAGCGCTGCACTTGTTTTTGTAAAGCGGCTAACCTAATATAATAATGTAATACTAAAAATAAAATTTTTGCTAAAAACATGTCAGAAACATGTTTTGAGACATTAAGCGTCAAAATACACTATTTTTAAAAAAAATCTTTATCGGTGTATGTGTGTGTGTGTGTGTGTCAAATCGCTTGCAAGAAAACTCTAGAAGGTATAACAGTCGAAACGACGTGAAATGTTTCTATTTCCATCGATAGGGGCTCCTATCGAAAGAATGTCGGAGACTGCCAAAACCCAGAGGCCAGCAACAATAACAACAACAATAACAACAGCATCGACACAAGTAAGTTAATAACAGTTAAATAGGTTTTCGAATCCTGCTCTAAAATTTAATGGCGCTTTCATCGCGACCGTTGTGACAACGAAAGAGGTCGATAATGTACCGATCGAGGCGAATAGAAATCAGCCCGAAGTTACAGATATCAGCGAGCTCTGGTTTACCGACAGTGGAGCGACATACCATATGACTTTTCGTCGAGACTGGTTCTCAGAGTTCACTGTGGTAGTTATGGGTGAAGGCGATATTCGTGAAGTGGAGGGAGTTGGAACAGTTAAAACCGTCAACGCAGAAGTAAATTTTGATAGCTGCAGTTTACAGGAGTTGCATGAGAATCTAGGTCGTCAACAAGACTACACTGAAGGATATGGTTAAGAAGAAAGCCATAATTGGTGTCGATAAAGTCCTGGACGACAACATTTTTTGTGAAGGGTGCATGTATGGAAAAGTGCATTAGCTTCCCTATAACAAGACCAGTAAGCAGCGAGTAGTTATGTTATTAATGTACTGTTATTAATAGACAGGAAATTTGGTTATCAACATGATCCTCAATCACAAAAGTGATGCATTTGAATATTTTAAGAAATTCTACAATCGAGTGACGACGCAGCTGAGCCAAAAAATTAAGGTGTTGTAGAGTGATAGAGGATTGGAGTTCTGTAATCGATATTTACAGGCATACCTGGCGGACAAAGGTATCAAACTCTGCACTGCACCGTATTGCCCGCAGAGGAATGGCAAGATAGAGCGAGATATGACGACCATCATCGAGTCTGCTAGAAGCATGATCCACACCAAGTAGTTGTCTCAATATCTTTGGGTAGATAGAGTCGGTGATGCTGTCTACGCAATGAATTGCACAACATCTGTGTACAACCGGGACATAACACCATACGAGGCATGGCATCATACGAAGCCCAACGTAAATAATATGCACCCGTTTGGAACAGAGGCTTTCGTGTTCATTACGCACATTCACAGGACCAAGTTTAATGAAAAATCAGCTAATATGCTTCTTTTTGGATATTCTGAAGACTTCGATAACTATCACCTGTTCGATCTAATCAAGAAGAAGGTCATCATCGCCAGGAATATTCGTTTCAAGGACGAAACGGAGCAGAAGTGTGTCTAGTTGGTAATTCCAAGCAATAACAAGGTACAAGTTGATGGAAGTCAAACTGGAACCAATACTTTACATGAGTCTTACACATCAGATCATGCACCTGAACACAAAAAACAGCATAGTGGAGAAGAGTCACTAAATGAACCCGATGTTCTGGTTGTGCATGAAGATAGCATGGATATTAGTGAAGATGATGATCATCCAGAACGAGAAGCTGATGATCCTGTGAATGCTGGAATGGAAGTTGAGGTTAAGTCGCCAATCAAAAATAAGAAAAGAAAACAGTGTGACATTGGTATTGTGAATACTCCCTTCTTACTTGATAAATAAAAAATTAAAAAACAAGTGGACCTGGATGATGCTATGAGCAGCTCTCAACGACAGGAGTGGCAAGCAGCGGTGAATGAAAAATTCGAATTCCACCACAAAAATCAAACTTGGAAAATTATTGATAGGCCAAAAGGTGTAAAGCTGCTGGACACCTAATGGGTATTCAAAGTTCAAAATGACTCGCACGGTGAGAAATAAAAAGTCGAATCCACTGAAAAGCACGTTTATTCTACGCGAAACAAAAGTCTATCTAAGTAGTCACGTGGTAAGCTGCAACAGCTTACAAAAAAAGTAGCTACTCTTTTTTTTGTTAATTTTAAATTCTGGTTTTCGAAGTTAAAATTTAGCTTCCAGAAAAAAGTAGCATCCATTGTAAGAAAAAGGAGCTACTCCTATTTTTAAAGAAGTTTCAACCATTTCTTTGAGAGGTTATATTGGCATGCCTGAAACAAACATTATTTTATTTTATTTCTCTACGTGCGAAATCATTACGAAGAAACCTTTGTTCCTGTACTAAAGTACGAGTCACTTGGAACCTTGTTTGCAGTCGCTACCCATGAAGATCTGGAGCTTGTGCAGTTTGGCATAAAGACTACATTCTTATATGGAGAACTTGAAGAGGACATGTATATTCCCCCCGGGCTTAAAGTTCTTAAAGATAGTAATAAAGTGTGTAAATTGAGGAAAGCCTTTGTACGGCTTGAAACAAGCTTCCAGATGTTGGAACAGAAAGTTTTATAAATTCTTGCGGCTGTTTGAATTTGTATGTTCTGAATAGGAAGCATTTTTTTGTTTATAAAAATAGTAAATACATATTGTATCTTACATTATTTTCAATTTTGAGTAAATATTTTTTTGAAGTGTTCTTAAAAGCGAAAGTTAAATGAAAATAATGGGTAGTCATATGAAAATAATATGCACTAGAATATTTTTGTTCGCAATGTTTACGTTTTGAAACTCCGAAGTTTTATTCTCAGAGGTCGGCGATCTTGCCGATGACATCAGACATGAAATAGGCTAATTATAAAGAGAAACAGATACCCTGCACTAAGTCGCTCTGTCTCTTTTTCATTAGGGACGATAGTATTCTGCTTGGATCAGCGGTCTATACTTTATAAGTCCATGACGAGCAGCGATGGGCTCATTTGGATTTCAGATAACAGAATCCCTAAGTTCTAGAGAAAAAATTTGACATTGTGGTTAGCTAAATTCACATCATTGGCTCCACGGAGAAATACGTGATAAGGAGACCTAACTCCGTGCTTCAAAAGTGGGACACGTTTTCCGACAAAGGTCGGCAGATCCGCTCGATAGAACGGCCGCGACATAACGAGTTTCGACACCACGCACGGCGATTGGCAAACTACACAACCCCGCTGAGCTTCCAAAATTACGGTCCGAGTTCAAATTCACCTTAGGGAAATTTTTTTTACTTTTTTTTTGTAAAAAACTGTTTTTACACAAATGTAATGTATATGTGAATTTTATGAGTAAAGTATTAATGACCGATTTCATCTCAAATCATGCAGGCCGACAGCACCTATCTCTCCGAATCAGCTCAAATTATAGTATATTATTCTACTCGGAAAATAAGCGTATACGTATTTTTTGATTTTTCGATAGTATCAAAATTGCATGTGTTATGCTTTTTTCAAAAATGACTCCTCAAATTTCGTTTCTCAAAAATCGAAAACTTTTTTCTTTTTAAATCGTTCTAATTCGTCTTTTTATAGATATTTGAAAATAATTCTGTACATATTCGATGCTGTTGGTGATACTCTTTCGATCTGCCAAGTTCAAAATTTTTTTTACAAAAGTCAAGGATGATATGGCATTTTTTATAAACAATGAAAAATGCTTTTTTCTCAAAAAAGCCATCTTTTTTTTTTACTCAATTTT
The DNA here is from genome assembly GCA_949152435.1 of Gastracanthus pulcherrimus. Taxonomy (NCBI): domain Eukaryota; kingdom Metazoa; phylum Arthropoda; class Insecta; order Hymenoptera; family Pteromalidae; genus Gastracanthus; species Gastracanthus pulcherrimus. The sequence continues at coordinate 55,198,189 of OX424574.1, forward strand.
TTTTATAGATAGCTAGTCTCAATACCTATATAGTCATATACATGATATTTGGAATATTTTTGTTTTTTAAGAGATATAAACGAAATAAGAAAAAAAATTTATGTACCCCTAAGTATAATGATTATACGTATATAGCAGAGCAAGAATCTGTGCATTAGGCGAATACGTGTACGATTATTTATATATGTGTGTGTGTACACCATAGAGGAGTATAACGCATGGTACTAGAATTCTCCGCAAGGTGGCTAAAACTCATCTTTTGCTATCACGTAGATAATGTTACTTATTTTAGCTTATTAAGGAACCCGGTCTAGTTATCTTAATATATATAGTATTACTTATACATACTAAGATTTCTCTTGAATTATGACTGAAATTTATTCAACAAAGAGGCGCAAGTGTCTAAACTTTTTTTGGATCACACAAAAAAAAACGTATATGATGCCACTGTTAAATTTAGAAAATTGGAGAATTTAGCAGAACTTCTTCGGCAAAGTTTTCCTAACAAAGCAGTGCAGAGTTCGGATTATGTATGCTTCAATTGTTATGAACGCGTTAAAAATATTGAACCAAAGGAAATAATTGATGCGATTCATTCAGACAATTATACTGACTTGGACAGTAATACTTAAGACCATGATTTCGAGCTAGCACCCCAGAGCGGATTGAGCATTTAAACGAAACCTTAATTTCAAGTTCTTTTAGTAATGTTTCGCCACTTAAAAGGAAGAGAGGTATTGATGATTCATCTGTACAAAGATACATTATTAGAAAAAAATCAGAACTAGTATCTTCATTCTCATCTGCAACTAGCTCAAAATTGTCAGAAGCATACAATGTTTGCATTGATGAATCACATGATGATTTGACTCAATGCTTCTGCAATGAATGGCTCAATAACTTGCGAGTAGCGCTTGAAAATTGTGACAGTATCAATGAGAAAATTAGAATTTTAACGTTGCTTCCTTCGTCATTAACAAAATCTAGTATTTTATCAGCATTTCCCGAAGTAACTGTTTATATGATTGACAAAGCAAGAATGCTTGTAATAACTAAGGGAATATATTCTGAACCTGACGCGTATACTGGTCATCCATTGGACGAAAAGTCTACAAAAATTGCCATGGAATATTTTCTAAACGATGACTTTAACTGTACACGTCAAAGCCCTAATAAATGTGATGTTGTGACTGTTCAACAAAATGGAAAAAAAGAAAAAAAAATAAAACGTTATTTGACACGCAGTTTAAAAGAGGCGTATAAACTATTCAAACAAGAAAACCCAGACATAAAAATCGGTATAACAAAGTTTTATACATTAAAACCAAAGTTTATTATGTTGAGCCCGTCGAAGGAAGTGTGTCTGTGCATTTACTGTGCAAATGTTGATTTATATGTTAATAGTCTAAATAATTTCCTAGGAGGCAAACATTCAGACCTCGATAGAGTTCGTTCTACACTTTTATCGGCAATTGTTTGCTCCAATTTGTCCGATAAGTGTCTTTTTCAAGAATGCACTTTATGCCCAGGTTCTGAAAATATCAACCTAAGTTTGTTTGGATTAGAGACAACTAATGAACATGAGGAGATTGTTTTTGCTATGTGGGAAAATGGCCATCTTGTGAAGAAAAGATTAACAATCTCCAATTTTTATAGCGATCTTTCTTCTTGGACAGTCAAAACAAGCGTTCATTTAAATATTAAAAATATACAAAGAAAAGCTAAAAAAGAAGAGAAAGAAATAGCTGCAGCTAACTCAGGTCATCTAGTACTGCATGGTGATTTTGCTGAAAATTGGGCAGTGATTCACAGTAACCCTATTCAAGGTACTCACTGGGTTAATCAACAGGTCTCTATTTTCACAGCAGTTTGTTATCAAGGAAAACTAACAAAAACTTTTGCTGTCATCAGTGATGATAGAAAACACGATTCTGCCCATGCCTTGTTAGCAATGGAAAAAATAATTGATTCGATGAAAAATGATTCAACCGATTTAATAGATCAAATATCGATTATAACAGATGGAGCAGCAAGCCACTTTAAAAATCGATTTCAATTGTATGAAATGAAAAATGCTTCCATCAATAAAAAATGGTTGTTTTCAGCTACAGGTCACGGGAAAGGTGCATGTGATGGTGTTGGCGGACTAGTCAAACACTATGCAACTAGACATAATCTTCAGAACAGTCATATTGTATCAATACAAGATGCCAATGCTTTTGTAATAAAAGTTCAATCTTATACTAATAATATTAAACTAATCTTACTACCAAAAGAAGATATTGAAGTTTTTAGACAAAATAAAATAAAAGAGTGGCTTAAGGCTCCTAAATATAACGGCATTCAGAAAACCCATGTATGGAAAGTAAATGTAGGTAAAAAGAAAAAATCTTATACAGGTCGAACTGCTCTTCATTCTTTAACAAAATTGTTAAATAAAGAGAAACAGAAGAAGAAGAAAATCAACTCAAAGAATCGTGTTAGCAGGAAAGTTAGAAAAAGCAATACAATGTCTAAAAATCATAAAAAAGGGAAAAATACATAGGATTTTTTCTTGCACGACAGTGCTATGGGGAACATAAAATTTTTTTCTTATTTCGTTTATATCTCTTGAAAAACAAAAATATTCCAAATGTCATGTATATATGACCATATAGTTATTGAGACTAGCTATCTATAAAAAAAATTGAGTCAAAAAAAGATGGCTTTTTGGAGAAAAAAGCATTTTTCATTGTTTATAAAAAATGCCATATCATCCTTGATTTTTTTAAAAAAATTTTTGAACTTGGCAGATCGAAAGAGTATCACCAACAGCATCGAATATGTACAGAATTATTTTCAAATATCCATAAAAAGACGAATTAAAACGATTTAAAAAGAAAAAAGTTTTCGATTTTTGAGAAACGAAATTTGAGGAGTCATTTTTGAAAAAAGCATAACACATGCAATTTTGATGCTATCGAAAAATAAAAAAATACGTATACGCTTATTTTCCGAGTAGAATAATATACTATAATTTGAGCTGATTCGGAGAGATAGGTGCTGTCGTCCCGCATGATTTGAGATGAAATCGGTCTAATAGGCTAAAAAATAAATAAAATATTTATCTTTAATAGGAAGAATATAAATAAACATCCTTCTCTTACAGGGTTTATGTATACTTTTTAATAATTCAAGCGAAATAAAATACTTTCCACTTTTTACATATGAGATTATGTAAAACTCTTTATATTACCGACAATTACAGGGACCCATTTCTTTCGGTGCTTATTTTCTAAAAACAAATTCTGCAGTATTCCGTTAGTACTTAGCAGCTCTATTTATATTTAATTGTCAATTTTTTAAAAGCAAATAAATTTAGGTTTGATATAAATAAATAAATCTACATATTGAAATAGTCGATGTGCAATAAATATCCATATATATAAACTGTAGGAAAGAATTAAGAAGATCTCTTATATTTACAAGTTTTTACTATAAGTTAAGTATGTTAATTAAATAAAGTAGAAATACACCTATTTGTTTATGTTTATTTGCAATCCTATTTATTGAAAAATTATTATACACAATGTATATATGTATATACTCATTTGTAAAATGGTGTGCAATGTGCTGAAGTATGTAATTATACGGTACACCTAAAATATCACGTTTATAATTAGTAAAACAGTAATATCTGAGTTTAAATACATTTTAATGTCTCTATTATTTAATATCCAAATTATGCTATTACGTTATGCCTTAGCAATGAACATATGCTACTATTAATTATAATCATGTGTTAACAACCGTGGTCAAGTGGCTATAGTCGATGCCTGGTAATTTTTGGCGCACGTTTTATTCCAACCCGGTCACTTTTTTGTTCTTTTTATAAAGACTATTTATGTTATATAATTTTTGTAGTGTAATTGTTTTATTCCGTTAATTAATAATACTCATAACAATGTGCAAATGTGATGAGTATGACATTGTCAGTTGATATGTATTAAAATATAATGTTTGAACAGTAAGTATAATATGTAAATTTAAATTATTGTTAAGACTCCAAAAACGGTAAAAAATGTATTAAGATATATATGATTTTATATATTTACGTACAAATTTTTAAAATATTAAGTCTTCTCAAGTCTCAACAATAATGTATATTTACATATTATACTTACTGTTCAAATATTATATTTTAATACATATTTTAAGTTATGCGTATTATTAATTAACGAAATAAAAAAAGTACACTACAAAAATTATGTAACATAAATAGTATTGATAAAAACAGATGGTGACAGGGGTTGGAATTGAACCTGCGCCAAATAGTTATCAGGCATCGACCATAGCCACTCGACCACGGTTGTTAACATCTGATAACAATTAAAAGTAGCATATATTCATTGCTTAGGCATAACGTAATAGTATAGTTTGGCTATTAAATAATACAGCTATTATAGATTATTTAAACTCAAATATTATTTTTTTATTAAATAGTTTTATTAATCATATACGTGATACTTTAGGTGTATATTATAATTACATACTTCCGCACATTACATACCATTTCAGAAATTAGTACTTAACTTACAGTAAAAACTTGCATGTTCCGGCCGTTTGCACTTGCAGCGGCCCTATTATATTTCATATTTTTGCGCGCACTGTATTTCTCTCTCGCGCAAAATTTGAAGTACTCGCTCGCATGATTTCTTACGAGAAAGGACACAGGTGCGCGCTTTCTCCCACTTTCTTCCTTCCTGATTTCGGCGAAGCGAGATCAAAACTATTTGTTCTCGCTGAGCTCACTCTCTTCCGGCTTGACCTCTGCTATGGCAAGATCGATGCGCGTCTCGCGACTCCGCATCCTTTCACCCACCACACGTGTTCCGGGCTATCGTTAAGTGCCCTTAGCTGCACTTTCAAACGACGCTATTACCGCGATCAATTCTATGCAGGTTTCAAACCGAAAATGAACTTCTTGTGTTTTGGACGGTTAGCGTGCGAGCAAAAAGAGATGTTTTTAATTCTTTCATACAGTTCATATATATGGATATTTATTGTACATCGACTCTTTCAATATGTAGATTTATTTATTTATGTCAAACCTAAATTTATTTATTTTTAAAAAATTGACATTAATTATAAATAGAGCTGCTAAGTACTAACGGAATACTGCAAAATTTGTTTTTAGAAAATAAGCACCGAAGAAAAATGGACCCTTGTAATTATCGGAAATATAGAGAGTTTCACATAATTTCATATGTGAAAAGTGGAAAGTATTTTATTTTGTTTAAATTATTAAAAATTATACATAACACTTGTAAAAGAAGGATGTTTATTTATATTCTTCTTATTAAACATAAATATTTTTCATATATTTATTTATTTTTTTAGCCTATTATCACTTTTTATTTATAAAATTCACAGATACGTTACATTTTTTTTATAAAAACAGCAAAAAGAAAAAGAAATTTCTTTAAGGTGGATTTGAACCCGGACCGTAATTTTGCAAGCTCCTCGGGGTCGCGAAGTTCGCCAGTCGCCGTGCGTGGCGCTGTAACTCGTTAGGTCGCCACCGTTCTGACGAGCGGACCTGCCGATTTTTGTCGGGAAACGTGTCACACTTTCAGCTGCCCCAGCGCATAAGGGTGTGTCCAGATGGAGAACAAAAATATGGTCTGTCCTCTCTGGTCCGTGTTCCATCGCTGTTTCGCTGTTCAGTTTCGAATTCAAACGTTGGGGTTTGATACGTTAAAACCGTTTAAAGTCACTCCGGATCTCTGGAGCAAATTTAGCCCTTGCAGTGGAGCATTGAGAGTATAGACGTCTAGATGCATTTCAACGTTTGAATTCATAACGGGACAGCGAAACAGCGATGGAATAGGAACTGGAAAGGACAGACCATATTTTTGTCCTCTATCTGGACGCACCCGAATAGTTTCACCTCCTTATCTCTTACTCCATGGTTGGCACAAAATACCGCGGGGTGTTGTCAAACCCATCCAGCATGCAGAAGATGTAAGAAAATCAAAACAATCGAAATGCACCAGGTTAGGTAATCAGGCAGAGTGGGATAGGGTTGAGAACACCCTAGGCATTTACAAAAATTGAAATATAAAATTATATTTGATTTTATTGCTAATAAAAATGCTTTATATTAATTATGAAGTTCAGTACAAATGATTAATATAAATTAATCATCATTTACGCAACATAACATATTAAACAATGTTTTTATTGTACAGGTGAAATGTGGCTATTGCAATTACATTTTAAGTCCATTTCTTAACAATGCATTATAGCACGGTTGTTTTAATACATTTGATCTTAGTATCAATTCTATTTATATAAATGACGATGGAATATTAACTATGCAATGATTAGTAAGTTTTTGATTGATTATTTTTTATAAGTTCAACTGCGTAATTTTTACTTATATAATATATAATGTTTAGAACCTGTACCAAATTCTGAAACAATGAATGCTGCCTCTCAAGATGAAAAAGACCTACATATTGCTGAGTCCAATCAGTCCCATATGGATAATAACGCGGGTGATAAGTATGGAGCAGAAAATGAAAATACAGAGAATGAAAATTCAATCCCTGCTGAAAATAGGCTTATAAAATTCATTAAAATACATAAAGCTGACATTCAATAAATTTAAAAGACCGTTCTTGATCATACTTCTACCTATTAAAGAGAATTAAAAAACATAGAGGTTATTATAAACCATTTAAAACAATTAAAAGTCATGATATAGTTAAAAATTTTCAATAAACTTTAGTTTGTTTCTAATCATGAAATTCAATAATATTTAATTAAATTTAATGACCTTTAATTAACTTCATCACAAATGTAAAACTAATGAAAATCAATAGTCAAAAGTATGATCAAGAACGGTCTTGAACATAGGAATTTATTGGACGTTATTCAGAAAAAAAAACAATTAAAATTCATTCATTTAATTGTTTTTTCAAATGTAAGTAGGTGCATAAAACTCATTAAAGTTCATCAAAAAGTATACTAAAACTGCTTATTCAAAATAATTAATATTTATTAATTACAAACCATCATAAAAGTTGATTCAATGTTATTGAAGTTCATTTATCGTTAATAACATTGTTGCTGATTAAAATTTATTTAGTCGAAAATAATTTAAAGATATAAGAATTCATTGGACGTTATTCAGAAAAAAACAATTAAAATTCATTCATTTAATTGATTTTAATAAACTTATGCAAGTGCATTAAAGTTTATTAAAATTGATAAAGGTCTATACTGAAATTGAACATTAAAAATTTTGAATGTCAATTAATTATAAAAATTCATTAAAGTTGTTTCAATATTATTAAAGTTAATTCATGGCTTGATAATTTAAATATCGATGTTCATTGGAGTTATAGAAGTTGATTAAAAATGATTGAACTTTAACAAATTTTAATGAATTTTAAAAACCTGTTTTCAGCAGGTAACCGGAAAACCCGAGAAGAACGATAAATAATGTGCTCAGTGAAGAAACCCGAAAGACCGAGCAAAAACCTCGTACATGCCCGGCTCCCCTTTCACTCGAAATGCATTTTAAGGGTTCCTGGAAACGAATAAGCCGAAACAATGCGCTCCTTGTTTACTGCGCTGGGAATAGGCGAGCTCCACGCCGCACTCCCATACACGCGTCTACAGCGTGGCATTTTTCGGAGGCAAGAAAGGGCCTCACTTTGACTATCTCCCACGTCAGTTTCGGGCTTGCTGCGTTTCGCTGATTGCTCGGCGACGCAGAGAAAAGCCAGTGGAAATTCTCTCTCATTTGCCAAGAGGAGGCAAGGGCAACGTTGGACCTCGAAATATTCAGAAAGTCCAAACGCTACATTCAGGTCGTTGACTATACTATTAGACTAATAGCATAGTCAACGACCTGAACGCAGCGTCTGGACTTTCTAAATCTTTCGAGGTCCAACGCTGGGCAGGGGTGGAGATACTCATACTCCTTCTTGCCTTTGCACCTTAAACGACGCCACCAATGTCACCGCCCTCAAGGAGAAGAAAGCGAAGCAGCATCACCAAGAGCTCACCAGCAGTCAATCAGAGTTCGACAGCCGATAGCGATACTTTTGATGTATTTATTTACTTGTAATTTTAAATAGTAGAATATACATAAGATCTTCCTGCTGAAAATGACCGATTGAAAACGATTAAAAAAATTTAATTCGCCCAAATCTGGAATCTGAACCCGGAAAACCCGTACTAAAAACGATTGACCCGACTGCTAACGATTGAAACGAATTGAAGTATTGAAGCTCACCATTCAATCGTTTTCAGTCGTTTCGAATCCCATACATTCAATCGCTCTCAATCGTTGTCAATAGTTTTCCATAGCTTTTAATCGCTTTCAATCGCCTTAATCAATTTTCAAAATTGAATCCGCACGAATCCGGATTCTGAACCCGGAAAATCCGCATTAAAAACGATTGACCCGACTGATAACGATTGAAACGGATTCAAGCATTAAAGGTCACAATTCAATTGTTTTCAATTGTTTCGAATTGCAAAAAATCAATCGCGTAAATCGCTTTAATCATTTTTCAGTGTTTTCAGTTGCTCTCATCATTTTAAATTCGGTGATTCTGGATTCAGATTTCACATTATTACGAATTTAAGTATTGCTTTAGGTTTCAATTGGTTTTAGTAGGTTTAAATTGCATTGCATCGTTGTTAATTCAAATTGGAACAGCGGTTTGAATCGGTATGAATCGGATTCAATTCACATCGATAAATATTAATTGATTTTATTCGGAATTAATCTATCTGAATAGTAGTTAATAAATTGAAAATAATGACAGTGAATAATGTTGAACAAGTACTTTCTTTTATTTAATCAATTACAGAGAATATTTTTGTAATTTTTTTTTACATAATACGTAGCGACATAGTATAGTAAATAATATTAAAAGAAAAACATATTAAATTTAATAATTACTAAAATATGAATTTATCTAGCGTCGAACATGTCGGTATAATTAGAGAAATAGTAGGTAAGGTGATTTTTGCATGAGACTATTTCACATAAACACAGCTATATTATATTGCCATATGACTTAAATGTAATATAATCTGAAAACTTCAACACTTATAATAGCGCATCAAATGACGTTTTAAGTATCAGTTAAGGTAAATTTATAATAATTTTTTAAAATATTTTACTTGTAAGTATTGTGGCATGTAAAATGCCACAATGAAAAAAAAAGTAAACAGATAAGTAAGGTGAGGTTATATTGGGCAGGTAGGGTTAGTATTGGGGTAGATTATTAAATAAACAAACTCCGGACGGAATCACGCACGCACCAAACCACCGAACGCACGGTATTTTAAATTGCTAAATTTTTCATTTAATTAATAACCCGCGAATATCTTTTATGTTTCACGGGGTGAGATCGACGGTGCAACACCACACAAACACACCACGATCACAGACACACCACAAAAACAGCAGCCGATGTAACCGACACCTCTAGACAAGCTGAGCAGCACCAGGAAGCGGCGACTACGGAGAAGAGGTCGAGGCCTTCATTTGTTTCAGGAGCAGCCGTCCTAGAAAGAGAGAAACAGGAGACGACACGAGCGGCCGCGAGCCGCGGGGCCGAGGCAGCAGCAGCAGCACAGCAGCAGCAACACAGCAGCGGCAGCACGGCGGCAGCAGAAGAAAACGTACTCACACACACACATACACACTCGCGTACGCGGACACCCAGGAGAGAGAGAGAGAGAGAGAGCGATCGGAGCGCCAGGAAGCTCAACGGCGTCATCCGTAAGGACGACGACGGGAGCAGATGATGAGGAGGCGGGCGCGTGTCATGCGCATGGGATTGAGCGGGGAGAGTAGAGGGAGAGCCAAGCGGCTAGAGAGAGACGGAGGACGAAGCCTCAAATAAGATGAGAAGAGAGGCGCGCGCACGGAGAAGGGAGCAAGGCGCATTTACAATGAACGCGTCGCGCTCCGTCCGTCCGCATGTAAGAAATATCGAGTAATGGGATGAGTATCGGAGAAGCGTGCAGTATAGAGGGCGCTATTAATATTTTGAATTACGCGCGTCCCCGGGGCGAACTGCACGACGGGTAAAACTAGAGCAGTAACTAACCTCCGGTTACTACTCTAGTAAAAATCGAGTTTAGGGCCTATGCCCACAGGTGTTAAAAAAAGAGAAAAGATCGAGTAAGGCAGAATAGAGGGAGCTAGGGTATAAGGACGCCACGAGGAGCGGACTCGAGTCCTTCCGCCCTGCCCATTCCGTCCGGAGCCTTCACCGCAGACAGTCGTGTCACGCGATTTTCATTACCTAGAAGCTTAGCTGTCCGCGTGGAAAAAGAGGTAGCGAGTCTGATTAGCACGAGGATTCTCTGTGAGATAGTCAGTATCGTGAGTACTGATTGGTCGGCAGTTATTTGCACACAAAGCGCTCGACCTTTAGACTCAAGAAGTTTGTAATTTTGCCTCAAAAAATTACTTGGTGAGATCCTTCCGTACTTATTCTTTGTTTCAGTGCCGTCGAGATTTGGGGAGACTTGGTGGAGAGTAGGAGCTACAATTGTGTGTGTTCGCCGCCGATTATTTTTCTGTTGTTTTAGGTAGAGAGTTCCCGAGTTCGAGACAAGTTTATTATTTACAGGTGGTATAAAATGCCGGCAACGCGGTCGGCACTTGGTGCGTGCTAGTAACGGCGAGAGCGGCCATTGGACCGCCCACGTGCAACCATAGGCCTTTAGAGAAATAGTTAAAAGCGGGAAATAAGTAGAGTCGTGGTGAGGATAGAAATTCAAAGTATTAAAATTTGGGATTTTATAATTATTATAGAAAATTAAAGTAGTAAATTTTGGGGTTTTCTAATTATTATGTTTAAGAAGTTATAGGTTACAATTAAGAAAGCCAGTAGAGTTATGGCGGCATATGAAATGCTAACGGACCGACATCTAATTATTTATAGTTATTAGCGATAAATGCAATTTTATGTATAGATATTATTGTCGAGAAATAAAGTCATAAAGATTATATATATATATATATATATATATATATATATATATATATATATATATATATATATATATATATATATATATATTATAGATCATTTATGTAGCTAGCACCTATATGAGCCATAGCAATTTAATTTGTTAATAATTATTTATTTAAATAACCCGAGATTGGATCTCCGTGGGTTGCGCCGTTTGTCCAGGCGTCCGCTCAGCGAAACTCCTCTCGAGATCGGAGGAGTCCGCCAGAGGGTAATTGTCGAGTAATAAAGAGCAGTATTGACCGAATAATAAAATAATTAATGAGTTATATGGACAGAATCCAGATCGGTTAAAAATACAACATCATAGTATTGTCAAAATCATATTTTGATGTATAGTTTTTATTATTTTAACACATTTTTAAAACGATAAAAAAATTAGTATTTACTCATTGACTCATTAAAAGAAATATAAATTCTTTGACTAAATCTGAATTCACCAGAAGTGTTTCTGGTACTTTAAACTCAAACAACTCAAAAACACTTTCGTGTTATTACAAAAAATTTATTATGAAAAACTAGAAAATCAGTAGAAGCTTACCATACTGGTTTGTAACTACAATCACTAAAAAAGAAATAAATAATGCTAGATTTAGATATTAGATATATATATATAATGATAGCAAAACAACCGACTTCAATCTATATTAATGATGGTGACCTGGTAGAACCAACGACACAAGAAAATGATGAAAGTAATGATGATGACCTGGTAGAACCAACGACACAAGAGAATAATGAAAATAAATTTGGTGCCCTGGTAAACCCAGAGACCCAAGAAAATGAGGATGATCTAGACAAAAGTTCGACAAAAGATTCTAAAGGTTCTGAAAATAATAATTATGAATGGGAAAATAATAATAGCAATACCGAAATAATTGCTAAAGGAAAAAATTACATTGAACATAAATCGTTTTATGATTGGTCTCCTCGTGAATCAAATTCAGATTCTATATATATATATATATATATATATATAAAAGTTTTTGATCAGCTAATTCATCGAATACCGAATCGACTGACTGATCTTTTAAATCTTTACCTTTTGGTAGTTTAGGTAGAGGAGGCTCCAAGTTTTCATCACTAGATACCTATAAAATTAATTTGGATTAATCATTTTATAATTATTGTAAATATATTTGCTTTAAATCTTATTAAATATATTATTATTATTTCATTTCATAGGATCACCTGTAATTTTTGCCTGTGTTCAGAAGGCAGCTTTCTTTTAGATACCTTAAAATTATGATAATATTATATTAAAAATAATCTATCATAAGGCTGTTAATTATAATATATTTATGGAAGAACGAGTCAAACCGATCAGGCAAATCTAACGGTTCAAAAAGAAGTTAGAGTTATCATATATTTTCATGAGATAGTAAAACGTTTAAACAAGCTTTGTTTTGACTTTGCTAGCAAAAAATAGTGTCTTGCATATTAACATTTAACATTAGTAGCATGGGGAATATCAATTTAAAGGATATTTAAATATATTGTACGTTGTTTCTAACTGATCTGAAGTGACCCGCTCCTTGCACAATCGATGTTGAAAGAACAATTTTTTTTCATATTGATACTACAATGCGAGAATTATATTTTTTTGTAAGTTACATTTTTTTAAATTTCAAACATGAAGGTTAAACGTATAAAAAGCAAATAAATGTTAATATTGTTTTATTTATTTTAAGTTTTCACTAAGTGATTTGTATGACTTTGTTCTACTCCTAGTAATATACCTGTTTTTGTTTATCAACGTTTGAAGATTCTCCCACCTAAAAATATTAATTCAATCTCAATAATAAAAAAAGCAATTATAATATAATTTATTATTTATATTATTTTTTTTAATTTTACCATAGATTTTTTTTCAGAAATATTTGTTGAAATTGCAGTTTTCTGAAAAAGATTGTCAATATGTAATAATTTTTTAAAATTGTATATCTAGGTCTATAAGAATTCAAAGATATATTTTAGTTTAAAAAATCGTATTACCTCATTTAACGCACTAGTTTTATTTTCTAAAATGGTCCGAGAGTTGCAGTTTTCGTATATACTTATGTATCAAAATTATCATCAGTAAATTTAAAAATATTGTTAGTAAAAAGTGGTTAACAATTTTTTTTAGGAATGTCTGCACATATATTGTGATATTAAGGTAGTTGTATCATTAAGACCTTTACAGTGCATTTACAGTAGCGTGTGCCCGAATGAAATTCTCCCATGTATCCCAGCGTACGAGGAACGCGAGTGAACCCTGGAAATAGGCCCCGTGCGCCAGCCTTGCCAGAGGAGCACTCGTACTCCGGGAAATTTTTTCGTGTCCGAGAAGGCATCAGCGTGCGTTAGCCCTGATACAGAAACATCCGCCCGCGCGTATGCTAACCCGCAGAAACGAGAAAAATTTCCGGAATACACGTGCTCCTGTGGCAAAGCTGGCGCACGGGGGTCGACTACCAGGGTATACTCGCCATACCCCTGGGCGGGGGTACTTGCTAAAATTTCCCTGGCGATCGCATAGACAGCCTTGTATTTTCGACCAACTCGAAAGGTCGCTCCAGCACACCCTTGAACACGAGGATACCGCGGGGACGCGAGCGACCTCGCCTCTGCCAAACCTATGCCCGAACACGACCCGCGTGCTTTTGTGTAACCCTTCAGCGCGGGGGCTACACGAGGGCACGAGGCGTGAGACGCGCGTGTAGGCGCAGCCTTGATAGATGCGAGTTTGATTGCGCACCATCGTCCGCCCGGTGACCGAAGCAAACCGCGCGCATGTAAAGCAGACCGCTCTTGAGCACTCGAGCCTCTTCTCGAACGCGAGGCAGTACGCATGAACGCGAGGCCTCCTTCCCATCCCTCACATCCGCGGGGCGCACAACTCGTGTTAGAACTCCACCTCGCGGTTGAGGGGCGCTCGGGCCCCTTCTCTAACGCGAGGTAGTACGCAGTGAGCGCTCGGCCTCCCCCCTCACTCTCGTACGCGGGGCGCTCGTGCTCGGACTCCACCTCGCGTTTGAGGGGCGCTCGGGCCTGACCTGCAGGTGCGCACATGCTCGGGACCCAGCTTGAGGTATGCCCGCGCTCGAACCCGAGCTTGGGATGTGCCCGTGATCGGGGTACGCTCGCGCTCGCGCCCGAGCTCGGGATACGCCTGCGCTTGCGTCCAAGCTTGGGATGCGCCCAAGCTTCAGGTGTACCCGCACTCGAACCCGAGCTTGGGATGTGCTCGCGTTCGTGCCCGAGCTCGGGATGCGCCTGCGCTTGCGTCTGAGCTTGAGATACGCCCAAGTTCGGGGTGTGCCCGCGCTCGCGCCGGAGCTCGCGTTGTGCTCGCGCTTGAGTAATTATAGAGGTTAGAATATATCTCTCTCTCTCTCTCTCACCCTTTCCCGCGCAATTTTTCCGGGACTTTGCTGTCGCCGTCTGGTCGGAGTTTTTCATTTTCGCCACCAGGGCGCAGCACCATCGCCCCTAACGGATGGTACTCGGCAGTTGGCAACGCATTATCCCCTGCTGCAGCAGGCATCACTGATCCACACTTGCGCGCGAATATATAAATATTTTTATAATTCTGCAACGAAACAATTCGCGCAAAAATTTGAAAATTGAAAATTTGAATTATCAAAATTCAAATTTTGAAATAATTTTAATATAACGAAACATTTACGAAAAATGTAAATTGTTGAATCTACATGTGCAATTATTTATGTATTTATTTATTTATTCATTCATTCATTCATTCAGACCGTACTATTGTCGTCCATGCGATTGTATACGCTGCCCCGTCGGGTCTCACCCCGCTGGTCGTACCACCTCTTGACGGGTTTCGAACACAACACTATCGGCGTCAAACCAGGGACCGTTGCTACATATTACATGATCCCTCTAATCGGAATAAGTATTGTTCTCCCATGAATAGGACAAATTATGGAGAGGGCTCGGAAGAATTAATTATTTCTAATATCTTTGACGGTACTGATAAACAACGTGCGGACGTAATCTACGCTGTCTTCTCCACAGTTGTCCCGTCCAATGAAAGGGATGGCATTATGTACGTATTTGCTTACTCCGATCAGACAAGCAAATCCCAGCCACACCATCGGCAAACACCCATAGTAGGGGCCGCAATCCGTGAGTTGTCCGGCTTTCTAGCAGCAGTCTAGTAAGAAACGTGATGTTCTCTAAGCATAGATGTACGAGATATAGTAATAGAGGCGTTGATTTCTCGGGACTTGATCAGGATACGATTGATAACGTGAGTAGTGGGAAAATTTTTATTAATGAATTTTTGGGTAAAGATAAGTTTGATCAGTTCAAAAGTTTAAAACAGTTGCTTATGGACTGGCGAAACATCGTACTCAGTATCTACTGCGGCTGACCTGCAAGGCCAAGACGGTCCAGGAGTCAAAGAGGCACATTGTGAGGGATTTAGAGCAGACTTTATAATGTAAACGCGCTAAAAAAACACATAACTGCTTTTAGCCAATTCCTACTTGCTCATCCATTCTATCATCTTATCGGCATTGCTGAGTCGCGTCTCGGGCCAAGTATCGGGGATGATTACGTTCAGATCGATGGTTATTCCACCATCAGACAGGACAGGAATAGGAAAGGTGGTGGGGTTCTCCTATATGTCCACAATTCATGCAAAGCTACAGTATTATGTTCCTCCTCAACAGTGCAGGACGAGGGTAAGCCGCTCGCTCCTGAATACTTGATGTGTAGTGTGCAACAGGGATACTTGACACCCGTCTTTGTTGCGGTTATATATATAGAGCACCTGATGTTGAATTTAGAAACTCCGACCTTGCCGATGTTCTTGAACGTCATTCGGCAGGTTTTAAACATCGCATTATTATGGGTGATCTGAACGCAAACATGCTATCAACATCAGCGGAATCAGATTTTATTAGGCAGCTAGCATGTAGCCTTAACATGAAACTAGTTAATCACGGCGCGACTTATCATGCCAAAGAGACTCGCACATGGATAGATGTATTTTTTATTGACAATGACGACGTCATACTTGACTCAAACAATTTGGTGGCGATCTTTCCAAATCGACATAACATCATTGACGTGACTATTGACCTCCCAACAACTAAGACTCCGATCATAAGTAATTTCTCGTACCGTAATTTTAAGGCAATAAAGCAGGAAGAGCTTCTGTCTCTTTAAATATCATGAAGGCGTTAGATAAAATAGCTCCAGTTAAAGAATTTCGGCCGAAAAAAGTGTACCACCGTGGGTTGATTCGGAACTTAAGGAGCTATATAACAAGCGTGATGCCTTGCGCCGTCGGTTTCTCGGCACGAGGAATCAAGAAATTTGGCAGGAAGTCAGACTCTGGTGACTCTAGCGGAGGATCGGACGATGGAAGCACGAGATAACTTCATTCAAAGTAAGATTTTGGAGGCCCTTGAAAGCGGGAAGGCCATCTGGAGAGAGCTTAGGAGTCTTGGACTCTTAATTCACATTTTGTGGGAGAATCCATTTCTGATAGAGAGTGCGAGTACTATTTTAAAGATATAGTGATGAAGGTTTTACTTTTAGTAAGATAATTTATTCGAATGTGGTCCTACCTGTCGCGCATTTTTCTTCTCAAGCAAAGGGTGAATATGGAATTCCCCAAAGTGTTATTGCTAAAGCACTTCCGGTCATCGGTCCTTTTCTTGTTGACATTTTTAATGCCTCCCTCTAGAGTGGGATCTTTTCCGGTACCTGGAAGAAAGCTCATTTGGTACCGTTAAAAAAGAAGGCCATTCCATCTACAGTCACGGACTTTCATCCTATTGCCCTTCTTAGCTTTCTCTCCAAGGTTCTGGAAAAGATCGTGCATGAACAAATGTCAGCTTATTTGTTTTCGAAAGAAATCCTCGATCCCCTTCAGACAGGTTTCCGTCCACATCATAGTACGCAGACAGCACTACTGAAATTGACTGAAGACATACGATCCGGTATAGATAATAACAAGCGGCTAATTACCATCCTTATACTATTTGATTTTAGTAAGGCGTTCGACACTATTTCGCCATCCAAGTTGTTACGCAAGCTGATCAGAATGGGGTTCTCCAGTGGAGTAGTCATGTGGATAAAATCATATATTACAGGGCGTAACCAAAAAGTTGTTACCGCATCTAATGGTAGTTCAGATTGGCTCACAACCAATGTCGGCGTACCACAGGGCTCTGTCTTGGGGCCCCTTCTGTTCAGCCTTTATCTTAATGACCTTCAGGAAGTCTTATCGGGCTCTAAAAGTACGAGGGATATTCTTACGGATAGTGTATCGCATTTATTATACGCGGACGATTTGCAAACCTACACTCAAGCTAGTTGCGATAACCTTCATCAGGAGATAAGACGCTTGTCAGCTGTGGCCAAAGCAGTGTCGGTGTGGGCTTCCGAGAACGCTCTGTGTCTCAATGTCGGGAAAACGAAGGCAATTATTATTGGGTCAGAATCTAACATTAAGAAAGTACAGAGTATGGATTTGCCTGGCATAGAGATTCAGGGTAACGTTTTTGTTCCCTTTGTTGACACTGTTACTAACATCGGTGTAGTCATGGATTCGAAGTTAACATGGAAACCGCAAGTGGATGCAGTTAGCCGAAAGGTTAATAAGGCCCTACATGGGCTTAAATCATTTCAATCCAGCACCACCAAGGCATTACGCAAACGGCTTGCAAGTGCTCTTGTCCTGTCTCATTTAGATTATTGCTCTTTATTGTATCTTGATGTATCAGGTGAGCTCCGGATGAGACTGCAAAGATTGCAGAATTCATGTGTGAGGTACATATGTGGTGTTAAAAGGTATGAGCATATCAGTCCCTACAGGAGTAAACTGGGCTGGCTTGATCTTGAGGGAAGAAGGGCGTATTTTGCGGCGGTACAACTATACAAAGTTATTAACATGGGTCAACCCACGTATCTTGCAGCCCATTTTAAAAAAAACAGGCTCGGATCTCTAGTAGGACTGATTCGAGGGAGCTCTCGATTCCATCGTCGCGTACTGATACAGGGTTGAAATCGTTTCAATCTCAAGGTGCGCGCCTATGGAATACGACCCCTCGACGTATTAAGCATTTGCCCCCACTACGCAGATTTAGAGCGACAATTCGCGACTATTTGCTATGTAAGTCCAGGGACATGGACCATGAATATCTAATGTAGAATGACGCTAATCATATGAATGTTGACTATAATAGAAATTGAAGTTTGATAGTCACAAAAAAATGTTTTATTCGTAATGATAAGAATATGTGATAAGTGTAATGACGTGATTGATGTACGACAGATATAATATTGTGCAATATATGTAAGTTAATGACGAGCAATGTCGAGCTGTGATATGATTGGCTATACTAATGATCTCTGTAAATATGTATTATTATTGACTGTAGTTTTATTGTTTTTGTCTTGCACAGTACAAACATCTAATCTAATCTAATCTAATCTTGAGGCGCGCTCGCCTCGAGCCTGAGCTACAACGCTCGCGCTCGAGGAGAATGCTTGTGCTCGAGCGTATACCTCGCGCTCGAGCGTATACCCCGCGCTCGTACCGTTTTCTAAAAATCGTAAAAATGAAAACTCGAGAAAACGCGCTTTAAAGTTTTCGGTCCAAAAAAATATAAGTTTTTGGGTACTTACAGTAATTAGAGATTAATCAGCTATCCCTGGGCCATACATTAGTCCTTCCTCTTCTTTAAAAAACTCGTTTTGGCTGAGGGTTTCCAATCTTCGGGCTGTACGAGCCTTCTTGCTAGAAAATGATGCGCGCCGGTTCTGCCGCGTTATGCGCTCAGCATCGACGGCGTCAGCAAAATTTTTGCACTGCTGCCCGATGATGATATTGAGGAGCTGCATGGTGGAAAGTACAGCAGAGTAGCCCTTCTTAAAAATGTCTGCAGCCATATATGCTGCAATTTCGACGATTTTATAGCCGGAATTCAAATGTTTCGGACTTAGGCGCCACACAATCGAATTGAACGATTCGTTGGAATTTTGAATGTGACCGCTAAAGCACCGCCTCGTTAAATCGTCATTAGAGAGCTCTTCATAAATTGGACGAATGTGCTTCTCCACGGTTTCATCGATTAATCTCGCCGGATGTTTGTAAGATGCAAAATTATTCGCCGCTTGAGCCTTGCGCCATTCGCACCAACTCTTGGCGCCTTCTGGACAATTTTCATACCGACGATTTTCATCCGTGGAACAGTAGTGGTCTAATGTTGCTATAATAGCTTTCTTCATACCTTTCACTGAATCAATATTTCGACGAATTGCCAGACCGTAGTATATCGTCAATTTCTTGATTACACTCTCTGTTAGCGCGTCTTTCCTCCGAGTTTCTCGGTTTTTCTTTTATTACGTAAACGAGTACCCATACGCTTTTGCACGTGTCCAATACACTCATTTTTCGTCACTGTGCACTCGTCCCCGTAAGGATTGCTATTTAAGATTCCAGTAAAAGTTTTGGAGTCGCCACCGCCGATATAATTAGTGTACATAACTCCGAATTTCTCGACGGATCTCGAAAACATCTCCATTATGGAATCCACTTCCATCTTTCCTGCCGAACCTGCATGATTTGAGGAGCATGAGTCTTTATGATTCTCATACCACTCCTCAAATGCGTCTTCGTCCAAAGTATTTTTACTTATGGCACACGAATGACAATATCAACTTTTTACAATGAGATCGATTACTTTGCCACTGTAGTATCGGATGAGCGTTGTTACAACGTACAAGGAAGTATAACCGCGCTTTTTCCACGATCCATCGCCCGAAACCTTCAAATGATTCGCAAGTCTTTCATGTTCAACGTTTTTTTCTTTTTCTTCCTTGACGGCTTTTTCGCAGGTGCTCTTGAACATTGTCTTCGACGCTGCGTGCAAATGCTCAACGATTTGTTGGTAAGTAGATTTTGCAAAACCTGCAGACATATCCATAAGGCCGCAGAGTACGTTTATCCCTTCTCGTCCAATACCAAGAAGCCTCATAACAAAAACAATTCGTCTGTTGATTTCGTAGCCGGTATTTATCAATGGTCCTGACTGGATTTCGCGTCGACCACACATACACTGGACAATAATTTTAAATCCTAGGCCTCGATGACCGCTCTTTCGCGGTTCCGCAGCACGCTGTCTTTTAGATCGATCACCTTTCGGGTAGCTTGACATTTCGATGTGTACTCGGCAAAATCAAAAGTGGAACTGAAAGCTGACGCTACAAACAGCAGTGTAGAAGCCGATGCCGAGAGCTATAGTATACCGTTATATTGTATACCGTTCTCCCTACTACTACTCAACACAGACCTTCTAGAAACTCCAAATAATGTTTCAAAGGACGGTTGGACCTTTTCAGGTATATATGAGTATAGTCGAATAATAGAATACATCGAGGGGCGGAGCGCGCGCGCTCGGGTCTCCCCGAGCATTCGCACCAGCTCGATGCTCAGCCACTAAAACTGCTCTAGCTTCAGAAATATGTCGAATTGGCCTCTGAAATTTTGAAGACATATTCTTGGATAGTTTTGGAATAGATTTAAGGCAAAAAAAAATCGATTTGTTGAAGCCGGTAAAACAGACTCCCCCCTTAATCTCGCTCCAAATGGAATTAATTTATCGTAAGCATAAAGAAATTGTTTCATGCTATTTTCGACAAATCGTACAAATTACATGTGTAATATTTATTTATTTTATTTAAATTATTTAAATTATTACTTATAACTGTACCATTACTTTTTGATAATATACGTATTTTCTATGAAACCACCTTTATTCAATTGGCCTCATATTGATCGTGAAAACTCATAAGCCCCATACAAGGCAATAGGAAAGAATACAAAATTTATTTTTTGATCGGCACTAATTGTGCATTTGATAGAGAATCTAAACCGACGTATATCTTTTGTGTATATCTTTTTGAAATTAAAAAAGAAAGCTTAATTTGCAAAAGTTATAGTTTATTAAAAATCCTTTGAGTGACGTCACACCGTTAAAATATCAAAGGTGCCGACCGGAGTGACGTCACAACGTTTTTTAAAGATTTAACTATAACTTCTTTCATTTTGAAGATATCGTGAAAATTCCAAAAGTATACAAAGAAACTATACCTCGATCTACAAGAATACTCTGTCAACTAAAAATCGGTATTCTTCCCTATTAAAATCAATAGAAAAGAATTATATAGTTTTTTATGCTACATTTTAATTCTAAATTTTTCATAGCATAAATAACAAATACACGGAGAGAAATGTTTGAGTAAAAATTACTATACTTTTTACTGAGCCGGGGACAAACTCGACATATGTAGGAAATTTACTATGTTTCTATGAAAATTTACTATATATTTATGAGTTTATGGTATACAGCAGTGTTAAAAATGCTATGTAGTATAGTAAAAACTCTGGATATACTTTTTGGTAATATGTATAGTATAATTTAAGCAAGTTTGTTGTAAATATATGCAGGTAAGTTAGCAAATAATATGGAAACAAAGAAGGAATCACCGAGACCGCTAATTACCACGTATAATGACCGTCCTAATTTATAGCTGTTGGCGCGACAAAATTTCCGGTCGTCGAGAAAACACGTGCTCGCTCTTCTCATATGACAATTATGTTATCAGATGGTTTGTATTATATTCGAAAAACATGAATATAATGTTTGTTTAATAATAAATAATAAGATAAAAAACTAAGTTACTATTTATTTATAACCTATCATTGATAAAAAAAAGTACTTGCAAATGCTTATTATATTTTACGTGTATCGTTCTTGCATTTAAAAAATGCGCTAGTTTATATATTTTACCGCTAGGAGGCGTCTCGTAAAGTTAACTCGCAAGTGGCGAGATTTCCGTATGATTGCTATATAAGAGAGTTTCAAATCTTTAAATCCAATTAGAACTGCGATTGCGATCATGCGTTATTAGGTATCGATATATGTAAATAGCTTGCGATATATGTAAATTATGCAAAATAATTAGATATTAGATAAAAAATTCGATCTATAGACATGAATAAAAAATAATTACATTTAATTAGTTAAATGTCTATTAAACTTAATTGACATGCATCAATTGTCATGTATTATATTATAATGCTAAATCTTAATTCTATTTTGTTATATTAAATTCGATTAATACTATAAAATGATAAAAATCAATTGATACCAATTACATTGAATTGTCTAAATACCTATTCAAATCAATAGACAATCAAAGAAAATTTATTCCTTTCAATATATTTTTATAAACATAGATCCAATAGATTTGAATTGAATTCTAAAGATTGTATATATTTCTATTGCACTTTCCAGAATTAAGATTTAGCATAAAATGCAATAGATTTTTTTTCTATTGACTTTAATCTCATTTTTTTAACAGGGATGTCAGTCTCTTCTGTTTGAGGACTTTTTCTCCATCAATCTCAACAGATTTTTTATTTCTATATCCTGGGAGAATTCTGCTGTTAGAATCACATTCATAGAATTCTTTCCCTCTATTAACCATAGTTTGTGGCATCGATTTACCTATTTTTGGGGGTGATCTAGAAAAAGAGCCATTCGTGGCATTTAATTCTTGAGCTTTTCTAATGGAGTAAGTCGTAGTATTGAATAGAGAAGAAATCTTCTCTATTGACCATTTTGATGGCAGTATGGTTAGAATAGCTATCCTGTCGGCTCTGACAACGATGAAAATTTTTCTCTTAAACCTTCGATGATTTCATGGAGGTTTTCCTCAGCATTTGAAGAAGTCGAACTGTCAAGATCTAATTGCACATTCTTCTCTAGGCTATCTTCATTTGCACTGTTAGATACAGAAGTATTGTTCAAATTGTCATTCACGTTTTCATCATGAGTATCATCATTGTTGGAATTGTGGTTCCCGTCTTCATTATGAGTATCATTACTAGTATATGATATTTTCCTACATCCACTGCAAATCATATTCTCAGCAGAAGCAAGCCCGAAATGTCTGCAAAGCCTAGCTGGTAGTGGTCGTAATGATTTGCCTATGTGAGCTACCAATTTGAACGGATTGCAACAGCGATCTGTTCGAAAAGACTTCTTCCTTTTTGAAGTCATGATCATGGAAAACTAGCTCAAAGTCAATGCAAATACTGTGTTTATATGCGTGTAAGAACTATACGTCTATATGTACGAGTGCGTATTTAGAGTATAACCGTCCATTTCTGACCATGAACCTACCCATTTGAGCGTTTGTCAGGTATTTTTTGAGGTTAAAAACAAATTTTTAGCTGATGGAACTAAACGGGCTTCGGATTTGAAATCAGTGACCCCAAAAACGTATAAATATATGGTCACGATGCTTCATCTGGCGGTCATCATGCCCGCTGAGCATTTTTGAAGTACTTTTTGAGGTTAGCGACAAATTTTGGGCTTGTCGGGCTAAACGGACCTTAAACTTAAAATCAGCGATCTCGAAAACGTATAAATTTATGGTCACGATCCTTAATCTGGCCGTAATCATGCCTATTTGAGCGTTTTTGAAAAATATTTTTAGGCTAGGGGCAAATTTTGGACTGAACGAGCTGAACGGACGTTGGATTTGAAATACGCGACCCTTGAAACGAACAAATGCATCGTCACGAACCTTTATCTAGCCATAATCATGCCTGTTTGAGCGTTTTTGAGGTATTTTTTTAGGTTAGAGCAAATCCTGGAGTGATAAGGTTAAACGGTCAGCGGATTCGGATTCAGCGTATCCGAAAACATATAAAATGACCTTTACTCACAATTTTCGTCTTTTATCTATATTTTTATGAATGATTAATCGGAAAATTTTCGGAAAACTGGTCAGAAAATCGGGTTTTTGGGACCGCCATTTTGAAAATTTTGAAAAGCGCCACATAGCTATCGATTCTACATAAAAAGCCCTAAATTTTAACCCGATACAAGTTTTTCGAAGTCTTTACCATTTTTGGGCAGAGCCGTGTGCGCTTTGGCATGGATTGACCCATATATACGAGGGTAGTTCAATAAGTCTTTAGAATGACCTACAGATGGCGCGCGAATCGCTCCAAATCATCTGTTTTCAGTCAGCACCACTCCCGACTAGATATATGGTGCAGTCATAGTCCACATCTTCTGAGTTTACGTGTTTTTATAACCAATTGAAAAAAAAAATTGCTTGTTAAGAAAAATGGAAAAAAACGAATTCAGAGCGGTAATTAAACATTTTCATTTAAAGGGTTTAACTCCATATGAGATAAAAAATGAATTGGACTCAGTTCATGGCACATCTGCCCCTGCCTTAGCAACGGTTTATAACTGGGTAAATCAATTTAAGCGTGGTCGTACATCAATAAGTGACGAACCACGTTCAGGAAGGCCCGTAGAAGCAACTACTCCCGAAATCATCAATAAAATCCACGATATGGTGTTGAAGGATAGAAGATTAAAAGTGCGTGAGTTAGCTGAGGCCACAAGGATATCTATAGGTGCAGTTGTTTAAATTCTACATGAAAAATTAGGCATGAAAAAGCTATCGGCAAGATGGGTGCCGCGTTTGCTCTCAGCTGAGAATAAACGCAATAGAGTGGTCGCCTCTGAGGCTCTTTTGGCGCGCATAAGTCGGAATCCTGAGGAATTTTTTCGTCGATTTGTGACTGTGGATGAAACATGGATACACCACTACACTCCTGAGACAAAGGAACAATCCAAACAGTGGATTTCCACAGGCGAACCAGCTCCAAAGAAGGCAAAGACCGTAAAGTCAGCTGGTAAGGTTATGGCTACAGTTTTTTGGGATGCACGTGGAATTATACTTATTGACTACTTGGAAAAGGGTAAAACAATTACTGGTGAGTATTATGCATCATTATTAGAGCAGCTGAAAGAAGAAATTAAAAAAAAACGACCACATTTGGCGAGAAAAAAAATTCTCTTTCATCACGACAACGCCCGAGTTCACACATGCTTCGTTTCAATGGCTAAAATTGAAGAACTAAAATTCGAATTGGTCGAACACCCACCGTATTCACCAGATTTAGCCCCCAGTGACTTTTTCTTATTTCCAAACTTGAAAAAATGGCTCGGTGGACAGAGATTTACGGACAACGAAGACGTCATTGCCTCTGTAAGTACTTATTTTGAGGAACTTCCGAAAACGCACTTTTCTGAAGGATTAAAAAAACTTAAAAAGCGATTGACCAAGTGTATAGAGCTCCAAGGAGATTATGTTGAAAAATAAAAAAAAATTTACCCAAAAAAAATTGTTTTTATACTTTATTCTAAAGACTTATTGAACTACCCTCGTATATATATAAAATATATATATTTTTTTTTAAAAAACATTTTTTTAAAAATCCTTTTTTTATATATATAAAAAATGAAAGACAATAAATCCAAGATTTTGAAAAGAATAGTATTCTTTTATTTATCTATTGTGTCACATTATTCATTTTTTTTAGAAAATTTAAAACTTGTATTACAAAATAAAAAACTTATTACATTAGTACTTATTACATTAGTAATACACTATTGAAGCTTATTTTATTAATAAATAGATAGCTTGATTACAATAGAATTTTATATATAGTGAAGGACAGAAACGAATACTTTGCTGCCACCTTTTACATCATTTTAACTTATAATTAAATTCAACGTATTGATCCGCTTTGTGTCCTTGCTAGGTGTCATAAGACCTGCAGTGATATTACTTAAGGTTACTCTCGGTACTAAACTAGTCCAAATATGTACACCTTTTTGTAATAAATAGAATAAATACATTTGTGTGATTTCAATGTATAGTTGTAAATTGGTGTTATGAGAGAATTTAAACAGTAAAGATTCTATAATTTAAATAATATATCATATTAAAGAAGAATAGTTAATGAAATGGAAACAAATTATTTCAACAATATCGTGACGACAAAAACGTAAATATTGTCAATTAAAAAAAATTTTACTTACACAATAGAATTTTCCTTATTTTTCAATCAATTTTAATATTTCGATGCTTATTATCTTGTTTAAACAGTTGTCTATAAATTCACCATTAAAGAATTTATATATTAATTTAACTTTCACGAGAAAAGACTAATTGTTTATAAGTTTTTACATATAAAACGTTTTTATATATAAACAAATACTCTTTTCGTTTTAAAGATAAAAAAATATATAATTTTTAAACGGTAAATTTATAAACAAATGTTTAAAGAACAAATTAAGCACCGAATTACTAAAATTGATTACAAAATAAAGAAAATTATATTGTACAAATAATTTTTTTTAAACTTAATAATATTTACGCTTCTGACGTCACAATTTTGTTGAAATATTGTTTTCCATTTCATTAACTATTTTTCTTTAATATGCTATATTATTTAAATTATAGAATATTTGGCTTTTTATATAATTTTTTTTTTGTAATGGTCAATGGAAAATGACCAAACTACCTCAAGTGATAAGTGAGAGTGATTTGTAAATTAATTATGGAAAATAATAACAATTACAAATATATTTTATTTTACTAGCAAAATCCTGCGCTCTTTGCGCGCTCAATATTGTTATGCGCTACTTTTTTCACATTCTAAGAGGGCCCAGGAAGTAAGGTTCTCTCAACAAAGGAAAAAACAATGCATATTTTTAAATGCGACGTTTCGTCAACTTTTTCGTTGACCTCATTTGGCTGATTTATTAAAATCGATTTATTCAACGCCAATTAATTATTGTTCATAACAGTATTTGTGTACTATTCTTAATTAATACAAAAAATTTAATTTTAATAATTAAGATAAATAAAGTTAAATATATTTCAAAATTTGACTTTTTATTATTATAATACATATTTATTGCGGATAATGTTTAAAACCATTTTTAAAAAATTTTATAGTGAAGCAAATGTAGGAAATGATCTTAAACATAATTTTAAAATTTATTTTTTAATTCAAATTCAAATTTTTTAGGATTTGCATAACTTCTATTTTAATACGTTCAATGCGTGTGTATATTGATGTGGTCTATTGATTTCATGACATACGCTCTTTAAGTCTTTGTAATGTGTGTCTCTATAACGTGACTTAGAATTCGTCGTAGGACTTGAGTGAGATAAGTGAATGGTGAATGATATTATGCTCTCTCATCTTCAAATTCTGTGTCACTCATTAAGGTCATGGAAATCTGCCCTAAAAACTATCATAAGAGATAAAAACATCGGCTTGCGCATGCGCATTGGCATCAATTTGACCGTCTGAGAAGTGTATCGGCTATCTTTTCTGTGTCGCAAAACACGCTTATGGAATAAGGTCCCTGGTGAGTCCAGTAGACGATCCCGGGACGAAACGTATAGAGAGAAGCCATCAAGCTTCTTTTTGAGCTCTATATTGGTGATCCCGACTAAGAATAAAACGCATCCTTTTCCTATGTCTTTCCTACATGAGTCCTGCCCCGTATGTCGCAGCCACAGCCTCCATACGCACGCGGCACGACGACTCATTCACACATTGTAGACGAGAGTAAAAACACAGGCTATATGGCCTCTACTCGCGCTTATATACGACACACACGCTCTCAACGCGCGACGCACACGCGCGCCACTCGCGCACACAACGCAACTCGCGTACAATCGCTCGTAACGCGCGATGCACACACGCGCAACTCGCGCACACAATGCAACTCGCGTACACTCTCATTCGAGTCAGATACACACAACAACATACACATTCACTCGTCCCACAATACACATGTCTTAACAATTTCGCTCCATTCCTCTCGGATTTCCTCCCGGAATGTTTCTAGGAGGGTAGTGCTGTGGGGACTCGCTTCTTCGCGCCCTCGCGCCCTATAGCTGTAGCGTTCGACCGCTAGTCGTCTACCAGTTCATACACACTTAACCTAACCATTACTCCCGCTTTCCCGCAAGCGCACGGAAATCTCTTATAGCGGTATATAAGCCCGAATGCTAACCCCTTCCAGAGCGTCTGAGGCAGGGTTCGTCTATATCGCCTTACTGATGAGTCCAGTAGACGAACCCGGGTCGAAACGGATAGAGAGAAGCCATCAAGCTTCTTTTTGAGCTCTATAAATGCACTGTAACTGTAAAAATCTTTCACATTTGAACTAAATGTAGATGAAAGTGCTATCTAAATAAAGAAACAGTTATTAGGTAGACTTACCGGTCATAAATAAACATAAATTCTATTTAAAGTCGTAACATTTAACACGCATGGTATAGGAAACGCGTCTGCTAGAGGTACATTTTAGGTTACAACGTGAAGACGTTATTGTAAATTTGCTGAAAAAACTAATAGATCGTAAATAAACCTATTACGAGTAACTACCAACAAAAATTTATATAGGTTACCGTCTATTTGATTGTTTGACAGAGCTTTTGAAACATCAAGCATGTGAGTGCGAGAGAGACAGCATAAGTACAATCTCGTCAAAAGTTTATATGACATAAGAGACAACAGCTTTCAATTATTCTTAAAATCATTTATGATCGTTTCTAAACTTTATTAAAGTCATCTATTAATTATATATGTATTCCAAATCACATTAAAAACAAATTTTGTCTTGTACTGACTTTTGAACAAGACTTTCGCGATACAACTACCTTAAGGGGTTAACATATCTAAATTAGACGAAAAAATATATTTTTTTTATAATGTATTATTGATTTAGAGGGTATCTAATACTTAAAAATGAAGTTTTAGATACCAATTAGCATATATAAAAAAGATATAGACTGTAACTATAATTTTTAATAGCAGCATTTTTAAATTTTCGCGTGTTTGACTTGCATCGCCGCGCTGTAGTCGGCCAGCACTATAGCGCTCAGTATACTGAGTAGTAGTGACTGACAATCAGCTGAATAGTCTCTGACAGTCAGTTTTAGTGTTTACTTCAACTTGATAGTGCAGAATAGTTATTATAAAAGTGAATAAAAGCAAATTTGTTAACCAGATAAGTCTTTTCGTTTTATAAGTAATCTAAATATTGGAAAGAATATATTACTTTGTGATATACTTATTTGTTTTTCAGCAAAACCAGCATATACGGGGCAAACAGAGTATAAAATATATATTTTAATTGAAACGATTATAATTATGAAGTCATTACATCCAGGAAGTTACTAGACTTTTAAGAGGTTAGTTTTATTATGTACACAAATTATTTAAACTTTGAATCGTATATATGTTTATTATATTTATACTTATGTTATATCATTTTTTACAGGATACACAAGTATTAAATGACATATTTTATGTCATAATAGTTACTTTAGTGACTGAAAATATTATACAATTGTGTCAGGTATGTTATTCATAGATATTGTGATATTAATACACTTACACATTAACTTGATATTGCTCAACTTTGTATTTTCAGATCGTACGCGTAGGGTCCCGAACAGCCAAAAGCATGAAAAGTATTCTTTCAGGGCTTCAATCATTCGTAATTCATCCAGCTAGTGGACGATGCTAATTAGAATACATCAAATTATGATTAACATGTAAGTATTGTTCGATCAATAGAAAAATATGTGGATTTTCAACTTTTTTCTTGTTTTAGATACAGTAAATAACTTTAGAAAATTGTGCAAGTGAGAATAACCAAATGTAAATAGTGTTGTCCACCAGTGGTATGTATTTCAAGTATTTTAAGCCCTGTTAGACCGAATATCCTGCACATGGGTAGTCTTGAGCCTGCGCATACAAAAGAAATGGTACTGGTCACTTATCTACCATATTTCATCGATAATGGTATTTTTTTCTGGTGAAATATATTAAACTAGTGTATTTACTTGTAAGAAATCAATTTTATAATATAATTTATAATAATTAATTTTTTTTTACAACTAAAAAATCAAAAAAATCTGTTTTAGGTATGTTACCACCTTAATTCAATTTAAGGGAAGAAGGTATCCATTTTTTGGCAAAAAATCGTTTTTTTAGAAAAGAGTCGGATACTAATTCATTATATTGCATTAATGAGAGATCATTGAATTGATCATCATTTTGTGGTAAAATGCGATAAAACAGCACATACACTTGTAAGAAATGAAATTTATAATATAATTCATAAACATTTTTTTTCATTTAATAATACTAAAAAATCTGTTTTAAGTATGTTAAATAACCCTTTAAAGTTTTTACATACAATTTTGAAACGATAAGACCATATTATAATTGATTATATGACATTCTTTTAAAAGTTTAAAAAACTTTACACATTTAAACAATGAGAAAATGTTTAGTATAAAATGTAAACTATCTTCTAATAATTATAATAATTAAAAAAAAATGGTTCACCTTTGAGATGTTTTTATGCTTCAAAGCTTGCTATTATACTGCATCATTTTAACTGCTAGAATGCTTTGCAACTTCAGGTTGTCTTTAGCTGATAAAACAGTATTTGCTGGCTTTAGCTTTTGCCTTTTATCGTCTTCTGATGCTGACTCCAATAAGCGATCTGGTACACTGGTCATCCTTTTTTAGAGTCAATAATTTCTTTCATCTTTGCTAGTGATTCTAAAAATAGTAATAACAAAATAACAAAAGTTGAAAATATTTAATATTTAAACAAGTAAAA
This sequence comes from Gastracanthus pulcherrimus, assembly GCA_949152435.1. Taxonomy (NCBI): domain Eukaryota; kingdom Metazoa; phylum Arthropoda; class Insecta; order Hymenoptera; family Pteromalidae; genus Gastracanthus; species Gastracanthus pulcherrimus. Next base: position 55,228,808 of record OX424574.1, read on the forward strand.
TTAGTAAAGCATAGAAATTTTTTTGTGATTTTATATGGCCAAGACAACTAAAGTTCTACCGACGAACAAAAAAAAATTATTTCTTAATACCTGATTGTTTATTTAATATTTGTTATAAGTATACGTATTTGCAACAACTTTCTGATCCAATAAAATATTAATTTATGTATAAATTGTACCTTGTTTACTGGGAATATTAAAAAAAGGCACTCAATCAGCTGATTAAGAATATTTTTTTTTTTTTAAAGCTTTAAACAAAAGATAATTAGCGGTGATTGTAATACATATAATTTTTTTACGTTTTTTTCAAACAAATATTTAAGATAAGAGATTTATAATGACAGCGTAACCCACTAAATATAAAAGATATCAAAAAGATATCATACATCGATGCTATTATATAGAACTGATGGGTATAAGGAAAAAAGTTGTTTTGAAATACTAAATATTAAAAATGTTCTAATTTATTTACCTTCTAAAATCTAAATCGATGCAGACTGCAACTCTTCTTCATATTTAACCATATATTTAATAACTTTGTTCTGTTTTTCAAAATTAAAATTTTTAATAAATCTCGTTGAAATTATTATTTTCTTATCTTTGAATCGCCCGGTCAGGAATTTGACGTATGCATACATAACACAGCCCCACAAAAAAAAATTGTAAGTCCCAAAAACTTGACCACGGTACTTATATGTTTCTGGGATCGCTGAATCCGAATCCAGGGTTAGTTTAACCCCATCAGATCTTTCTCAAGGTCAGTTGAAGGTCAAATTATCGAAATACATGAAAAATACACTCAAAACCATGGTATCTTGGGGTTTTTGGGGTCGTTGAATCCGAATCCGGGGTCAGTTTAACCCCATCAGAACTTTCTCAAGGTCAGTTGAAGGTCAAATTATCGAAATACATGAAAAATATACTAAAACCATGGTATCTTGGGGTTTTTGGGGTCGCTGAATCCGAATCCGGGGTCAGATTAAACAATCAGATCTTTCTCAAGGTCAGTTGAAGGTCAAATTATCGAAATACATGAAAAATACACTAAAACCATGGTATCTTGGGTTTTTTTGGGGCGCTGTATCTGAATCCGGGCTTATTACAACCCTATCAGGTCATGGTCAAGGTCAGTTGAAGGTCAAATCATAAAGATTCATAAAAAGTAGAGTCAAACCATGACATTTAGGGGTTTTTGGGGTCGCTGAATCCGAATCCAGGGTCAGTATAGTCCCATAAGGTTATATTTATGGTCAGTTCAAGGTTAGTTCAAGGTCATGGACGTAAAGAGAGTGAAAAAATTAGTTATAAACTGAAACAATGCAAAAGGTAATGTAAACCATAAAGCAAAGAACAATGTATATGCAAGTACAATCGTATCCTTTAAAACTATATCATAGTTTGCTGCTCCTTCATTTACTTTAAATTTGTTAGAAGTATATGCAATTCAATAAAATACCCGTAAAAATATTAAGCCCATTACTCTTTTTTATGGTAACGAACTATTTTATTGTCAAATGATCTACGAAGTGGATTACGCTTCCGCTTCTCCGATGTTGATGGTAGATCTCTTTTTAACGACCAACAGTAATCTGCTAACATATTTACGTCCCATCTTCCTTGGTACCTGCGCTCCATTTCCTTGATATCTTGGTGAAATCTCTCTCCCTGCTCTTCGCTGTAATCACCTAGGTTTTCTGGAAATTCATCAACATGCGAATATAAAAAGTGTTATTTTAGATTCATTAGGCAGCCTTCATTTTTGTAACTATTTACTAAATTTAAAACTATTTGTTGGTAATTTGGGCTCTTATGATTTCCAAGAAAGTTTTTAATTACTTCCTTGAAACATAACCATGCTTCACTCTCTGTATGATTCATTTTCGTAACAAAAATTTCATCATTTATCATCTTACGAATCTGAGGGCAATCGAAAATTCCTTCATTTACTTTAGCATCACTTAATTTGGGAAACTGATTTCGCAGATACTTAAAGCAGCTACCATCTTTGTCTAAAGATTTTACCCATTGTTTCATAAGTCCCAATTTAATGTGCAGAGGTGGTATAAGAATTTTTGATGGATCAATTTTTGATGGATTGTTGCCCCAGAAGTATTGTTATGATTTTAAGATCCCCACATATTTGCCATTTATGATCATTGTATTTTATTCGGTCTAATATTACTTTCATGTTACAGTACTCTTCATTCAGTATTACCGAATATCCTATGGGAATGGCTGCATAAACATTTGTATTGTGTAACAGAACGGCTTTTAAACTTCTCGTTGACGAATCGATGAACAATCTCCACTCGTTAGGGTTGTAACATGCATGTTTAAAGCAATTTATCAACCCAACTATATCTTTGCAGTAAACTAAGGAAAATTCTTCATCTTTAGCGAAATAATCACGATATTTCTTATCTCTGTCTCGGTAGTAAGAAACTTTAATTTTTCCAGCTTCATTAGTATTTTCTTTTAGCCATGAAGCCAAGTACTCCGCCCCATCCTTTGGTAGGCCCAAATCGCGTATGAGATCATTCACTTTTTCCTGTGTAAGTGGACCTTTCTCCTTCTTAGTATTATAGGGGATGTATTCTTCGTCACTTGTATCACTTGTTCTAGCAACGTCATTGTCTTCATCAGGCGCTATTTCTTATTTCGCAATAATATCTCCTTCCTCCATTTCTTCTTCTAAGATTTCATCTTCATCATGTCTTTCTAAATTTTCCCCAAGATCCATACTTCCACTTGCGTACATACCCAGTGGATCTTCTCTTTTATCAATTGACGATTCATATATAGGTTTCGTGACACTTTCAACGTTAGCGTAATTAATTTGCGACTTGTTTTTACTATTAACTCCATGCAAATTCGTATTACAAAAATAACAGTCTTCTTTTCTTAAAGGTTCCTTCCATATCGTAGGCACTTTCATTTTTACTTCAGTTTTACCATTTTTGTCTTTCTGTAGCATTTTCCTTCATATTGCGCATATGATTTTAGGAACCCAATCAAATTCATCAATTTTCATGTCTAAATCAAACATGTTCTTGTACTGCTCTTTAATATTTTGATTGATTTTTCTTCTATTTTTTGGGGTCTCATACTTGCTACAAATGTAACAAAAACTATCCCGTATTGCTATAAGGCATTCTTGGTCACCACACCTCAAGTGATAAATTCTTGTAGTATTATACTTTTCGAAAGCCAAGTTTCCCACTAACAAAGAGCTGCGGTCGCTTGATGACGACGACTGCGGGCCCGCTTGCTCACCCTGACCAGCCGCCGATACTGGGGTTCCGAAACCCTGCATCGTAATTTTTTGTTGTTTGTCTGCCATGACGGCTCTAAAGCCTTCACCCAGGGGTTTAGCCGACCGAAAAAAAAGAATCGGTCATTGCCCACCGTCACCACGTGGAGGTACCCTGGGGCAAACAAACAGCATATTCATATCCGTTCGTATTAAGTAGGAAATACGAGTGATACAAGGGAGATGAAGATTACTGTAACATGACTTTGAAAACCTTTTGGGAAAGAAGACCTTAACACAAACCCAATATAGTCAACATTAATCGTCTTGGGACTTACACCGAGAGAGAAACCCGATAATGAAGACAGCTCTGCTCACGGTTCTTTTGAGCTGTGGTTTTAAACATGGATGTTACAACCCTAACGATTGGAGATTGTTCAATCAATCAAAATATTAAAGAGCAGTACAAGAACATGTTTGATTTAGACATGAAAATTGATGAATTTGATTGGGTTCCTAAAATCATATGCGCAATATGTAGGAAAATGCTACAGAAAGACAAAAATGGTAAAACTGAAGTAAAAATGAAAGTGCCTACGATATGGAAGGAACCTTTAAGAAAAGAAGACTGTTATTTTTGTAATACGAATTTGCATGGAGTTAATAGTAAAAACAAGTCGCAAATTAATTACGCTAACGTTGAAAGTGTCACGAAACCTATATATGAATCGTCAATTGATAAAAGAGAAGATCCACTGGGTATGTACGCAAGTGGAAGTATGGATCTTGAGGAAAATTTAGAAAGACATGATGAAGATGAAATCTTAGAAGAAGAAATGGAGGAAGGAGATATTATTGCGGAAGAAGAAATAGCGCCTGATGAAGACAATGACGTTGCTAGTACAAGTGATGCAAGTGACGAAGAATACATCCCCTATAATACTAAGAAGGAGAAAGGTCCACTTACACAGGAAAAAGTGAATGATCTCATACGCGATTTGGGCCTACCAGAGGATGGGGCGGAGTACTTGGCTTCATGGCTAAAAGAAAATACTAATGAAGCTGGAAAAATTAAAGTTTCTTACTACCGAGACAGAGATAAGAAATATCGTGATTATTTCGCTAAAGATGAAGAATTTTCCTTAGTTTACTGCAAAGATATAGTTGGGTTGATAAATTGCTTTAAACATGGATGTTACAACCCTAACGAGTGGAGATTGTTCATCGATTCGTCAACGAGAAGTTTAAAAGCCGTTCTGTTACACAATACAAATGTTTATGCAGCCATTCCCATAGGATATTCGGTAATACTGAATGAAGAGTACTGTAACATGAAAGTAATATTAGACCGAATAAAATACAATGATCATAAATGGCAAATATGTGGGGATCTTAAAATCATAACAATACTTCTGGGGCAACAATCGGGATTCACAAAATATCCTTGCTATTTATGTGAATGGGATAGTAGGGATAGAAAGAATCATTACATAAAGAGTGTCTGGCCCCTTAGACAAAAGTTCGAACCGGGTTCTAAGAATATAAAAGAAAAGCCACTTGTTGATCCATCAAAAATTCTTATACCACCTCTGCACATTAAATTGGGACTTATGAAACAATGGGTAAAATCTTTAGACAAAGATGGTAGCTGCTTTAAGTATCTGCGAAATCAGTTTCCCAAATTAAGTGATGCTAAAGTAAATGAAGGAATTTTCGATGGCCCTCAGATTCATAAGATGATAAATGATGAAATTTTTGTTACGAAAATGAATCATACAGAGAGAGAAGCATGGTTATGTTTCAAGGACGTAATTAAAAACTTTCTTGGAAATCATAAGAGCCCAAATTACCAACAAATAGTTTTAAATTTAGTAAATAGTTACAAAAATCAAGGCTGCCTAATGAATCTAAAATAACACTTTTTATATTCGCATGTTGATGAATTTCCAGAAAACCTAGGTGATTACAGCGAAGAACAGGGAGAGAGATTTCACCAAGATATCAAGGAAATGGAGCGCAGGTACCAAGGAAGATGGGACGTAAATATGTTAGCAGATTACTGTTGGTCGTTAAAAAGAGATCTACCATCAACATCGGAGAAGCGGAAGCGTAATCCACTTCGTAGATCATTTGACAATAAAATAGTTCGTTACCATAAAAAAGAGTAATGGGCTTAATATTTTTACGGGTATTTTATTGAATTGCATATACTTCTAACAAATTTAAAGTAAATGAAGGAGCAGCAAACTATGATATAGTTTTAAAGGATACGATTGTACTTGCATATACATTGTTCTTTGCTTTATGGTTTACATTACCTTTTGCATTGTTTCAGTTTATAACTAATTTTTTCACTCTCTTTACGTCCATGACCTTGAACTAACCTTGAACTGACCATTAATATAACCTTATGGGACTATACTGACCCTGGATTCGGATTCAGCGACCCCAAAAACCCCTAAATGTCATGGTTTGACTCTACTTTTTATGAATCTTTATGATTTGACCTTCAACTGACCTTGACCATGACCTGATAGGGTTGTAATAAGCCCGGATTCAGATACAGCGCCCCAAAAAAACCCAAGATACCATGGTTTTAGTGTATTTTTCATGTATTTCGATAATTTGACGTTCAACTGACCTTGAGAAAGTTCTGATGGAGTTAAACTGACCCCGGATTCGGATTCAGCGACCCCAAAAACCCCAAGATACCATGGTTTTAGTGTATTTTTCATGTATTTCGATAATTTGACCTTCAACTGACCTTGAGAAAGTTTTGATGGGGTTAAACTGACCTCGGATTCGGATTCAGCGACCCCAAAAACCCCAAGATACCATGGTTTTAGTGCATTTTTCATGTATTTCGATAATTTGACCTTCAACTGACCTTGAGAAAGTTCTGATGGAGTTAAACTGACCCCGGATTCGGATTCAGCGACCCCAAAAACCCCAAGATACCATGGTTTTAGTGTATTTTTCATGTATTTCGATAATTTGACCTTCAACTGACCTTGAGAAAGTTCTGATGGGGTTAAACTGACCCCGGATTCGGATTCAGCGACCCCAAAAACCCCAAGATACCATGGTTTTAGTGTATTTTTCATGTATCTCGATAATTTATATTTATATTTATATTTATAATAATACCTTCAACTGACCTTGAGAAAGATCTGATGGGGTTAAACTAACCTTGGATTCGGATTCAGCGATCCCAAAAACATATAAGTACCGTGGTCAAGTTTTTGGGACTTACAATTTTTTTTTTTGAGGGGCTGTGTAATTGTACGAACCAATTTCAGTTTATTCAATGCAGCTTATTCATTACAAAAATTGAAAATTCCCTCTTAAATTTAACCAACACATTCATTTTTTTTCGAATAAATACTGCACTGAATAAGTTGCAATTGATTAACTTACTACGAGTAGTTATTTTTTTATATTACTTAAAGATGCATTTCAAACTTTTACTATATCTTTTTGCGACGAATTTGAGACATATTCGCCACTTTTAATTATTTTTTCAGATTTAGATAAAACATCTATTGGACTTACCTGCGACGAATTTAAGATGCATTTTTTCACTTTTTTATTATTTATAACGTTTTTACGACTTCTTGAGAATTATTCGAGAGAATTATATATAATTACAAAAATAGTAGTAATGTATAAAACTTTAAACATCTAAATCAATATCAAATCCAATCAAGGCGAGAAATATAAATTATTAATTAACTTTTGTATCCCCTTAAAGCATTTTTTGCGTACAGCAGTATATAGTAAAATACTTTAAATGTATCACTTTTAATAACGATATTCAAATCTGATACATTTTTTATAAGATCTGTTAAAGATCTTTAATGAAAATTTTGCTTAAAATCATCAAATTGGGATCTTGCATAGATTTTTTTAGACCATCTTTTTAAGATAAACAAGATCTTAAAAGTGATTTTATGGGTAAGTGCAATCAACTTTTTGTTCAAGGAATACAGTTTTTCAATAAACTATAAGATTGTAACATAAAACCAGTTATAGTTCGCTTACATTGGTAAAATATAAGACTTAAATGCGTAAAATACTAATTTTGTACAAAATTGAAAAATCAAATTATACTTAAATCTGTATTCGTTTTTTTCAAACAAAGTGTAATTGTTGCACGTTTTTTGTAGTTTATTATTCACTCTGTTTATGCATAAAAAAGAGTAACTAGTTATTAAGTTAAGGTTTTAAGCAGGGTTGCAAATAATCGATTAGATTTTTAATTGAATTAGATTTTAATTAAGAATTAACTGTTAATTGTCAATTCATTTTTTTTAATTGACAATTAAATGTTAATTGTCAATTCAATTTTTTCGATTGACAATTAACTAATAATTGTCAATTCAGTTTAATTTAATTGACAATCAAAATTTAGTTGTCAATTAAATTCTTTTTAATTAACAACTAAATTTTAATTGTCAATTAATTTTTTTTAATTGACAACTAAATATAGGTGTTAATTAAAGTTTTTGTTAATTGACAACTAAAATTTAACTTTGAATTGAACATTTTGCAATTATAATTAAAAAAAATATTTCTTGATGAATCTCCCAAATTAAGCGATTTTGAAAGTTTTTTCCCAAAGTTGATACACAAATTAAGTTTTTGGGTTCACTCTATATGATCATATATGATCATCCCAAAGTAAACCATTTTGAATGTTTTTTTCCCCAAAGTTAATACACAATAGAGTTTTTGGATTCGCTTTATATGATCATAGAAGAATTATAACTCAACATATTTATACGTGATATTTGCAGGTAAAGTAGCTCATACAAAAATTGTAACATGGCTTTCCTGATTTGAAATCAGAAACCACTACATTTGTAATGTGGGGGGTTACTATGGCTTATCATTGTCTCGACACTTTACCAAATTTTCTAAATTAATGGGCGCCAGGTAAAGCGCGGCTAACTCGGCACGAGCCCTTTCCCAGAGGAAGTTCCGTGAAGAGGAAAAATCAGGAATTCATAAATTTATAATAAGCACTCACAATTTTCACTTTAAATATACTCAAGCTTTATTTCTTATCGTCGGGTAATACTATCGGTCGCAAATTTACAATTACTCTTATATCTAATTTATCGCTATACAAACATGGCTACGCTAGCCTTATCACGCGTCCCTCGCGACGACCAAACTCACCACGTCTCCCGAGTTCCCGAGTCGCGTGAATTTCCCCACACTAATACTTGCATTTACTACCGGTCCGACCCGCACTGATCTTATATACCGGTGTCACACCACCCCGGATTTATTCTCCTAAGAACCCCGAGCACATGGCGGCGATGTACTACAATTGTTAATATAATTCACTTGCAAGTGCCGAGGGAAGCTCGGCAATTACAGTCCACTCACCGTCGCTAGTCGGGCGCGTCTCGCGATGTCCTTCCTCGCAGGTCACAAGGTCGCCGGTTAAGGTTAGCCCAATCTCTAGCTCTCCGGGATTATCTCTACGTCGCCGACGGGCGGACGGTCGACGTCTCTCCACGCGGTCTAAAATGCTCGAACGGCAGGCAAACTTTCGCTACGTCTATCGTCGCTGAAGGCCGGGCAGTCAATGCCCAAAATCGGAGAGGACGGAAATCTCTTCCAAAATTTTGGCTTTTCGTCTCACGCAACTTCAGCTCAAACTCTTGTTGCTTCCGCCCTTTCCTTTACGGTGATTGGCCTTGATTTTCCCTAGATGCAAAAATCAAGGCCAAGTCAGCGGTGATTTGAGTCGCTACTTCTCATTGGCTCGCTCCGCGAATGCCGCCCTGTTTACGCAGCGCGGGCAATTATAAATTGCTAGATATACACGCGCGGGCAACCCGGCGTGTATATCTATATCGGGCGCTTTCGGTTTTGTCGCTGCCGGACCAACACAGTTGGCAGCGGCGACGTGCGCGCGTCGGCCTACGCTAGGAAAGGCCGGCAGCTTCATGCGGCTCGCGGCGCGGCGGCTGCTAGCTCTCCCCTCTGCCGACAGCCGTATCGGTATTTCTCTCTCTCTCTCTCTCTCTCTCGTGGCTACAGCCGAGATGGTGTGCCTCGAGGAAGCCGCCGCTGCCGCTGTGAATCCTCTCTCCTCCCGCGTTTGCGTGCATCGGAAGAGAGGGCGGCCGCGCGCGCGTGTGTGTATGTGTGTGCGCGGTCAGCGGCTCATCATCCTCGAGAGGCGAGGAAGAAAGAGCAAGCGAGAGAGAGAGAGCGGGTCGCGCGTACAGCGTGCAGTGATGTTGGTGTTGTGCCTGTGTGTGTAGACTCGTCGCCTTTGCTCGCTCCGAGCAGTCGTCGCTGCGGCGATCAGCTGGTGCCGCTGGTATGGGTGTGTGCGTGTGTGTGCCGGTCTGCGGCCTTCCTCGGTCGCGACTCCTTATCCTCATTCCCTCAACAAATAATAACAATCCCCCCATTAATAACAATACTAATTAAATGTGAGAAATGCTCGGCTCTGGTGACGGGTGACTGGGTCGCGATTGACTGCCCGTATTTAATATTATTGGGACGTGAAATACACGTCACAAACTCTCCCCCCCCTAAACGGGACACACCGCCAGGAGTGGACTGGTTATTCCAATAATCAACGAGACTCTAATTGGGCCATTGTATCCCATCAACGCGATTCCCGAACAACCCTCGGCACCAGAGCTTTTGCAAAAAGAATATATATACATATCTACACTTAAAACTAATCAAGCTGAAAACAACACAAAAAAATGTATTAATACCTCCACCTTACTACTCCCAATCCGACCACAGAGCAACAGCGCTCATAGATCGCGCGACCATAGGGGAAATTATAATATCCTAAATAAAAAAATTCCAAATAAATAAATAAATAACAAGCCTTTTAACAACTTACTGGGCATGGGTATGCCTCCGTCACTCCAGGTTTCGGTCGCTAGTAGTTCTCAGGTTATACCCCTTTGGTCGCCGATGCTTAGGGTCTCGGATGGGTCGCTATTAGCATTGTGGTCGCTAGAGTGATCAGTTTGTTCTCCTTCTACTGGTCGCTTCGATAAATAACCACTTCAAGGTCGCTTGTAAAGAGGAGGTCGCTACTACGGGGCTCTCCCCCTTGGGGGAATATATCTTTTCAATTCGCTCACGTGCACCTCGGGTATTCTTTTATCCTCACCCATATTTAGCACGTATACCAGCGGAGACTTAACTTCTTTGATGGCAAACGGGCCGTCAAACCGGCCAGCTAACTTAGCCGAGAAACGCTTGTCTTTGTTTGACAAGTGGTGGTTTGCCCTCATTACTAAGTCTTCTACCTGGAATGTCGCCTCCTTCCTGCCACGATTGTAGTATTTGGCTTGTCGCTCCTTTGCAGAATCGATATGCCTGATTACTAGGTCGCGTAGGGCATCCAGTCTTCTTACTCTCTCTAACCAATCTTCAGGGTCGCTACTAATAATTGGTCGCTTTGGCTCTACTTCTCTTCGTAAACTCTTCACCGGCCTTGGGTGTCGTCCATAATTCAAGAAGGCTGGTGATACCTTGGTGGTCGCTTGCATGGCAGTGTTGACTGCATGCCTAAACTCATGAAGATGGGCATCCCAATTCCGATGGTCTTGTTTTACGAAGGTCGCTATCATGGTCTTTAGGGTTCGATTGCTTCTCTCCACTGGATTGGCTTGCGGATGGTACGGTGGCGTGGTCACATGGGTCACTCCATACTCCTTCAGCGTGGCGGTCAGGTGCTTATTGATGAACTCTTTCCCGTTATCTGTGAGTACGTAGTTCGGCGTCTCCCACCGAAACAAGATGAGCTCCTCTAGGGCGCGAGCCACCGACTTGCCATCCGCCTTCCTCAGCGGCTTCAGCTCGATCCACCGCGTGAAGAGATCTTGGAATACCACCAAGTATTTGAATTGGCTCTTACTTGGTGGAAATTCCACTACGGCCCATGGTCGCTCTACAATTCTTTTGCCTAGTAGCCCTAGGGGTCACGTCTGAGAGGACTTGTGCTTCTGGCATTCGAGACAAGCCTGGACGAAGTGGCGCACGTCGTAGTACATGCCTTGCCAGTAGTACTCGCGGGCCACTCGGTCATAGGTCTTTTCAAGTCCCAGGTGTCCCGCGGAGGTGATGGAGTGGCTCTCCGTCATCACTCTCTCACGGTACTCTACTGGGACGACCAGTCTCCATCCTTCTTCTCGAGATGTCACTGGGTCTAATAGGGGGTCGCTACGAAATTTGTACAACATGCCATCTTCAATTCGCCAGTCTGGGAATCGGTGTGGGTGTCTTTGTACTTCTTCCATCCTAGTTACGTATCGCTCGTCCTGTATCTCTTCAAATCCAGCTATTTCCCCTCCATCTTTATACATCCTGGACAACGCATCAGGCACTTTCAGCAGATTGCCCTTCCGATGGATTACTTCGAAGTTCCACTGCTGCATTTCAAGTGCCCAACGGGCTAGTCGTCCAGTAGGGTCCTTCAGATTACGAAGCCATTGGAGGGCGCTATGGTCGGTGATGGCCTTGAATTCGTACCCTTCAAGGTATGGTCGCAGCTTCTTAATGGCCCATAATAACGCCGGGAGTACTCTACTCACATATACGATGGGGTGCTCTCTATCATCCCCTTCCTGTGTCAAAACCGCCCCAATCGCCACTGCGCTTGCATCACTCTGGACCGTGAAGGTTTTGCCAAAATCTGGTCTTGCCAGGACCGGAGCTACCGTTAGCGCCTTCTTTAGACCTTCAAAGGCCTCTTGTTGGTCGCTATCCCATTTCCATTCTTGCCCCTTTCTTAGTAACTTCACTAACGGAATTTTCATCTCTGAGTCGTTCTCAGTGAATCGCGAGTACCATCCTACCATACCCAGAAATCGTCTCAGCTGCTTAACGGTCTTCGGCGCTGGATATTTTGTCACTGGCGATACCTTTTCTGGGTCTGGTCGCAATCCATCTTTATCAAGCAAGAAGCCTAAGTACGTCACTCTCGAGCAGCAGAATTCGCACTTTTTCCGATTTACTACGAATCCTGCTTCGACCAGCTTCTTGAGAACCAGCTCCAACCATTGGAGATGTTCCTCAAAGGTCTCGGTCGCTATAATGATGTCGTCCAAGTATGCAAACACATATGGTTCATACTGGACGCCAAACAAAGCATCGATCAGGCGTTGGAAGGTCATGGGCGCATTCGTTAGTCCGAAGGGCATGTTTACAAATTGCCAAAGCCCTGACCCCGGCACTGCAAATGCTGTAAATTTCTTGCTGCTTTGCTCCATCGGTACTTGAAAATAGGCTTGCTTGAGGTAAATTTTGGTCAAATATTTGGCTTTGCGCAATTTTTCCAATATGGAATCCATGCTCCTGATAGGATATGCATCCTTCCGGGTCATTTTGTTGAGGTCGCGATAATCTATACAAAATCTATAGCTCCCGTCTGGCTTCTTGATGATTACCGGGGCGCTACTCCATTCACTTGCCGATCGCTCTATTACTCCACTCCTGAACATCTTCTCTATCTCTTCGTGTACTACTTGCAGAAGTTTGGGTGACATTCTCCTTGGCCGATGTTTGATGGCGGCTGCGGAGAGTACATCTATGTGATGTTCGGTCAGTGTGGTCGTTCCTAAATTTTCCGATGGCGGAGGTAATATCTTGGTCACTAGGTCTTCTATGGCTTTCCGCTGCTCGTCGTCTGCCTCGGTAATTCCGGCGCATTCGGCGTATGCTGGGGTCGCTTCGATTTCCTCGTCGTCCCAAGATTGCTTCCACGGGCCCTCGTTAGTCCTCTACATCCGTCTGCCGTATCTTAAATCAACGTCCCATGGGGTGGTAAAGTCCTGTCCACGTAAAATGTCGTGGTCGCAAGGATCTACGGCTCTTACCGTCAGCTTCCTGGACCTGCCATCCAATTCCATGTTGATGTCCAGATACCCCAATACTTTCTTTGTTCCACCTAACACACTTCTTATAACAGAGTTCGCTGGTCGCAATCGGTCCTTGAACTTAGCCGCTATCTCTGGTCCTACTAGGGAGACCGTGGCTCCTCCATCAATTAGGGCTCTGTACGGTCTACCACCTAGTATTACCTTCGTGAAGATGCGGTTCTCTGCGCTCATACCTGCGACTTCGACTTCGCCTGGTTCCGGAACCTCAAGTTGGTCGGCCTCCGGCGTACGCAGTACGCTGCTCTCCCCGCCTAGACTAGATGTGGGCACCCCAACATCTAGGTCTGTAACAAAGGTGGAGGGACCCTCCAACGAGGGAGTGGACACCTGTGACCCTTCCAGGAGGTCGACCGCCTCTCGTACGAGGGCTAAGTGCTCGAAATCCTTCTGCTCGTCAGCTGTTGGATTGAGCGCCGTTACGTCGGACCCTTCGAGGATCGGTAAGGTTGTCACTCTTTCGGTCACCCTTTTGCTCTCACGACTCTTTCTATTCTCTACTATTTTTCTCTCTTCTCTAATTTTGTTGCTCTCACTATTCTTTCTACTCTCTACTTTTTCTCTCTCTTCTCGAATTTTGTTGCTCTCACTACTCTCTCTACTCTCTACTATTTCTCTCTCTTCTCGAATTTTGTTGCTCTCTCTACTCTTTCTACTCTCTGCTTTTTCTCTCTCTTCTCGAATTTTGTTGCTCTCACTACTCTCTATAATTAATGGTTTTGTGGTCGCTATTGGTGAGGTCCCATTTAATCCTCCGGTGTTTGCAGTATTGCTCCATACTGGGTGGGTTTCCACATCTGACAATGTGGACTTAATACTTTTAGCTGCCTCGACTCTCATCGATCCACTTCTCTCTTGGTCGCTGCTAATTTTCGCGTTCTCTGGGGTCGCTATTCTCTTCTCCTGTATGGTCGGTTGGGCGCTATGCTGGCTTCCCTTTATTGTTGCCAGTTTCGTCCCGTTTGCGGTTGCTGAGGAGGTGTGGGACTCTTCTGCCTCCCCTGCATCCCGTTTCCCATGGCCTGATTATTTGGAGAAGACTGCCATGCCGGCTGTCTATTGGGACATTCGTTTGCATAGTGTCCCATAGCCCTACACACGTAGCATGTCCTTTGTGGACATTCTCTTGCTCGGTGCCCTACCGTCTGGCATGTATAGCATGCACCATATACTGGTATATTTTGGGCAGAAGGCCCATTTTGGTCTCTAGTTCCTCTCATATTATAGGCGCCTTGGCCGGTGAATCCTTGAGCTTGACCACCTCTACCCTGAAACGAGTTAACATTCTGGGGAGGAGACCATTGCCAAGCGGGCACAAAACTCGGTCGCAGTGGATTCAGCGGTGTGCTGTGCGTCATCGTTGCGGTCGCGTTGTGTGAGGCTGGCTGTACTGGGGTCGCTTGTACGTTGGCCTCAGGCCTTTGATTCTCCTTGGCAGCGGCTACCGCATTTATTTGTTTTTGTTTTTTCTTCGCTTTTCTATTCCAATTTCTCTTTCTCGCCGGTTTGGTTGTCGCTGATGTGCTGTCGCTAGTGTCGCTTTCTGGGTTCAATTTCTCGTAGGCTGCCGCTACCTTACGGACTGAGGGTGTCCCAGAGTATGCTGCACCTGGTATGCTCATCTTCTCCTTTGGTGGAGGCTCTTCAAACCGGTCATCTAGTTCTTTCTCCTTTTCCCAAATTCTTCCTAGTTTCTCTATATCCTTGAGCGTCTTGATTTCTTTCCCCGCCATGAAGTGTCGATAGTCTTTCCTCAAGTCCTTGTAGGCCTGTTTTACTATTGTTTTCCTGGAAGGGGGTCGCTTAAAGTGGTCGACAATGTATTCTACGCAGGATATATAATTGGCAATCTTTTCTCCTTTTGCCATCGATCGGTTCCGTAAGTCCGTCATCGTGTCTTCTTCATCTCTGTGACCCAAATACTGCCTTCTGAATGCTTTTTTAAAGTCTTTCCATGATTTTAAGTCTGGTCGCTTCGATCGATACCATCTGCTAGCATTTTTCGAAAAGATCGATGGTAAAGCATTCAACAGCTCTCTGTCGCTCATGGCTAGGCGTGCTTTGCAATCCTGCAGCCGGTCCAAAATTTCCTCTGGCTCCTTATCTTCCCCATTGAACTTTAGGTTCCAGCTCTGCAATATTTTAACATTCTTCCCCGCTATATCTGCATTCGAATGACTTTTCCTATTTTTTTGTTTCATTTTCTTATCTTCATATTCCGAATCGCTAGTCGATCTCGACTGGTTCCGTTTGTGGCCTCTCCTGTGTTTTGTACTTCTTTTATTGTGGTCGCTATCTGAGTCTGATG
Source organism: Gastracanthus pulcherrimus (assembly GCA_949152435.1). Lineage (NCBI taxonomy): Eukaryota > Metazoa > Arthropoda > Insecta > Hymenoptera > Pteromalidae > Gastracanthus > Gastracanthus pulcherrimus. The sequence goes on from OX424574.1 coordinate 55,244,295, forward strand.
ACGTTGTATTACCGTCGCTACTTGTGGTACTATTACTCGAACTCCTATGTCTACGGTTTTTCATTTTACAGCTATCTCCCTTCTTTACTAATCTTCGGTCTAGTACGCTACTTTCCGAGCTACTCGATGACAGTCGCTTTCGTTCTCCTCTTCTCTGTTTTGATGCTTCGGTTTGCTGGTCTGTTGGCCTACGAACGGTGTTCACCTTAGGACTCCGAATCTCTGCCACTTCGTGATTTCTGGGTCGCTCTCTTCTCTCTTGAGATCCCCTCGGTGGTCTCGGAGTGTCTACGTAATCCTGTGGGTTTGCTACCGGAGGTGGGACTAGTGGAGGTTGTGGCGCGTATACCGGTTCTCGGAGGAGAATTGGTCTATGTTGTGCCATTTTCAGATGTTCAAACTCCTGCAGTAGCCGTTCGTATGGTCCTGCCCCTCGTGGAATGGCATCTTCTTCTCGATTCTCATCTTCTTCTTTGTTGCTTACGTCGCTACTATCTGTTGAGTTTCCATTTCTTGGGTTACTGGCTATGGGGTCTCTATGTTTTACTTGTCTAATATATTGAATACTGTCGTTCGGGTTTATCCCCTGCAGTGGCGTTTGGCTTTGTGATGTTCCTGTCGGATTGTCACTTCTTGCTAGGGGTTGTCCCCTCTGACTAGTCCCCGGACCGGCCCCGGCGTTCGTTGCTTGTGCCATTGCAGAAGGTCGTGTGACCGACGGCGCTGCCGTGGTTGGCATCGAAGGTAACGTTTGTTCCGAAGCCGTTGACGCTGGTGTAATCAATTGTATTGGTCTCTGGATCATTGGTACCGCGGGAGTTCCCGTACTGGAATCCGGTGATGGATGATTTCCTGTATAATGGAAAAGTGGCTCTGGCAGCCTCCATTGGTAGCCGGTTGCTATCATCTTCATTAGTCCCGGAGTATATGCCAACTGTGTATGACTGCTCATCGCTAAGAGTTGCGGTGGAAACCCTGTTTGCACTCTTGGTCGTGTGTTTGCAGACACCATCTGCATCGCGAAGCTATCCGTTGGTCCCCGTGTACGAACTGGTGTCGTCGTAGTGATAGTGGTGGTCGCTTTGCTTATCGTTTCTAGCGTAACTACTGGTACATCGGTCGTTTGTTGTTGTGTTGTGACTTCTTGAATCTGCTCCGTGATTGCCTGTCCCTCTTCTTGGCTATACTCCGTTTCCGTGCTTTGCAACTCTACTTCTTTGGTCCTTCTCTTAGGCTTCCTACCTCTTTTCTTCTTCTGAGGTAATTGTTCAAAAGATTCCTCTCGCATTATGGCCGCCGATGTTGCTGGTACTTGATCCCATGGTCTTTCGTCCCATACTGTTTCCCAATTTACTGCTGCACCTGGTTCCACTGTCCTAATACTTGCCCGCAAGAGTCTGTCTCTAAGTTGGGCTGTTGTCCCAGATATGCTAAGTCCCATCTGATCTAGAATTATTATAAGTTCGCTCGGGTCCATCCCATTTATTCTACTTGATACTGCCATTCGCTGGCGTATGCGCGGATCCTTCTTTGCTGCTTGTCTTGTGTTCATTTTGTACTCTACTCGTACACTAAGGGACGAAAACAAAAACAGCGGTTTGGTCGCTAGTTACACTCTACAGTTACTGCAGTATTCGCTATGTTGGGAGGGCCCTCCCAAGTCTTTGGAATCTTTTCAAAGACGGGGATTTAACTTGCAATACCTGGTGCACGTGAATGGAGAGGTCGCTAATAAAGGAATCAGTCTTAACTCTTTTACGGGACAATTTTCCTGCCTAACTACTGTGTCACTAGTTTTCAATTTTTATAATGATTTATAATAATAATATGTATATTTATATGTGTATGTTACTCTGGAGATTACCGTATGTACTTTTGCTAAAGGGACAAAAGAAGATAAACAAAGAAAAAAGCTTCTTTTCTTGAGGTCTTCTTTATCGGTTCCTTTAGCTGAAAATGCCTACTCGAAATTTGTTTGCCTAGCTCTTGAGTAGCTGCTGAAATACCCTGACGCGAATATAATAAAGTCGCTATTCCGTCTTCAGTAGTTCTTGGTCTTCTCTTCTTGTTTATATCTGGAGTAATAATCTGAGGTTTCTTCTTGGTCGCAATCAATTTTCAGTAAATAATTTCCAATACAATTAAATAAATATAAATATATGTAATAATCAATTTTTCCTTTGACACAGTAGTTATACTATAAATACAATAACTTTAGTTGTTGTATTTTTATACCCAATTTCCAGTAGTTGTTACAAAAATTTTACTCTTAACTAATTATAAATCGTTCTTACTAATCGATTTGGGGGTAGCACAGCAATAATATTTTGTGGAGGTGTTCGCAAAATGAATTTTCCCTATACGGTGGTGTGACTCCTACTCTACTACTTTAAAAGTCGTTGAGGAGACTTGAAAAATAGAACAGAATTCAGAAAATTACACACAATTAATTTATCTATCACTCTAGCCCATTACTCAAATTTCACCAAATCTCCAACAAAGATTTTCTGAATTTGTCTCCTATTTTCCCCACCTTCTCTATTTATCGCTATTATATTCAGTGCGACGCCGCAGCCTTCCGCTTACTCTGGTAATTCGCTATTTTCTTTATATATCGCTACAAGCTTCCTCCAATAACCGAAAATTTTCAATACTCAAAAGAATCCTACGAAAGGTCTCAATTGAAACGAAAATTTTCTTCACTACACACCCAACCTGTGAAAGCCCTCAATAAATCGCTCAGAAATTTTCGAAAAATTTTCAATAATCTCAAAAAAACTCTCAAATCCAAAAAAAAATTTTTCAACAAAAATCCTTCAAAAAAAATATCTTCGAAAATTCTCAAAATCTCAAAAAAACTCTTCCTTCCTTTGGAACATTCCTCACATAAAAAAAAAAATTTTTCCGGAAAATTCTCAAAATCAAAAAATTTTCAAAAAATAATTTCGGAAAATTCACAAAAATATCCAAAAAAATTTTCCGGAAAATTCTCAAAATCGAAAAATTTTCAAAAAATAATTTCGGAAAATTCTCAAAAATATCCAAAAAATTTTCCGGAAAATTCTCAAAATCAAAAAATTTTCGAAAAATAATTTCGGAAAATTCTCAAAAATATCCCAAAAAATTTTTCGGAAAATTCTCAAAATCGAAAAATTTTCAAAAAATAATTTCGGAAAATTCTCAAAATCGAAAAATTTTCAAAAAATAATTTCGGAAAATTCTCAAAAATATCCAAAAAAATTTTCCGGATAATTCTCAAAATCGAAAAATTTTCAAAAAATAATTTCGGAAAATTCTCAAAAATCCCAAAAAAATTTTCCGGAAAATTCTCAAAATCAAAAAATTTATTAGTCGATTACCCCAAGTGAAAAATTTCTAAGTCCAATTTATAACCCAATAGCTCAAGTGAAAAAAATTTTAAAGTCCCATTTATAACACAATAACTCAGTGAAAAATTTTCTAAGTCCTACTTATAAATTCCTTAAACACACAAAAAAAAAATTTTTTTCACTTTACTTAAATTTTCGTCCGACACAAAAAAAACGTTTTAGTCGCTGCACTTTCGCTGGATCGGCACTGTGTAAAAAAAAATTTCTGATTTTTCCCGAACTCTCTTAATTAATTTATTTTTCTATTTTTCCTGTTTTTTCCTGAGTCACTAAGCCCCCGTTGGTACGTCATTTGTAACATGGCTTTCCTGATTTGAAATCAGAAACCACTACATTTGTAATGTGGGGGGTTACTATGGCTTATCATTGTCTCGACACTTTACCAAATTTTCTAAATTAATGGGCGCCAGGTAAAGCGCGGCTAACTCGGCACGAGCCCTTTCCCAGAGGAAGTTCCGTGAAGAGGAAAAATCAGGAATTCATAAATTTATAATAAGCACTCACAATTTTCACTTTAAATATACTCAAGCTTTATTTCTTATCGTCGGGTAATACTATCGGTCGCAAATTTACAATTACTCTTATATCTAATTTATCGCTATACAAACATGGCTACGCTAGCCTTATCACGCGTCCCTCGCGACGACCAAACTCACCACGTCTCCCGAGTTCCCGAGTCGCGTGAATTTCCCCACACTAATACTTGCATTTACTACCGGTCCGACCCGCACTGATCTTATATACCGGTGTCACACCACCCCGGATTTATTCTCCTAAGAACCCCGAGCACATGGCGGCGATGTACTACAATTGTTAATATAATTCACTTGCAAGTGCCGAGGGAAGCTCGTCAATTACAGTCCACTCACCGTCGCTAGTCGGGCGCGTCTCGCGATGTCCTTCCTCGCAGGTCACAAGGTCGCCGGTTAAGGTTAGCCCAATCTCTAGCTCTCCGGGATTATCTCTACGTCGCCGACGGGCGGACGGTCGACGTCTCTCCACGCGGTCTAAAATGCTCGAACGGCAGGCAAACTTTCGCTACGTCTATCGTCGCTGAAGGCCGGGCAGTCAATGCCCAAAATCGGAGAGGGCGGAAATCTCTTCCAAAATTTTGGCTTTTCGTCTCGCGCAACTTCAGCTCAAACTCTCGTTGCTTCCGCCCTTTCCTTTACGGTGATTGGCCTTGATTTTCCCTAGATGCAAAAATCAAGGCCAAGTCAGCGGTGATTTGAGTCGCTACTTCTCATTGGCTCGCTCCGCGAATGCCGCCCTGTTTACGCAGCGCGGGCAATTATGAATTGCTAGATATACACGCGCGGGCAACCCGGCGTGTATATCTATATCGGGCGCTTTCGGTTTTGTCGCTGCCGGACCAACACAGTTGGCAGCGGCGACGTGCGCGCGTCGGCCTACGCTAGGAGAGGCCGGCAGCTTCATGCGGCTCGCGGCGCGGCGGCTGCTAGCTCTCCCCTCTGCCGACAGCCGTGTCGGTATATCTCTCTCTCTCTCTCTCTCTCTCTCGTGGCTACAGCCGAGATGGTGTGCCTCGAGGAAGCCGCCGCTGCCGCTGTGAATCCTCTCTCCTCCCGCGTCTGCGTGCATCGGAAGAGGGCTCATCATCCTCGAGAGGCGAGGAAGAAAGAGCAAGCGAGAGAGAGAGAGCGGGTCGCGCGTACAGCGTGCAGTGATGTTGGTGTTGTGCCTGTGTGTGTAGACTCGTCGCCTTTGCTCGCTCCGAGCAGTCGTCGCTGCGGCGATCAGCTGGTGCCGCTGGTATGGGTGTGTGCGTGTGTGTGCCGGTCTGCGGCCTTCCTCGGTCGCGACTCCTTATCCTCATTCCCTCAACAAATAATAACAATCCCCCCATTAATAACAATACTAATTAAATGTGAGAAATGCTCGGCTCTGGTGACTGGTGACTGGGTCGCGATTGACTGCCCGTATTTAATATTATTGGGACGTGAAATACACGTCACAAAATAACAACTACTAGCAAGGCATACCTCACTCCTAACGTCGCTTGGTTGAATGTAGTTATAGCAAAGTTTTCATTAAATTCAAAGTTGTTAATAATAACATAAATTAATAATTATAGGTTATTACTATAATTATATTGTTAAGCAGCGCAGTTAGTTCACATGTACAAATGATTCTAAAAATACGAAAGATTTACAAATTGTGTTCTCAAATTTAAACATAAGATTAAATTTTTTTTGTATATTATTTTCTCGTTAATATTTCTTTAAAAAATGAATATTTGTACATCGAAATTATTTAATAATTTTCTAAATAATTTTTTGATTTTTTTAAGACTATAGGTATTTTGTGTAATAAAAATGCTTTATGTTTTGAATTTCAAAGATGAATGGTTATTTGTGTAAAGTGTACTGAAACGATTAAATATAAAAGTTTCAAAAAATTTTCTAATAAACTTCTAATTTAAAAATTTATATTTAGATAATAATACTCATCAAGTACGTAAAGTACAAGTGTAAAAGTACCTACCCTGACATAAATCTTTTTCACTATTGTTCATATGCGTGGTATACGCGTAAATTTATAAAAACTTCAATTAACTGCTAAATTATAATTAATGATTGAAAATTATTCAATTAAATTTATAACAATTAAATTTAGTTGTCAATTAAAAAAATTTGAATTCACAATTAAATTTTAATTGTCAATTAATTTTTTATTAATGCACAATTAAAATTTAATTATCTATTAAAAAAAATTTAATTGACAATTAATATTTAGTTGTTAATTAAAAAGAATTTAATTGACAGCTAAATTATAATTATTAATTAAAAAAAATTTAATTGACAACTAAATTTTAATTGTCAATTAAAAAAGTTTTAATTGAAAATTAATTTTAAATTTTAATTATTAATTAGCTAATTAACAATTCAGCAACGCTGGTTTTAAGTTAGTTGTTCAAAGAATAATTTTAGCACATCAAATAAAATTTTCTAAATTTTGCATTTCTTCGCTATTTACTGTTAATATTCTACGACATATTGTATCTACTTTTTTAAATTATTAAGTTCACTTTTTAGAAGTTCATTTGTAGTTTTTTTTTCGTTTCAAATTCCATGAAAATTATTTAATTTTTATAATATGACTGCTTATGGTTTTTTTTTTCCTTTTTTAAATGGCATTTCGAACTCGAAAGTTCATCGCCTCATCTACGCAAGCCTTCCACGTTTCCCTATTTTGTGCCAACCCCATCCGTTTCGCGCCTTCCCGCCCAATTTCAGTTACGTCTGATTTTACGTTATCCTCCCATCTGCGTCTAGGTCTACCAAGAGGTCGCGTTGCTTTCGGTTTTCCTTTCATTATGCGCGCTGCTGTACGATCATCGCCCATTCTTGCCACGTGCCCTGCCCATCTTAGTCTCCGTGATTTTATTATTCTGTTAATATTTGGTGACGCGTACAAATTATGTAGCTCGTCATTGTGCAGTTTCCTCCACTCCCCAGTTTCCTCATCTTTCTTTGGCCCGTATATTTTCCGCAGATCCTTATTTTCAAATACCCTAAAACGATTTTCTTCCGATTTAGTGAGCGCCCAGGTTTCGCACCCATACAAGATTACCGGCATTATTATAGTCCTATATATCCTTATTTTGACATTTTTCGACAGTAGCTTTGACTTAAGTAATCTGTTCACAGCGTAGAAGCAGGCATTACCCGAATGAAGTCTCTTATTAATCTCGGCTTTAATTTCGTTTCGATCATTTATAGTTGTACCTAAATATCTGAATTCGCTAACCTTTTCAAAAGTGAAATTTCTGACTCTGAGATCCCCCTCTGCTTCGCGAATGCCCAGTTTCTCCATGATCATATATTTCGTTTTCGATTCGCTCACTTCTAACCCCGTGTTTTTAGCCGCATTTATAAGGATTTCCCCATTTCTCGCCACCGTTTCACCATTATCTCCCACAATATCCAAGTCATCCGCATAGCCTAAAATTTGCGTTGTTCCGTTGAGTGTTGCGCCTAGCTCGCTAGCCTGCATTTTTCTAACAACATGCTCTAGCGTCAGGTTAAAGAGTACCGTTGAAAGCCCGTCACCTTGCTTCAAACCGTCGCGTATCATGAACGATTCGGATACATTACCGCCTACTCGGACCTTTCCAGTGCTTCCGTTGAGACATATTTGAATTAATTTTACGAGTTTTTTTGGTACGCCAAGGAGCACTAGGATTTCATACATTTTGCTTCGTTTGACAGAGTCGTACGCTTTCTTAAAGTCCACAAATAGCTGGTGTATAGTTTCGCAATATTCTCACTTTTTCTCTAATAATTGTCTTATGGTAAACATTTGATCGCTCGTTGACCTGTTACGCCGGAATCCACACTGATAATCTCCTATTATATCTTCCGCGAATGGTGTGAGTCTGGCCTTTATTACGTTTGACAGAACTTTGTAGCAGGTAGCTAAAAGTGAGATTCCCCGGTAGTTATTGCAGTCTGTTTTATCTCCCGTTTTAAAGATCGGTATGATAATGGATTCTTTCCAATTTTCTGGTATTGTTTAATTTCTCCAAATAGCACATACTAGATAAAAAATTTTAGATGTAAGCGCGGTGCCTCCATATTTAAGTAGTTCAGCTGGTATAGAATCGTTTCCTACGGCCTTATTGTTTTTTAGCTTTTTGATCGCGGCCTCTACTTCTTTGTAGGTCGTTTCGTCCATATGGAGTTCAGCAGTGTGGATTTCGTCTCCCATTTCCTCGGAGTTTTCATGCACGTTTAATAACTTATCGAAATAATCTTTCCATAATTTCAATAGTTCATTTTCGCATGTCACGAGGTTCCCATCCTTATCTTTCATTAACTGCGATCTACTCTGAAAACCCTTTCTAATAGCGTTTATTCCTTTGTACATCTCGCGCGGGTTATTTTCCCTACTATTAGTTTCTATTTTTCTAATTTCATTTTTCTGATACTCGCGCTTCTTGTTTCTGTAAATCACACGTACTTGCTTTCTTATTTCATGGTATTCTTCTACGGCCCTACCGCTTTCATTGTGTATACTATCTAATTTAGCCTTCTTGCGCCTTTCAAACCAGAGTTCGCACTCTTCGTCAAACCATGGTTTGCTCTTCGGCCTTTTTTTCTTACCCAGTACTTTGTTCGCGGCCCCTTTTATAGTTTTTTCGATAGCCCCCCACAACCTGTTCGGATCGTCATCTACTCCCGTCTGTTCATCCGTTTCCTCGAGCGCCTGAAATCGGTTGCTAACTTCTACTTGGTACTTGATTCGCTCTATCCCGCTTCGTAGTTTTCCAATATCAAAGGTTTCTACTTTGTTCGCTCGCTTACTATTTTGACCGGCTACTAATCTGGCTCTTAATTTGGCCACTACTAGATAATGATCTGAGTCGCAATCCGCCCCCCTATAGGTCCTTACGTCGAGTACATTCGTGTGGCGCCTCTTATCAATAAGAAAATGATCGATTTGATTGTGCGTGGCCCCATCCGGCGATGTCCACGTTGCCTTGTGTATATCCTTGTGCTTGAAGCACGTGGTCTTGACTATAAGATCTTTTGCGGCTGCGAAATTTATGACCATAATACCGTTATCATTGCTGGTTTCGTGCAGACTTTCTTTGCCTATGGTGGGCCTAAACATTTCCTCACTCCCTATTTTAGCATTGAAATCTCCACTACTATTTTGGTGTCGTAAGACGCGAATTGGCCGATTAATTGCTCTAAAGTTTCATAATAAAGATTTTTGACTTCTTCCTCTTTGTCCTCCGTGGGACAGTGGACGTTAATAACCACGTAATTATACCACGCTCCTTCGATGATGATATACGAGAGTCGGTCATTCACGAAATTGCAACTTTTAACGGAATGTATGATGCTTTTGTTAACAAGAATTCCGGTGCCTAGAGAATGCCCGCTCGCGCCCCCATATAAAAAGGTGAAGTTACCGGATCCTAGCATCGCGTTATCTTTCCATCGGGTTTCTTGTATTGCTACCAAATCTAAATTGTACCTCTCAGTTTCATTTATGATTTCCCGGAACGCGCCTGCTCTGTGTAGACTGCGTACATTCCAGGTTCCCACCCTTAAGTTTCTTTTCGTTTTGGTTTGGTTTTGTTTTCTTTGAGCCATGATAGTAAGTTAAACCCGCACGTTTTGGATCCTGTTCCGATCGCAGGTGAGTCCATCCGTCTAGGGGTGATAACCCTCATACCTCCCTAGAACTAAGTATGAGAGCTTTCTGACTTTGGCGAGGACATAGTCAACTCGTCGTCAGACACACTCGGTTTCATTCTCATATCCTAACGCCCCCCTGCAAGGCAGTGCGCCTTCACTGGCTTCGTTGCCATGTAAGACCAGGTGGTGAATCATTCTACACATCCCCTCTCAGGGCAGTTATCATCGCTCCCGCATCCTCCACGACAGCAGGATTTTTGGCCCATTTTACGTTTGAAATGTGTGGTAAAAGAGATAGATTACAGAGTAAGGTAGAAGAAGAAAGTAAGATGGGAGATTTTGTATAGTGTTTGTAGTTGTTGCGGTGCTTGCATAGTGTTTCTAGACTCGGCGTTGCAACAGACTGCTTATGGTTCACAGAGAAAAAATACCTATAAAAGTAGTGCTCACGATAATACTTAAATTGGCGTAATACAACAAAACAGGAAACTGCAATGTATAATTTAAACAGCTTCATCAAAGACGATTGGTTTGTATAGTAATTTATAAGAAGATGGTATCTAGATCGCGTTTTAGAAACTAAAAATAATGAATTAATCACGAAATTTATGGCTAAAAAAAAAACAAAAATTTTACGTGGCCAGAGCCTTATGATATTCAAACCGTCTTATCAACGCAAGTTTTATGTACAATTGAAGCTCCACGTAAATGTAGCCAAATTAAACAGAATCAAAAACTTACTTTTACATTCATCGAAACAGTATACAAAGATCTTACTAATACCGCAAAATCATGTAAAATTTCTAAAATTTAATTTCAGTTATGGATCATTTGAAAAAAAGTAGCAATTTACGTGTCCTTAGCTTAAATCAATACTTAAACTTTATTTTGAGACATGCAAATAATTTTTTTACAGTTTTCTAAGTTAACGAAAATATAGATCAAAAGAAATTTTTTTTAACGGCGATAAAAAAAAATCTGTGAATGTATTTAGGTGAAAAAATGTGGAAAATTGCATAAAAAACGTGTTCCCGAGTAAATGTGAGTACCGTGATATCTATGTTTTTGTACTGGTTTAGGGTCTTGGAGTAACTTATCGGTCCTGGCCTTTAACATAGTTCTTACTGCACGCAATACAAACAATTTAAGCCATATAGCATGCTATTTAAAACTTTTTTCGAGCGGAAAACCATGCTCACTGTACTCAGATTTGCATTTTTTTTAAAAACCGTAGTTGTTATTATTTAAATAAATTCTATTTAAGATTTTATAAAAAAGTTAATACAGAGACTTTTCTAGCGTTTTGAATCAAGTAAAAAGTATGTAACAATAAATAAAAAGCAATATAATCAATGTAGGTATCTATTTTATATCTTTATAGTTAATAAAACTATAGAAAAATGATATGACTACGACATTCCTTAACCTCTTACTTTTAATATTTGTAAGCAATTAAAATATAATAAAGGGCAACTTTTAAAAACGTGTACACGAATAAAAATTAGTTGTATAATTACTCAAGCATTTAGTTTTAAAAAATTATAAAGGTGCTTGCTCATTTATTTTGATAAATTTTTCCAATGCCAACGAAATAATATGAATCAGTTCATTATTTTAATGAAAGTACTATTAATCAATTGCAACTTATTCAGTGCAGTATTTATTCGAAAGAAATTGAATGTGTTGGTTAAATTTAAGAGGGAATTTTCAATTTTTGTAATGAATAAACTGCATTGAATAAACTTAAATTGGTTCGTACAAGTATTAAAATAATGTATAGATTAATATTTTTTTCTTGCCGTAAGGATATTTTTTCTAAGCTGAAATGTGTATCTATAAACGTTAACGAATGTTTAAAAAAAAGAATATTTAATTAGCATGTGATGAATTAAAACGAAAAAAAAAATATGGAGCAAGCGGGACTCGAACCCGAGACAGCAAAAGCATAGACGACAGGCACGCGCGTTAGCCACCTCGGCTGTCGGTGCACTGAACATCTATAGCTTGTATGTCGCATATGTTCATAGAGAAGCTCTGGGACTTACATTTAATTATCGAAGCTTAAGTTATAGGTACTTGCTATTGTACTTCAGGTAAACGTGTAATGTGCATAAAATAAAATTTCAATTGTAGCGCCACGAGGACAAACTACGCGACTCCCGAATTGCTTTCGCGGCGCGCAGAGAAAATATGCTGCCGTTCGCTCCGCCCACCAGCCAGGCGCATGTTCCCCCTCTTCTTACAGCAGGCGCACGTTTGGTATATACCCCCTCCATAGCTCTACTGAATTGTGCGCCAGCTTCGACGCTAACCCGCGGCGCGGCGCTCGAATCAGTGGCTTCTTTTGGGCACGCACCGTAGCATTGACGTTAGCAATCTCTCTACTCATCTCTGATCGTATTATCATATTTGCCAAACAAAAAAAATTACCCGGCTAATTCCGCGAAAATTATGAGATATAGGCTGGGTGTTGGTACTTACATTATTGACCGAAAATATGTTTTTAACGCGACCGTGACACGCAGGTAATTTAATTTGTCAAGCGAGCATTAAAATGCTGTCTCAACACACGGAAAGGTATAAGAAATAATAATAGTTGTTCAAGTTTAAATAAGATACATAGGATAACCTCCTAAGATCTCATGTATATTGTAGTCTTTGAAATTACAAGGTAAAAGAGTATATAAAAGTATAAGAATAGAAGAGTGTCGCCATCGGCTGTCGAACTCTGACTCTTGCTGGTGAGCTCTTGGTGATGCTGCCTCGCTCTCTTCTCCTTGAGGGCGGTGACATTGGTGGCGTCGTTGAGGGTGCAAAGGGAAGAAGAGGTATGAGTATCTCCACCCCTGCCTCCTCTTGGCGAATGAGAGAGAGAGTTTCCACTGGCTTTTCCCCGCGTCGCACACCAATCGGCGAATGGTTGCAAGGCCCGTACTGGCGTGGGAGAGAGTTAGAGTGGGGCCCTTTCTTCCCTCCGATAACGTCACGCTGCAGACACATGTCTGAGAGTGCGGCGTGGTTCTCGCCTTTTCTCAGTGTAGTAAACAAGTAGTGCATTGTTTCGGCTTGTTCGCTTCCGGGAACCCTTAAAATGCGTCTCGAGTGAAAGGGGAGCCAAGCACGTATGGTTTTTTGCTCGGAACTTTAGGCGTCTTAGTTGAACACATTATTTATTACTCTTCTCGGGTTTTCCGCTCGCGAGGGAACATAATCATAAATAATATTGACTGATGTGTCTGTTTTACATTTTACAATCGCTTTTTATTTTCGAGTGACCGTTAAGATAATTTATACGCTTGTTTGCTACGTTTTAGGCACGTACAAAATACATTAAAATATACAACCGTTTCCGTGGGAAAACTAACGGAACGAAAGAGAACGACTATATCGTAGTATCTGCATTTTAATATTAGCGCGTAATAAATACATATATATATATACTATACGCGAGTTCGAGAATCGCGGGAAGTCGCCGGACTTCACAAGTTAATTGACAAACAAATCATTTGGGTGAAAAAAATAAATAGATAACTACGGTTTTGTACATAAAATGGATAAAATAATAACTTTTGGCTTCTTATGCAATGATTTCTTCGAGTTTTCAACGTGTTTCAGATAAAAATTGGAATATTTGGGTCAAATTGGATTATTTACTTTTTGAAGCCCTAGAAAATAAGAAAGATATTTGGAAAGAACTAAAGGGCTTGGGGCTCCTGCCAAGGGCACGGGGAGGGGGGTTGCATGGCTTCTCGCCGGGTTAGCTGAACTCGCACTTTGCGGGGGTATCGGTCTCCCAGAGTGAAGGTGACGTTGATTCGGGTAGCATCTCGGCCAGTGACGACGGCTTTGTTTTCAAAGACGTTACAGTGACGGACGTAGTCCTGGCTGTTGCTCATTTCTCGTCGCAGGCTAGGGGTGAGGACGGTATTCCCCAAAGCGTTGTAGCTAAGGCTTTCCCGTATGTAAGTCATCATATAGCGAGGGTCTTCAACTCCTCTTTGTCTGGTGGTGTCTTCCCAGGGGCTTGGAGGGGGGCTCACTTGGTGCCTCTAAAAAAGGTTTCAGTGCCATCTACTTTATCAGATTTTCGCCCAATAGCACTATTGAGCTTTCTCTCCAAGGTGCTGGAGAAGATAGTACACAACCAGATTACGGATTTCTTAAGATCCAAAAATATCTTGGATCCACTGCAAACCGGTTTCAGACAGCATCACAGCACCCAGACAGCTCTACTAAAACTAACCGAGGACATAAGAACTGGGATTAACGACAATAAGAAACTAATGACTATACTGCTACTGTTCGACTTTAGTAAGGCGTTTGACACTATATCACCATCTAAATTACTTCGTAAGTTGATACGCATGGGTTTTTCCAGGAGTGTTCTTCTGTGGATCAAATCATACATTTTTGGTCGCAGGCAAAAAGTCATAACTGACAACAACGGGGAATCTGATTGGCTAACCACCAATCTAGGTGTGCCACAGGGTTCAGTTCTGGGGCCCTTGCTATTCAGTCTTTATATCAATGACTTACAAGACGTACTGACTGGTGGTGATCTTAAACACTTGCTATACGCGGACGACTTGCAAACTTACACTCAAGTGACATGGCGAGATCTTTATGTGGGTATCAGATGCATGTCGGCTGTTGCGCGGGCAGTGTCGGAGTGGGCCGAAGCATCCGGACTGCGACTCAATGTCGGCAAAACAAAAGCGATCATTTTTGGCTCCGAGCACAACATCAATCGGTTGCAGGATCTTGGTTTGCCCGGCATTGAGTTTCAGGAAGGTGTACATGTGCCTTTCTCTGACTCGGTCACAAACCTTGGTGTTGTCATGGACTCTAAACTCACGTGGAAACTGCAGGTTGATGCAGTTGGAAAAAAGGTAAATCGTGCTCTTTACAGCCTACGATTTTTTAGTTCATGCACAACTCAGGCGTTGAGAAAGCAGCTTGCATGCGCGCTGGTAGTGCCACATTTAGATTATTGTTCCGTGGTTCACCTTGATGTGTCTGATGAGCTCGAGACGAAGTTGCAACGACTTCAAAATTCATGTGTGAGATACATATGTGGTGTTAGAAGGGATGAGCACATCACTCCTCACAGGAAATATCTTGGCTGGCTTACAGTAAAGGAAAGAAGAGCGTACTTTGCGGGGTTATTATTGTATAGGGCAATAAATATGGGACAACCTCCGTACCTTGCGGCTCTCTTTGGTAAAAACACAGCTAGGACTTCCAGTAGGAGCGGTGTGAAAGTGCTCTCGGTTCCGGGATCGCGGACTGATAAGGGTCTCTATTCGTTTAGAGCCCAATGTTCGCGATTCTGGAACATCCTCCCCTGCAGTGTGAGGTATCTGCCGTCCTTATGTAAATTTAAAACGGCGTTAGGCAGGCACCTCAGTCAACCGCACGGTGATTAAGTTGACATTTTTTCATGATGACGAAGAATTCATATACATGGGTAGTTATTTATTTATTTATTGACTTATTTATTTATTTATTTATTTATTTATTTATTTATTTATTTATTTATTTATTTATTTATTTATTTATTTATTTATTTATTTATTTATTTATTTATTTATTTATTTATTTATTTATTTATTTATTTATTTATTTATTTATTTATTTATTTATTTATTTATTTATTTATTTATTTATTTATTTATTTATTTATTTATTTATTTATTTATTTATTTATTTATTTATTTATTTATTTATTTATTTATTTATTTATTTATTTATTTATTTATTTATTTATTTATTTATTTATTTATTTATTTATTTATTTATTTATTTATTTATTTATTTATTTATTTATTTATTTATTTATTTATTTATTTATTTATTTATTTATTTATTTATTTATTTATTTATTTATTTATTTATTTATTTATTTATTTATTTATTTATTTATTTATTTATTTATTTATTTATTTATTTATTTATTTATTTATTTATTTATTTATTTATTTATTTATTTATTTATTTATTTATTTATTTATTTATTTATTTATTTATTTATTTATTTATTTATTTATTTATTTATTTATTTATTTAATTATTTAATTATTTAATTATTTATTTATTTATTTATTTATTAATTGTATCTTTTTATTTTTTTTTTTATTTTAATTTATCCGTTCTCCCGTGTTTTGTATTCTTAGTCGTGAAAAATGTTGTAATGTACAAAATATAAACAGTACATTTTAATAAAGAGTAAATATATCTGCGTGTGTGATGAGTGTATGTATCGGCTGAATTGTAATTGTTTTTAAATTGTGACGTGATGGATGTACGTGTATGCAAGAATGAGTAGACTTTCAGAAATTGTTATGGAACTGTGATATAAACAAACTGTGATATTAGATAATGACAAATTTGTGCAACAATTTTTTATATTTATACACTGACGAAGTGTGATAGTGATCAAAGACTTAATGTAATGACAAAATAACAATTTTTATGTAATGTATTTTTGCCAAAATTGACAAATAAATCGTATATCTATCTATCTATCTCTCTCTCTCTCTCTCTCTCTCTCTCTCTCTCTCTCTCTCTCTCTCTCTCTCTCTCTCTCTCTCTCTCTCTCTCTCTCTCTCTCTCCTTCTCTGTGTGGGTTATAAGGTCGATAAATTAAAAAGTATTTTTTAAATTTTAAATTAATCACTATATTATGTCACAAAATTATTACAAAAATATTTTATAAAAATATCACTACAAAAAATTAGAATCATTCCGACAGTTCCGAATCGGTCTCACCGTTAATTGACTGAAAACGTTTTGATATCTTTATCAGCAGGCGCCAGATTTCACGATCTCACATGGGTGGATAAATAAAGCCTGGAGATTCTAGTTGGCCTGTTTCCTGCAACAATTCGATCATATTGTATAGCTTGTACTTCTGTAACATAAGGTAGATGTACCAGTAACTGGCCACTGCCCAGTACCTGGCCACTAAAGGCTATTTTATTTTTTAACAAGCTTTATAGATAAAATTAGTAATGTATATCTACTAATTACTGTTATTTAACTAAATTGTCTGAAATATCGTAATTACCTGCTCCCATGAATATCAACAGATTTCTTACGTTAAGGCTAAGAAAAGTGGCATACTTGTTAAGACGATATTATGCCAATAAAAGGTATTTATGCTTAAGTAAATATGATTGTAGAATCTTAAGAACATTTACAATAGATATAAAAAGCAAAATTAGATACTTATTTGTCGTTTTTCAATCAATATTAACTTGGCTATGTACTGGTACATGAAATTCTTTTTTTTATTTCGTCTTATAGCTTCGATATCTAACATTTTTATATTAAATCAATACGAAATATTTAAAGGCGATTGTTTGAATTAACAGAATAATTATTTAAAGTTAATAAAAAGCAATTTGAAAGTGGAAAAAACAATCAAGTTTGCTTAGGTGACCGGCAATACCCCGTTCTCCCCTATGTGACAATATAACTCACAATTTCATAAAATATAACTCACATTTTTCAAATACATATATTTATTATATGACAAAAATGGGTCGAGTTTGAACTCAAGAACAACCCAATAACTCAATTGAACATACGCTTTATGTAATACATTATTTTACCTTAAATTAAAATACTTTTCGAAATACTATATTTAAATGGATGGAAGGAACTTTGTTAAAATTACAAAAACGCGTTTAAAATTTGTATGTGATATGCTATCAAACGTTAATTGTTTTACTTTCTTGGCTATAGTTTTGTTAAAACATTTAATTTTGGCATGTTCTGTAATGATTTTAAATTATATGATAAACATTAAAAAAATGTTAAGGAATTTTCGATATAATGGTCAAGATTAGTGGTGGAGTTCCCATTAAAAAATATACATTGTAATAAAAAGAGATTACACGTTAAAAATCCTGTATACCTTTTATGTGATAACAAAAAACAATGAACGTATTTCACAAAAAATAATTAAATAAGTCGGACTTGAACCTGGGGCCAAACATTCAGGCACGAAAGAACACGACCCGCGACCACCAATAGGGAACTTGCATGGAAACATGTATTACGTCCGTCAGATAGATTATTGAAAAATAATTATATTTTATCAAAATAATACGGAAGAAATACTTTTCTGAAATTAAGAGTCATTAGGTCCCTTTGAATGATAATAATGGAAACCTGTATATTTCCTGCGCTACCGCAAGGTTTCGAAAGTCAGGTCGGTCAGATTCTGCACATATGAATCTGGGAATTTGAAAATATAAATTATTGACCAAGTTATAGTCTTTAAAAATCATATTTCATGATAAAATTTAAGACAATACATGAATTATGACTTTGATAGACTATACCTTTGGTTAATAATTTTTATTTTCAAATTCTACATATATAACATAACTCTGTGTATTTTTATCGCAATAAAGCCTTCAAAATCTAATCTGATATATTTCTCTCTCAAAACCTTGCAGTAGCATAAGAAATTTACAGGTTTCCAGTATTGTCATTCAAAGACACCTAATGACCCTTAATTAAAAAAAAAGGATTCTTTTAATAAAATATATTCAAATTTATTAACACTATATAGTTTTATTTAAATAAAGGAGTTCGATGTCCCATTCTTCTACCGATTTATGTACAATATAAAGTCGCTATATGGGTAAATCTCTAGAACGTTTAACCTATGTGTCATAAACTTTAAATTACTTTTCTTACATGTTTAAGCAAATTTTAACTGTTTCATGCATGCTTATACTGTTGTTTAAGATTTAAATTTATTATTTTTCATATTTTTATATTCACTTTCTGTCATAAATGAATTATACTTATTAATTAAAAACTTGAAATATCATATTTCGTGTACGTGAAATGCCCGATTTCAAATATATTTTCTTTAATCCTCTCTATAAATTACTAATTAAATATATAAAAAAATTACCTTAACTCTTGAAAAACATTCAGGAATCAAATGATCTGAATAATAATTACATTTTTCTCATAAAACCGGAATTAAATGGATTTGAGTATTGTCATAGATTTTGTACATCGCAACGCAAAAAGTAGCTTAATGATATACAATTAAACTACTTTAAAAACTATTTTTAGTACATAGAACATAAAAACAGTATTATTTTAAATAAGATTCTGCTTTATTTTTATTCTTAAAATAATCATAAAAGACTTTTAAATGAGCTGATTCAAAAACGAACGAAAAAAATGTCGCGTCTGCAACGCTTGTTTATGTAGTGAATATTAATTAAAATGAATAAAATAAGTGACTAAAATGTAATATTTTATGTACTTTTTACATACAATTATTTATGATACCTAAAATCCTTATATTTATCAGTAAAATTGCAATAGTATCATATATTACCTGATTTTTTCGGTAAATTTGAACATTTTATCAAAAAATAACTATACAAATTTTAAAAAATTTTTTGAAGGTCATTGGTCCATTTGATTGGCTATAATGAAACCTCTATATTTCTTGGGCTACCGTAAGGTTTAGAGAACCAATGTGATCGAATTGACGCTTTCAAGGTTTTATTATGTTCAAAATACGCGTAGTTAGGGTATGGGTGTGGGAATTTGTACATAAAAATTATTGACCAAAGTTATAGTCAATTTAAGCCATATTTCATAATAAAATTTTTAACAAACGAAGAATTTTCGCTTAAGTAGACTATAACTTTGATCAATAATTTTTAAATACAAATTCCCACACCCATACCCTAGCTACACGTATTTTGAACATAATAAAACCTTGAAAGCGTCAATTCGATCACATTGGCTCTCTAAACCTTGCGGTAGTCGAAGAAATACAGAGGTTTTCTACATTTTTTAAAAATTTGTATAGTTATATTTTGATAAAATGTTCAAATTTACCGAAAAAATCAGGTGATATATGATAAGAGCCTTAGATTTACCGTAAAATGTATTGTCAATTAATTTAAAATTTTAAGGTGTATCTGCACCCTTAAACGCCGCAAATTTAAATCATAACTTCTATTTATAACTAATAAAATTTCATAATAACAATACTAGACGTGATATGTTAGTATTTTATAGTCATGTAATCTATTTCGGGCGACTTGAAAGTGAAGATAAAGGATTAAGCAGAAAAATTAATACAATAAAAATAAAATTTTATTGTCTTCTCAGAGGTACAATTAATAATATTTTAAGCATTTAAATTATTAATAAATACGGTTATAATCATTTTAAATATTTAAAGAAGTACAATTTATAGTTTTTAGACCATTAAAATTATAAATTTCTGACATATTTGAGAAATTAGGCACTTGTTTTAGGCTTGTTCATGATTATATTTTAGTAGTTTATAGTCTTAAGAAATTGTGTAAAAAAATTAGAACTGTGATCCTAAATTAATTTTACCTGATTTTTAATGTGAAAAAGTCAAAGGTTCTAGAGATTTACCTATACGTACGCGAGAGAATTAAGCGAACGCGCGCTAGACACCGGCAACCGGTGCTTTCGGTCTCTACACACTTCTCCTCTTCTCCTTCAAGCGCGCACACACACTTCCCCCTCCGCGCTGTGATCAAATTATGTGTATAGTTCGGGCGCTCAGACGCTAGATTTGCTAGCTCACGACTGACAAGAATCGCCCCGAATCCGCCCATGCTCACTGGCAATCTCTCTACTAATCTCTGCTTGTAACTGATCCGCGCATGTCAACACACATCTACAGATATATATGGAGCATGAAATGTCGCGTGAGAAGCGCGAGATTAATATCATGTTAATCTTCATTCGGGGGATGAAGTCGGTAGCGGACACAACTGCGTGATGTTGCGCTTCAGTGTCCCTCGAGAAGTTCGTACGGTGGCTACTCTGGCAAGTCCGTCAGTCCCCGGGTGCACCTCTTGAACGACTGCCAGCTGCCATTGCGTACAAGGTTGGTTTCGGTCTATCAGGATGACGACCATCCCTTCGCTTAGTTCTCCAGTAGAGTCATGCCATTTTTGACGCTGCTGGAGCTCGTCAAAGCCTGTCGGGCTTTGGTGATGAACTTCCAGACGGGTAGTCGATTATCTGGAATGGAAGTCAAATCAGTATTTGGCATGACTGTAAGGGGCCTACCTATCAGAATATGCACCGGGGTTAACGCTATCGGGTCGTTGGGATCGGACGAGATCGACCAGAGGGGTCGAGAATTCAAGATCGCTTCTATTTCTATCGCAAGGGTATAAAGCTCCTCGAATGTAAGAAGTTGCCCACCCTCTACGCGTTTGAAATGGTGTTTAAAAGACTTTACCGCGGCCTCCCACAGACCCCCAAAATGCGGAGATAAGGGTGGGTTAAAATGCCACTGGATGTTCAAAGAGAGAGCTTTAGCACTCACTTTGGACTGGAACTCCTCTGAATTGAGGAACGCGGAAAGTTCCCTAAGCTGATTGTTTGCTCCAACGAAATTCGTTCCGTTGTCGGAGTAAACGTGATGGGGAATGCCTCGATGCCCTATAAATCGACTGAACGCGCCTAAGAAACCTTCAGTGGTTAAGTCGCTGGTTATCTCGATGGTTACTGCCATTGTAGCCATATAGATAAAAACGCCCCCGTACGCCGTAAGGGTTGTTCGGTTGTAACGCTTTTTCTCTTTAATGAGAATGGGGCCGAAGAAGTCTACGCCTACGTGAGAAAAAGCGTGAGACTCTGTGACTCTAGCGGTCGGAAGATCTGCCATCTTGCAGTGGAGCGGGGTGGGTTTGTGTCTTATACACGTGACACACCTACGAATAACGTGACGGACTTGATTCTTACCGTCAATTAACCAAAAACGTTGTCGCAAAGAGAAAACGGTGCTTTGAACACCAGAGTGGAGATTCGATTCATGAGCTTCCCGAATAATCAAGTCCGTGGCATGATTCCGTGAGGGTAACAGTATGGGGTGCTTACTGGCCATAGGGATGTCAGCGTTCTTCAAACGCCCTCCCACGCATACAACTCCATTCGCGTCCAAACACGGATTAAGTGCCTCAATATGCGACCCCTTCATCTTAATACCTCGCGTTAAGCCTGCAATTGAATCGGAAAACGCGTCCTGCTGAATACTTCTAAACACGCGGGTTTCGGCATCCCGTTTTTCGTCGACCGAGATGGACTTTTCTCGTAACGGCCTTCCTGAAGGAAGCCATCGTAAACACATCGTTACGACCCCAAGCAACATGCAATACTTGGAAAACCGCGATAGGAACATGCGATCCGTAGCATTATCGACCAGGAGACAAATTCCTTTTTTCAGACCGGGGATATCCGGAAGTGATTCGACGATGTTCGCGGGCCAGAAGGCCTCCGTCTGCCGTAACCAAACGGGTCCGGTAAGCCACGTATCATTTCGCAAGAATTCTTTCGGGAGTTGTCCTCGGGATAAAGCGTCGGCCGGGTTATGTTGGGTAGGGACGTATCGCCAACGGGCGCGCTCTCCTAATTCCTGAATTTCACGCACGCGGTTCGCTTCGAATTGTTTAAGGTCTTGTGGGGATTTTCGTAACCAATGTAAGACTATAGTGGAATCGGACTATAGAACGATCCGTTTAATAGCAAACTCTAAAGCTAGAAGCGTTTCTAGAAGCAGTCTTACAAGAGTCAAGGCCCCGCACAACTCTAACTGGGGAATAGTCTGCTCTTTCAAAGGGGGGACTCTAGACTTCGAACATATCAATCGTACGGTAACCTTCCCGTTTCTATCTATCGACCTGGAATAAAAACAAGCGTCGTAGCCCGTTTTGCTCGCGTCGCTGAATCCGTGGATCTCTACGCGCAAGGGAGTCTCAGCGACGACGTGACGTGGTACCGAAACGTTGGAAAGCAGAGGCAATTGACTCGCGAAATTAATCCAAAGCGTATACAAACTCTGTGGCATAGATTCGTCCCAAGATACCTCCGCCTTCCAACATTCCTGCATGATCCACTTAGCATACAAACCGACTGGTCCTATCAATCCTATCGGATCAAAGATCTTCGCGATCTCTGACAGAATCACGCGATTGGTCACTATCTCGGGGATCTTTACTCGCTCCACAGCGATAGCTAGTTCGTCGCGTTTGGAAGCCCAATATACCTCTACCGTCTTTAAGACCGTCTCTCTCTCGCCGTCGGAAGCGAAATTTATAGCCTTATCATCGAGATTGTCCAGTGCGTGATCGTGATTAGAGGCCCATTGCCGAATGTTGAACCCACCACTCTTCAAAGCGGCGATTATCTCATCGCGCGCCTTCAAGATGTCCTTTAGAGAATCTGAACCCGTCTAGAGGTCGTCAACGTATAGGTCTCGCTTAAGGATCTCGGCCGCTAAGGGGTATCGGGAGCTTTCGTCGTCGGCAAGTCGGTGTATCGTGCATATCGCGAGGTAGGGAGCTGCAGATACACCGAACGTAATGGTGTTTAATTCGAAAACCTGCACTTGTCCGTCGCGATACCAGAAAATACGTTGGTATCGTCGATCATCGGGATGGATTAGAATCTGTCGATACATTTTCTCTATATCGGCTGTCAATGCGTATCGGTGTGAACGGAATCTAATTAAGTGTGTATAGAGTTTATCCTGAATTGTCGGTCCTACGTACAAAAGGTCGTTAATGGAAATGCTTTTTATCGTCTTAGCGGATGCGTCGAAAACGATTCGGAATTTGGTCGTGAGGCTGAGGGCCTTCAAGATTATGAGGTAAGGAAGGTAATATTCCGAATCGCTCTCGTCGAGCACCGCCGACATGTGCCCTAAATCGAGGTATTCCTGAAAAACACGACTGAATACGTCCATCATGCCGGGCGAACGTCTGCATCGCCGCTCCGTCCCACGGAACCGCTTGAGAGCTTGTGCCCTCGAGTCCCCTAGTTCCGGGTCCTTCTTTCGAAAAGGCAATCTCACCATATAACGCCCGTCAGACAGCCGAATAGTGGTGTCATCATACCACCTCTCGCAATCTGACCTATCGCCAGCCTGCTCCGATGGAATCTTATCAGTGTCAATGCCACCAACGATCACCCAGCCAAGCTGAGTCTTTTGAAGATACAGTTCACTTCCCTCCCTAGACAAGTTAACCTGACCTATAGAGAGCATGGACAACGTTGCTCCAGAACTAATTAAAATGTCAACTTGTCGAGGGAGATGGAACTGAGGGTCTGTTAACCTAATATTCTTGGGTAACTTGATCGCGTCACGAGGAAACGGTTCTTCAGGGGTAACGCTAGTTATCTTGGGAACGGTGAGGAACGTTAGACGTTTGCTAAAGTCCGAGTTCAACGCTTTGAACTGGACATTGACGCAATGTTTAGTTGTGGTTCGCAGGTCGTTAATTGCTCAGATTGGAATCGAGCAATGTCGAGTAGGGAGACGCAATCGGTCCGCGAGATCAACAGACATGAAGTTCGCGTTTGCACACGTGTCCAGGAGCGCGCGAGCCTCGATGAATGCCCCGTTGGCATCTCTAACTAGAACGATAGCGCTCATCATGAGCTGAGACTGGAGAACCCTGGACACGGTGCTGAGGACTCCTACGTCTAGTCATGGCATCTTGGCCGAGGAATCCGCCTTTGGATCCCCGTGCAAGAGCGTAGTGTTCCTTATCGCATTTCTTGCAATTGCGAGCTTCGCACTTGCCTTCGTGTGATCGCAAACACGTCCTTACAGCGTCCCAATGCTGCTGAACGGTCAACTTAGTAAATGCTGAACACCAATAAATCGTATGTTCACCGCTGCAATAATAACAAGAAAGAGTGGAACTCGTGACAAGCGCTCGAACTTGCCCGTTACCCCGCCGATACTTGGTCCCCTTCTCGTTCTGTTGTCTTGTTTGCTTCGACTCGTTGCTGTTGTCTCGTTGCCCTTGGCCTCTCCTTTCTGAGCGTACAGGTAGTTACTAGTTTCCTGCAGAAACGCGAAAAAAGACTCGAGATCGGAAATCTTATCGATGGACGTCTTCTTGATCCACCGGTCCTTGATTTTAGTTGGCAACGTTCGTTCGAGTGCACGAATCACGAAATAATCAGACGGAACGACATTGAGGGTTTTCAAATCCGCCAAATGCTGCCGAACCGAATGCTCCAGGTCCTTCAGCGCCCAGTGTGAAACCTCCGTCAGAACGGGATAAGCAAGAATTGCGTCGATGTGAGCAGCAGCAATAAGCCGGACATGCTCGTACTGCGTACCTAAAAGCCGCCATGCTTCCTCGTAGCTATTCTCGCCTGGAGCCAGGATCTGCAACGAATTAGCCGCCGCCCCAACTAACGCCTTCTTCAGGTAGTGGAAAGCGGTGATGTTGTCGATGTCCAATCGCACCATCTCGTTCCTGAAAGTCGTCTTGAAGACGGTCCACTCATCCAGACGACCGCCGAACTTCGGCAAATCAATGGGGGGCAACCCGTTGAAACGAGTTATATCGAGAAGAGTCGAATGCCCCAATGGAACGTTAGTCTCACCACCGGAAGATCTGCTCTGCTTCTCTGTCGCCTGCTCTGCTTCTTTTGTCCGGACGAACGTAGCCAATTTGAAGTAGGAATCCTTCAGCCCCTGGAAGACTTCCCTTTTAGCTATCCTGTTTCCAGCATCGAGTCTATAAAATAACTCGCACAAAACGTCATAACGCGTGACAATTTTCTCCAGGCGTAATTGACACTCAGGAAGAATCGCTGCTCCCGATTTAATCAGCGCCGCCAGGTCGGTCAATAAGTCCTTTATGTGATCGGCCTGCATGTTCCACTGTTCCACTATAGCGTCCATGTCGCCTAATGGTCAGTGAATGCGCACGCTAGAAAATCGATGTAATCCTATACGCGGACTAAAGCGTGAGCAGGTGTCTCGACGCGCTCGGAGTCTTAGAATCCGCTCTACGGTGTGCTACGTTTCTCGCAGCTCAGTCCCGCAAAGTAAACAAGTTGCCGCTCGCCGCAACTTTCTAAAAAGCTAATGAAAAAAAAACTATAAAAACGATTATTGATAAATTTTTTAAAAAGAAGTCTTATATTATATATATCGAATGCAAAAGTCGCTCATTTTGCCGTTTATTTTCTGCTCAGGACACTTGACGTGAAATGCTCTGTTCCGTCGAAACTCCGGGCTTAGCTTCATGTTTGATGGTAATAACCATTTTACAAAATTTTCATAATTTGACCTTGAAAAATCAAAAAGAAAACTAAATTTGCACTTATCTCAAGAAGCGTCATTTTTTTTATTTTTTAAATACTTTTAAATGAAAGATCAGTTTTTTTACATAAAAATCATCTGTGTCTTAAAAGGATTTTTTTGGTATTTTCGAGTAACTGAGCCTTGAAGAACGCGTGACCTCCTTCGCGCCAGTAATACCGCAGGCGTAACCACAAAGTCGCGACTTGATTTATTTTTCGTCTGTAGGTGGCAAAAACTACTTTGTTTTCTATGTACAAATGAATAGTGCAAGGAAATGTATAAGTAAGAGTGAACAAAATTGATATTTTTAGTTTGTTTATTAAATTAAATATTGAACCATCAGTATTTAAGATAATCGTATTCTAATTGATTCAATATTTCTGTATAGTTCAGTAATTAGAATATAGTATGTATATTAAAATCGTACATTATAAATTAAATACATTGTATTTTATTACAGATTTGATTCATATTCATTTTATCTCATTTCCTTTATCCATTTATATTCTTCTAATTTAGTTTAAAAAATTATTTTACATAATCCCAC
The DNA here is from genome assembly GCA_949152435.1 of Gastracanthus pulcherrimus. NCBI lineage: Eukaryota > Metazoa > Arthropoda > Insecta > Hymenoptera > Pteromalidae > Gastracanthus > Gastracanthus pulcherrimus. Next base: position 55,270,545 of record OX424574.1, read on the forward strand.
CGAAAAAAATTATGTATCGTAGAAATTTAAATGTTTTAATCCTTTTCAAAAGGATAATCATAATGAAAGAAATAATTTATTTCAATTAACTGGTAAATTAAAAAATAAGTATTCTTCACTCCCTGCAGAAATTAAAATTTGTATAAAATGTAACACTAATTTTTATAAATCTCTTCGAGATTCTGATATAACCCCTCCAGTAGATATTAATTATTTTGTTCAATGTGATAATGAATATCATAATACCGGTTTTGCTACTTTTGATCAAGTCAAAGAAAAGTTCAAACAATCTAATGATAAAAACGAAAAAATATTATTGCTTACTCTCGCTCCAAAATATTGGTCACGCGCAGAATTAATGTTAGAATTTGAATCGACTGAGCGAGAAGCAAGAATTGCGAAAGAATTGGTCTCTAAACATGGTATTTTAGCAACTCCAATTCCAAAAAAATGGAAGTTACTATCTACTGAAACAAGTACTTTAGTACATAAATTTTATGAACGAGATGATATAAGTCGATTAATGCCTGGACTAAAGGATTTTGTATCAGTGAAACATGATGATGGAACTCACAACTTCACATGCAAAAACAACTATTACTTTATAATCTTAACGAATTATATGCTGAATTCAAAATTGAGCATGAATACGTAAAGATAGATTTCAGAAAACTTACACAATTTATACCCTTTCACTGTGTTTTAGCAGAATCCAGCGGAACTCATACAGTTTGCAGTTGTACACATCATGAAAATGTAAAATTAATATTTAATGCTATTGATTTAAAAAATGTGACAATAATTTTAAAAAAGCCTTTAGAAAACTATCGTGATTGCATAATTGTATGTTCAGATCCTAACGATATTTAACAAAAGTTTTCGATGATAATGATATTGAAGAAATTAGGTTTGATACATGGACAGAAACTGATAGATGCACATTAAAGACTCAAGTAATGAAAGTTGGCGAATTCGTAGACGAATTTTGTGAACAATTATCTAAATTAAAATTACATCATTTCATTGCTAACCAACAAGCACTATTTTTAATAGATCTTGAAGAAAATTTAAACGAAGGGGAATTTATGGTTTGCTTTGATTTTTCTGAAAACTACGTTTGTCGTTTAAAATTCAGCGCAATCTTTTCATTGGAATAATAATCAAGCTACTGTATGTACAGTAGCTGTTTGCTATATAGAAGCTGGTAAACTTAAACATAAAAGTATGATTATTTCATCTGATAATTTATATCATGACGCCATTACTGTTTATGAATATCAAAAAATAATCATTGATTATTTAAACTCAAACTTTATGGTTACAAAAATTTATTACGTCACAGATGGAGCGGGTCAGCATTTTAAGAATAAAAGTAGTTTCGCCAATCTTCTTGTTCATTAACAAGATTTCGGAATCACTGCTGAGTGGCATTTTCATGCTACAGCTCACGGTAAAGGTGCATGTGACGGTATAGGGGCTTATTTGAAAAGAGGTGCGAAACGGGCTAGCTTACAATGTTCTGCAGGAAATTATATTCTTGATGCTACAGCCTTATATTCATGGAAAAAAAATTACTGTAAAGAAGCTGAGGTATTTTTTAGTACCAAACAAAGTTATGATTTAACTGCAAATGCTTTAAAAGACAGAATCGATAACGCAGTAACGATTCCAGGCACATTGCAGTATCACGCATTTATACCTTTCGAAAGTGTTAAACTAAAAATAAAGAAATTTTCATAGTCTACAAAGTACGACATTTTTGTTAAAAGAGTGAAAGAGACAAAGCGACTTAAAGCCAATAAAGCTAATTTGAGTGGAAAAAAATTAAGAAAACAATAAAACACACAAGGCAAACCAAAACTAAGAAAAACAATACGATTAAAAAAAGTTACGAAAGTAGTAAAAATTTCTAATATAAACAAAAAGAAAACTTAAGAAAAATATAAGAAACGTATATGTATCATACATAGTACATTTTAATTACACTTTTTTCTGAGGTAGAAGCTGCGCTGTCCAAGCGCTGGCGCGGTGGAGAGTCACGCGTTCTTCGAAGCTCTGTTATTCGAAAATTCTCAAAAAATCCTTTTGAGACACAGATGATTTTTATGTAAAAAAAACTGATCTTGCATTTAAAAATATTTAAAAAATAAAAAAATTACGTTTCTTGAGATAACTGCAAATTTAGTTTTCTTTTTGATTTATCAAGGTCAAATTATGAAAATTTTGTAAAATTGTTATTACCATAAAAAAGCTAGAGACAAAAAACTATAAAAACCATTATTGATAAATTTTTTAAAAACAAGTCTTATATTTTTTATATTGAACGCAAAAGTCGCTCATTTTGCCGTTTAATTTCGGCTCAGGATACTTGACGTGAAATGCCTCATATTCAGATATACATACATATATACGAGTACATACACGCGCTCTCCTCTACTGCCACCGCAGTATTATAATATTACTCGCGCTTCTAAAATCTTCTTATGCAGAGTCATTCTTCTTCTGTACTCCCGCAATTCTTCACTTCTCTGCCTCCCCATTCAACACATATGATGTATTTGCCCATGAAACAAATAAGCAATTCCCGAACTGTGATTATCCCGAATCATTATTATTTGACTGCGTGGATCCAATCGTAGATTAACCCCTCGTAATTATTTAAAAGATTACACATACACACATATATATATATATATATATATATATATATTGGAATGCAGAAAACTTCGTCACACATCTAAGAATAGGAAAAGCATTTTTAACCTAAAAAGTGAGAATTTGAAAACAATTTTCTTGTTTAATCTAATTAATTTATTTATAAACGAGTGATTTACGTGAAATTCACAACATTAATAATATATGCCAAATTAATCTTTTAAATTTTATGAATAATTTATTAATTATTATTTTACTGTTTCTGATAATACATGGAGAATCTGTATTATGATTTTAGTAAGGTAATTGTCTGATTTATTCAATCAATTGATTAGAATATATAACTATGTATTTTAAGACAATAATGGTAATATAATTATGGATTATAAATATTATTATTTTATATTATTATTTTATTTTATTATTATTGTATTTTTTATACATTTTCAGATTGCTTTTACTGAACATATTTAGAAATTTTAAATATACAAATTTAACAATAAAATAATTCAATAAATTTATTTTTTATTTATTTGAAAATTTATGCCGTAATTATCAATTATATGGGTTAAATCAGGCTAATTAAACTTCACTCAATGAAAATTCATGAAAATCGATATTTTTCGTCAACTGAACTGATAAATCGGAACCGATTTATATACAGTGTGACCCATTTTACTTTATTATGGGAAATATCTCAGAATTATGATTGGATACAGAAAAATGTTTCAGACAAAAATTGTAGAGGTCAAAGGGGGTCAACTTTTGGTACCAAGGACCTTGACCTTCAACTTGTTTTTGAAGGTCATTTCAAGGTCAAGATCATTTTTTTAAATGAGAAGATCTACTTTTGACTCCGGATTTGAAAAGAGTATTTGATGTTTCCAATCGTTATTTCAAGCTAACACCTATTATTTAACAATTTTCGCAAATTTGACCTTCATATAACCTTCCATGACCTTGTTGACAATATCATTTTGAACGTAAAATTTTCTGCTCTTTTCAAATCCGGAGTCAAAAGTAGGTCTTCTCATTTAAAAAAATTATCTTGACCTTGAACCTGTCTCTGATTCACTATCACTAGAAGAAGAAGAATATTCTTTTCTTAACACTTGCATGTTATAATAGGCCCTTGCATTCATGCATCTAAAGCGAATGGTAAGTTGAGCATTTCGAGCGTTTTCGTCGGAGCGGGAGGTAATGGTCATTACCTCCCGGTCCTAACTAAGATTTTTCAAATTTATAGAAGATTTTGAAAATCTAGAAAAACTTTGAACAATTTTGAAAATTTTGGAAAATTTGCGGAAATTTTGGAAAATTTGCGAAAATTTTGGAAAATTTGCGGAAATTTTGGAAAATTTGCGGAAATTTTGGAAAATTTGCGAAAATTTTGGAAAATTTGCGAAAATTTAGGAAAATTTGCGAAAATTTTGGAAAATTTGCGAAAATTTTCCAAAATTTGCGAAAATTTAGAAAAATTTGCGAAAATTTAGAAAAATTTGCGAAAATTTAGAAAAATTTGCGAAAATTTTGAAAAATTTACGAAAATTTTGAAAAATTTGCGAAAATTTAGAAAAATTTGCGAAAATTTAGAAAAATTTGCGAAAATTTTGAAAAATTTACGAAAATTTTGAAAAATTTACGAAAATTTTGAAAAATTTACGAAAATTTTGAAAAATTTACGAAAATTTTGGAAAATTTACGATAATTTATATTTTGGAAAACTGTTATTTTTTAAAATTGTTGTTTTGGAAAATTGTTGTTTTGGAAAACTGTTGTTTTGGAAAATTGTTGTTTTGGAAAACTGTTATTTTGGAACATTGTTACGTTGGCCAAATGTGACCGGGATTGTCCTCAAGTCACCAACAGATATCTCATTATCAATCAACAATGGTTTAGTGACCGTGCTGGGCCTGACAGAGCCCTCAAGTCACCCGCAGCTATCACCTCAGGCGTGACAGGGGTGTCCTCAAGTTACTTGGTATTGACAAGGGTTGCCATCAAGTCCTTATTAGATATCTCATTATCAAACGTTTCCATTAATCCATTATTAAATCTTACTAAAGGTTCGGGTGATGATGAATTTCTTTCATCAGAAATTATTTCAATTTCTTTTTTTTCAGTTATACAAAATATTTGATCAATAGATTTTTCTATTTCATAATCGTCATTATTTTCAAGATTATTATCAGAGAAAGAATCATATTCAGAATTTATTAATAATACAGGATTTCGAGATAATGCATCTGCATTTAAATTTTTCTTTTTTTCTTTATGAACTATTTGAAAATCATATTCACGAAGTTTAATTTTCCATCTTGCTAATCGAAAGAAACAATCTTTTACGTTAAATAATCAAAGCAAAGCTCTATGATCAGTAACAAGAGTGAATTTTCTACCATACAAATATGGTCTAAAATATTCTACAGCAAAAATGGCAGCTAATAATTTTGCGAGTATCAGGTTTAACCCCGTCCTATAAAATCAGATGACCAAGATAAGTTACTTCTTTACGCAAAAATAAACATTTTTCAGGTTGTAAGGTTAAGCCTGCAATTTTTAATCTACGCAGTAATTTTTCATTTTTATTGTATGTTCAGTTAACGATGTACTATAAATTATTATATCTTCCATATAAACAAAAAGCTCCACTCCTTGTAAACCGGTTAAAAATCTATCCATCTAGTAGACTGAAAAGGAGCAGAAGCCCCTTTTAAACTAAAACTAATTCTTTTAAATTGTAGTTTTCTCTTTATCTTTAGTACGAACTAATGTCTTAAAAACATGTTCTTCTTTAGGATTAATTAATGCATGAGCATTTTTACATTCTCTAATAAAAGTAGATATAGAAATATTTTGTCCGTCAAAGGTAGATATCATATTTAAAGCAACAGACATTTTAATGAAATTATCAAAATTAGAAGAAAATATTTTTTCATTGTCTTTATTCTTTTTCTTTAAAACTTTAACTTTCTTATTATTTGATTTTATAATTGTTTTGAATTTCTTATTTTTCTTGGCTCTATTTTTTGCAATATTACTATTAACAGAATCAATAGAATCAGAGTTTAAATAAGAATTTGATTATTCAGGAGAGCCATTTTAGGTTATGATTTTCTATGTATTATTTAAAAGTAAAAAATAAATGTTTGTTATTTTGAATATGAAAATGATTTTATTGATATTGGTAATTTAAATTTAGGTTTGTTTCACTATACTTTGTTGAAGAAATTAATCAATTTTTAAAAAATTTAAATTGGTTTAGTGCTTTTAAGGGGATGCGTCAGACCTACTTTACCGACCGAGGCAAACGAAAATAAAATTTTCGTTTTTCATAAAAACTACGCATCAGAATCGGTTTTCCTTTTAGGGATCATTTTATTTGGACAAATAAATAGCAAAACACTGAAAATTTCAGGTAAATCATTCTATGTCTCAATAGGAAAGTGAAGAAAAAATGTTCTTCGAAAACTTCGTTTATCGCCAAAAATACGCATCAGAATAAAATTTCCTTTTCTGGATAGCTTTATATAGGGAAAATACATAGCGGAACACTCGAATTGATATCAGAATCAAAAATTAGCATAATCACATAATTGCCAATTTTTTATTCTGATAATAATTTGAGAGTCCCGCTATGTATTTTACGTAAATAAAGCTTCCCTGAGAAGGAAATTTGATTCTGATGCGTATTTTTTTGAGAGAACCGACATTTTTTAATGTATTTTATCGGCCGGTAAAGTAGGTCTGATGCATCTCCTCAAATCCTAAACCTATACACCTAGGCTGACCTAGGCTGACCTAGGTTATGACAAAAACCTGTAGGAAATCCTGGAGGAAACCAGGAAACTCTTCAGGAGACCTGGAGGATTCCCTGCAAGGTTTGCTGCATAAATTATTGTAGAATGGGAAATTGTTTATAATCTTATAATTTAAAATTGTTGAAAACAATAAAATAATTGAAAAATGAGCCTATATTGGGTGTTATTATACGGATGATAACACCAAAACTCAGCGATTGAGCTTCTTAGATCCAAAATTAAAAATAATTTGTTTATTTAACAATTTGATGAATAAACATTAAGAAGCTTAGTCCCTGAGTTTTGGTGTTATCATCTGGATGGTAACACCTAAAGTAGGTACATTTTTCACTTATTTTATTGTTTCCACAATTTTATAGAAAATTTCCCATTCTAGAAAAATTCCTGCAGGGAAACCGTACGAAAACCATGCAGGAAATTCTGCAGGGAATCCTCCAGGTCTCCTGCAGAGTTTCCTGCAGGATTCCCTCCAGGATTTCCTGCAGGTTTTTTCCATAAGGGATAATACTAAATATATTAAGCAAAACCTTAGTAACTTTTAAGCTAATGGATCTGAGGTTTTAGTATTTATAAATATAATATAATTAATATAAAGAATAACTACAGTTATTTTAAATTTTCTTAACACTGCTCCTTAAATATAAATTTTAGCGCGCACAGAATTTCTTATGCAGTTAAGAAAAAGCCTACTTACTTTTTATACCAATTTAAAAATATTTGTGCATTTATATAAAATTGGAATAGAAATAACCATAGTTAAAAATGAGATCATTTTATTTAAATAACAAATACTGCTTTTCTATAATTTATAGCATTTTTTCTAAATAATTATTTTTCATTTGATTTAAATCTTACAACCGCATCTTGGCAATGCATACTTTCTTTATAATGCTGTAAAAGTTACGTTCAATTAATTTCAAAAAGTTTAGACAAAAGCTAATACCCTCATAAAGTTCTGAATAAAAGAAATACATAAACTGTAAAAAAAGCTTCTTTTGTAAAAAAGCACATTTACCTTATTGAATGTTCACCCGAGGTCCAAACTATTTTTCCGAATGTGCCGGTTAATGACCGTCAAAACGTGCAAAGTTTATGGTGTAAGCAGCTTACGCCATAATCTATGCACCTTTCGACTGTCATTAACCGGCACATTCGGAAAAATGGTTTGGCCCTCAGGTGTTTATACTTTAACATGTCATTTTACAACTGAACATTTGATGAAAATCAATAATGCGATACGATTTTGTATTAAGAAAGGTTTGAGCAATCGAAAAAAAATATCGATTTGTTATCAAAAAATGCTAGCGATTTCCCTCAAGGTAGAACTCATTGAATTTTTTAAATCGCTATAATTGTAAGAATGTTTTAAAGCCTATAAGATGTCAAAACTCGATGTTTTAATGAAGTTAAACTAATTTAGGTAAAATAATTTACATTAGATAACATTCTAAATTTAAACATTAAACGCGCTTTTCTCGAAACTAATTTTCTAAATTTTAAAAAGTGGCTTCCGCATGCGATTTTTATGAATCTATTTAAAACTTTTAAAAAATATACTTTGGAATATATAGGACATGAACTGTTGATTACATTTTAATTTTTTTCTTCTAATCTCATTCTATCCATCAGTGTTTATCAATAACCGTGATTTTTTAAGCATTTTAATAAGTCAAATGAAAACTAGTATGTATTAAGGAAGTAGAAGACGATTTTTTAAATCTTATCAACAGTTCTTTTTATTGGCCAAACCAAGAAGTGACTCGTTTTCTTAAAGCTTTATCTCAATTTCTTCAGCTAAAACTTGGCACAGAACTTATTAATATCACCCTACGTAGGACCTTACAAATTTACTATAGTACTACATTAAGGGGAAAAAAGAAACACATGCATCACATTTTTAATTTTCATAAAATTTTCAGTTTTTAAATCACATTTTAATATACGATTGTACATTAAGGTAAATGAACTTTATTTTAACAAACACAGCTTTTTCTACAGTTTTTGTTTTCTTTATTAAACACATTCCATGTGCATTACCTTTTGTCGAATCTTTTACACACTTCGAAAATTGGCTAAAAAGAGTGTAAGACATTATAATACAATAATAATAACATTCAAGTAAAAAGTCTTTCTTATGTAACAGATTTATGTTATATTCGACTGGTTTTATAAAAGAAAAAGAATTTTGAGTTTTTATACTCTTTTTCTAGAGATGCGACTTATATGTACATTTTACAAAAAAAGAGAATATCAGGAAAGATTACCCTCGGCGTGCAAGGCGCGTTTCAATATTTCTATTTTCTAGTAATTTATAGTATTATACATACAGTCGACTTCCGATAAATCGAAACTGGTTAATTTAAATCTTATTCAACATAATTCAACATTTTTTCCAGTCTTCTATATCCCTTCAACTTTTAATTACCGAGAGTTGACTCATGGCTGTATTTTTATTATAAAGCAGCTTATAATTTTGACATAGAAAAGTCTGGAGAATTATGTTATTGTTGAATTAACTAGCTTTAAGGAGAAATAACCACCTTAAAATTACAAATAAATTGGTAATATGTTTTTAGGCGAGGATAAATTATTCATAATATATTACATACTTTTTTTCGGTAAATTTGAATATTTTATCAAAATATTACGGGTACTTGGCTTAATTTGTAGGTATAAGGAAACAATTCCCAAACTTGCATCGTATTTCTTTTTGCAAAGGCCGTGGACTCTCCTTGTTAGTAACAAAAAAATTTTACTTATAGTTTATTGTAGTAAATGAATTTAATTAATAAAATGTTTCTTTTTTTTAAATACAATAATGAGACTAATTTTGTAAGTTATAAGAGCAATTATTTATTTTAATTATAGTTTTTAACAATATTTATTTTGGATCACATGGTTTTCTAAAACAAATTAACACTTTGCAGCACAATGAAACATTAAGTATATTATCGACTTTAGTCATTTAAATAAGTCTCTTTTAGTTTATTTCACTTTATTGTCAGCTTTTTTACTTTTTTAATCTCTTATAAGTAGTATAGGTGGCACTTAGGACAGACAGCTCAAATTTCATCCTTGACCCCCCCACCCTCGGAGAGGTCAAGGATGAAAATTAAGACAGCTACCCATAGTGCCACCAGACCGTGTGTACATTACTGTCCAAAGTGACTCTGTTTTTAAGAGGCACTTTGTAGAGATCTGCAGATGTATACACTTTTATTCTAAAAAAAGGTAGCGAGACCCGGGCTCGAACCTGTATACCTCGGTGTGTGTGTGTGTATGTGTGTGTGTGTGTGTGTATGTGTGTGTGTGTGTGTGTGTGTATGTGTCCAGGGTACTTGGGAGAGACCACTAACCTTAACATATTATTATTATATTATCCAAAGTGCCTCTGATTTTTGAGAGACACTTCAGATAGATCTTTGCACAGTCGAGATAACGTTCGCGCGCCGACGGACAGCAGAGGACTGACCGGCTTTTTCCTCACCACTGTCTTAAAACACGCGCACGCACGCACACAAACACATATACTCACACATACACACACACAACCTTATACACATTCTCTCTCTCTCTCACACACACACACACACACACACACACACACATACATACATGCACACAATATAAATATACTACTTACTTTTTTGTTTAGCGTTTACTCCTTTTTTCAGCTATGTTGTTTTTTATTACTAAATAATTGTTAATAAGATTGTTTTTATCACTATGTTTATATATATATATATATATATATATATATATATATATATATATATATATATATCAAAATAACATCTTTTTAAAAAAGTGCGGGCAAGGGGTTCTCGAAAATGTCTGTCGCAAAAGTATGTTAAGGTACTACTAAAAATATGACCCTGTGTAAAATTTCAGCCCTCCAGATGCCCTATAGGCCGAGATATGGCTATGTGAAGGTCACAATATCACCCATTTTTAGCTGTTTTTTGTCAATTTTCAAATGCTTGCCAAAATTAAATTTCACGGTCGTTTTAGACGAATAAAAAATGATTTTCTTCGTCTTTTCGCAAGCTTTCGAACCACTCATGATAGAAATAGGCTACATGGTTCATAAGGTACTCCATAACCTCAAATGTAATGAGTTTTTTTTTCTATTTTTGCTCATATTCAAAACCTTGTAGAATCTTCAAATCTACATCTTTTGTACTGATTCAAAAAGGGACTTGTTTATCTTGAAAAGACAAACATTTTCTTTTTTGAAAAGTTCAAAAAGATAAAAAATTGACGAAGATACGATACTTTAAAGTTAACGGTTTTAGCGAAAAACGTGTTTTTTGCTATTTTCAAGTATCTAGTTCTCCCGGCTGGCAAAATATTTTTTAATGAAACTTACGGGAAAAGGTCACTTTTGTTACGTAAAATCACGAGAAAAAATTTTTAGTGTAGCTTTCGTAGTATATCTATCAGTTTTAAGCGTTCGAAAATCCCCATATTTTAATTATTTTCAAAAATTACTTAACGTCATGATTCACACTTCAAAGTCACGTATCACCGTGAATTTGAAATATTTTTGGACATACTAAGGAGGATATTTTTCATCTTTGCAAGACGAATAAAATGCTTTTTGGATCATAAAAAAAGATTAAGAATCGAAGATTCTACAAGGTTTTTAATGTAAGCAAAAATTGAAAAAATAGCTTCCCTAGTTAAAATTTTGGAAAGGAACGGATCAAAATAGATTGAAACGGACTACGAAAATATTTAATTATACTTCCATTCAAATCTTTTACAATCATATGTTATTGCCAAAATATATGTTTAGGATTGAAACGGATTGACAAATGATTAGAACGGATAAGAACGGATTCAAAATCCGGATTTAAATGGATTGAAACGGATAAAAAAGAACCAATCCATTCCTTTCCAAAATTTTAACTAGGGTTGCTAGACTACTTGTTCTTCAATAACTAGAGGCGATTGGGTATAATAGGGACAGTTGATTTTAACGAGCAATCAATGTCAATGCATAAATTAACTATGTAGTACAATAACCTAAACCTGTTATCAATAAATACTTATTTTTTGTATGTGTTCTTGGCGTATTGTAAATTCAAGTGTCTTTTTGAAAAATTCACTGAAATGCTTTTTGTACAAGTAAAAGGGAAAATTCAAATGTATTTAAAAATATTTATTTTCAGAAATTTTTCAGAAATTTTAGGATATTACACTCAACAATAATTACCTTCATTAACCAATTATTAATTGTCTATTTTTACAATGAAAGAATCTGTATCAAGTGAATGTAATTTTACTTTAATTGTTTGTTCATTAATGGGCTCAAAGTAGTGAAATTGCCTGGTATTTTTCACAGTCTGTGCCGATTGAAATCTTTTTGCAAGCTTCTTGCCTCTTGCTGCAACGTCGCTATCAGTAACATATAGAAAGCTGTAATATTGTAAAATTTCTTTTATTATTATATATTTTAGGCTTAAATATTTAAAAAATAATACCAATATTCATACCAAATATTTGATTCGATCCCTGACAAATAATTGTACATTTGCTGCGCATTCAAAATTTGAACCCCTTGTAAAGAAGCTTTTCTGATACGCCGTTTTACCGTTCCGCCTATACCATCGCAAACAATTTTTCCATGAGATGTGGCGAAAAAATTGTAAGATATTATTTTTAATCCGAAATCTTTTGAATGGTAGCATAAATTAATAAAATGATTTCTGAAAGAAAGACAAAATTATTACTTATTGAATATGCGTGTTTTAGGAATTTAAAAAGCTGAAATGACTTAAGTGCCTTCAACCTTGAAAACCGAAAAAACGATGTTTATAAATATGGTTCTGATGTTGACTCAAGGGAGTTTTACTGTTAAATGAATATAACACTGTAAAGATTCGGACACTTTGTGTACCGGTTAATATATGGTTAAAAATGACCAATACAAATTTTCAAGAGGCTAGAGTACTTAGAAACCGAGAAATTGATGTTTTAATTTTTTGCTGTTCCAACCCGGTCTCTTATAAGAAATTGTGATTTAGTCATATTCATTTATGTCTTACAAAACATTTAATACTAAGATATTATTCTAAATTTGTGTAGTGCGCGGCAAATGTAAGATAATAATTTATCCAACTTAAAAATTATCGTTGAGTACCTGTAACTTATTAAAAAAATCCTGAAAAATTTAGTCAATTCAGCTCTTATATAGACATTTTTGTTGATAATTAGAAAAAATATCATTTTTTATATTAAGTGCTTAGTCGTTATTTGGTGTTAATTTATATCAACTTCTTTAAAGGAACTGATCCTTAAATTGAAAGAAAATTGACTTTTGGTTTTAAGGTGATGCTAAACCCCTTGTCATCTTCAAATACGGGGAACCACTTATTTAATTGAGTTCTCAATTTTGAAAAAATATCTCTCTGAAAAGTTGTGGTTTTTTATTAGGACAATAACGTTTCATAAAGATATTTGCTAAAAATTGAAAATTAAATGAGAAAAGTGGTTCCTCGTATTTGTCGGTGGCAGGTGGCTTTAGCATCGCCTTAATTTTATTTTAATAGCATTTTTCTCAATAATACGATTTAAAAACTTTTATCATTAAATTCAGAAAATTAAAAAAGTTTTCGATAGATGGCATATAAGTCTTGTACTGTCTCCTAACCTAACATGGTAGAGTAGTTAGAGCGCTGGACTCTTACGCAACCGGTTACCGGTTCAAATCCCAGTCACGTCAGTTTTTTTAATACTCTTATTATTTCAGGTATTTTAATAAAAATAGTTTTAATCATAAAATCTGTCACGTATATTGAAATGTTTAATACGTACTAATATAAAATAATAATTAATTAATGTCTTTACAAAATTGTAGAAGGAATATTTCTGAAAGGTTTCATCAATATTCCGTGAAGTATTGTAAAAATGTGGACAGAGCAATTTGAGTTGTCACCAGAACATTTCAATAATATTTTAGAAATATTTTATTGAATACTTCGTTTGCGAAATCTTTGAGAATATTTTGAAATATTTAAGAAATATTTAATCTGAATTTGCATAAAAATATTTCATGCAATACTGCGGAAATGCAAATGCGTCGGACATATCAATATTTCCGAAAAGTTTCGTTAAATATTTCATGCTGCGTGGATATTTATAGACAACTTAACCTACCTAAAAGTTCTAAAAAGTATTTTGTTACGTATTTTGATACATTATATTGAAATTAACCTGAATAAAAAGTGATATTTAAGACATAATCTGATTTTGATTCAAATTTTACTTATAAGTCAGGTCAAATGTAAGGTGGTCAGGTCCTCTTAATGAAATATATCTCATGAATAAATAAGAAATAAACAGTGCGCTATTTTTTATCAGCGTCGTAGGTGTAGAACCCCCTTAAGCTAAAAATCAGCACAAGACAAAATAGCTCATCGAGTAAGAGGCATCTTTAAATTACTTTAACAAGTTATGAGCTTCTTACAAATAATTTATATAAATTATTATTTGCAATTTATTTAAAAAATTGAGAAATGAATGAAATATTATCTAGTAATCTTCTCTTACTTGTTTTTAAATTGTGTTGGAGCACCATGAAAAATAAATCAAGTTTTCAATCCATGGAAATGTATTTTTTATTTCATTAAGCACTACTTCCATAAATTTGTGGACTGAGTAAGCTTGGTGTATCGAACTGTCTGAAATAACACAAAAACATTTGTTTTTTACATCACTTCCTGTTTGTTCTTTGTAATACAATGCGACAGTAAATAATGAAGCTGAAGTATTGTTACAGTAAAATCCCTGGGTAGAATTTTGACTAAGATACGTATAATTTTCAGCAAAATCCGTAATAAGTAATGCAGTATCATTGTTTAAATTTTTTTTACATTGAGCAAAATAATCTTTTTGATAAAAAGAAATAAAATGATGATCAGTAATATTACAAATATCTCTTGTTAGATTATCTATGAACTCATTTAAAGGCTCATTGAAATTTTCAAGAGTCACTCTAGTGCTGGCTGTGCTTTCTGAATATTTGCCTTTTATAGATACGGGAGCCCAATTACTATATTCTACATTTTCCAAATTGTCATAATTAATACAAGAGATAAGAAACTGGCGAATACACTCTTCTTTAGGACACTGATCACAGTTTTTGAGCATACAGGTTTTGTTATCAGCAAAGCATACCCCAGCTTCAATTACTTCTTTATAATCAGTGTGTTTTGTTATGGCAGATAATTTCAGTTTTACATTCTGATGAATGGAACAAACGCATATGTTATGAGTACCTGGATCTCCAGCAAGAACACACTGTTTAGGTCTTATCTGAGAAAAAAATGCTAAGCAAGGAACAGTTTTACGTCCACTGGCCTTAATCCAATTTTTATATAAATCTAATAAGTCATAAATAATAATTTTTTTTTTGAAGTACAATAGGAGATTCACAAGGACTTTTTATCGTTACACATTCTTTCATTCCACTACACATTATACTGTTTGAATCATCCAAATAATAATCTTCGATTTCTTTTCGAATTTCAGGTGAAATTCGAAGATAACTTTTTTTACACGTTGACCAAAAGCACCTAAAATAGTAAATTACAATATTAATAATAAATAGTATGCTTTTTTAATAATATTTTTCTCTAAAAAAGTGATGGCTTAAATAGTGAAGCCGCTTAAAACTTCTTCTGATTAGTTGTCTTTGAGACACCCGAGTATAAATGACTTTATGTAATATCAGATATACTTATATTTATAATCATATAAGAAATTCATATACGAAGATATATGAATATATATGATCATATATGCAAATATTAATCCACGTATGAACATAAATATATTACGGCAACATACAAGTATATATGAATGTTTATGATCATGTATGCCCATATATGACTTTATATTATTATATATGAACCTATATAGACATATAAAAAGTTTCATTTGAATGTGAAATTGATCCATATATAACCATATATAAGCACATACAGTTATATACAATCGTATACAGTCGTACATAGGTATAAATAATAACTCAGTTGGCTTTATATAATCATGTGTAATCATATATGATCATATATGAATATATATTAAATCAAGTTTGTCCATTTTCTTGTCGTGGCTTAGAAATTCAAAATTATTTTATTTACGAAAATTAACTATAATATAAAAGAAATTGTATTAAAGTACTTCATAAAAAATTTATTTAAAAATATATATTAAGACAAATTCTTACATTACTTAAAAATTATAAACTCACCAATATGATTTTTTAATTTTTTGGCTTCACTGTACATATAATACGTACATTGAAAATACTGAGTAATAGTTTTGAAACTACAATTATCTGGTAATATACTCAATAAGCTTATTTTTTCATCAATTTTGCAGGTATCAAATTTAGATTTAATGTTCACAATTATATCACGGAACCAACAACTTTCATTATGCATTTGTTCTAAATTCTCAAATTTTGTTAATTTAACGTCACATGCTTTTTCAAAAGTTTTGGTAACCTTATTTACAGCAAGCTGCACTACTTCAATACCTTTCTTCATTACACGTTTATCATCCAACTTCATTCGTTTAAATGGAGGTATATCCAAATTATTTAGTATCGTATCAAGACACCTTTGTTTTTGGCTATTTGATTTAAAATCTGAATCAGGTGTGTTTTCAAAACTTTGTGATTCTGTACGTTCACTTGCACAGTCTTTGGATTCAAAATTATTTGATGAGGGTACAGATGTTTCTTTCATTTGCACATATTCTAAAATATCTGATTCGATTTGAGTTTCACATACACTGCATACTTTGTGTTCAGAAGTAAATGTTTTATTATGAACTTCTTCCAAATATTTTATGTATTTTGGTTTTAAAAAATATAATTGACTGTTAATTTTGTTTCGATGCCTCTTATATGGATCAATACAATACATACATTCTGTTTGAAAATCATTAACTTCTTCCGTAAATCTCAGGAAACAATTTTTGCAAACTTTTTGTCCTGGTATCACATTGACTTTACAAACCCTCATAAAATTTGTTGATAATTCCACTGTAACCTCTTTTAATCGGTATGTAGTATTTTTTGAGTGTGTATTCCACGGATCACAGCAATTCTTTTGTAAGGTTGAATAATTATTTAGAAATTTAGCACAATGATGACCACAAATTGTTTGATTTTCTGAGTTTTTTATATTAGGTAATCTTAAGAAAAGACATTTAAAATCTTCGTCTTTGAGGTTTTCAAATTTATGTAGAATCTTTTTTTTAGTATAAGTATTTAAATGGCAGTCTTCGTTTAAATATATGCCAATACAACATTTATCTGTAGTCTCCATGATACAAAATATTATTTATTTTCATTGATTAACGGGCCTTAAACGCAAAAAATATAGGTAGGGAACAGTTACAGTTACAACCACAGTGTAGGAGAGACAGGTGAGCCAACTCCTATACTCCCTGCTGTGATCAAAACGATGCGCTTCGGCGCTTCGCCGCCTAGGCAGCGCTTTAGGCAGTATGTACTTACAGTGGGTCGAAGTACAGTGTGGCAGATGCCTGTGCTTGACGCTGATTGGTCCGCCATTTTTAGGACATTATGTAATGGTTTTTGCCTATACACAAAATATACACTTTCGGTTTAGCTAAATTTAGCTATATAAATGCTTTTAGTTCTATATCTATGTACATTGTCCTAAAAATGGCGCTTCCAGTTAATTGGCCACACTGTCCCTCGACCCACTCTATATGTACTATACTATATGGATCACACTTAAGGGCTCTTTTCATGCACATCGCTAAATACACCTTAACAGTATTGATGCATATCCACTCTACGTAATGTTTTATTCTATGACGTCTAATGTAAACTGAAATCCAGTTATAAATCAACTTAATTATATTGTATACTTAAATTATAACTTGATTTCACGCTGAAAAGTTTGTTGTTGTTTAACTTTTGAGCGTCGAAGCTCAAAGGGCTATTGCACGTAAAAATGTACATCGAGGAATAGCGACTGATAGCCAATCAATCACAAGCAAGGTTTAAAGAGATTATTTCTTCTTGTTCCTCCATGTTCCTTCTCAAGAAGGAACGAGTCCCTTTAAAGCTTGCTTGTAATTGGCTATCGGGCCCTATTCCTCGATCTACCTTTTTTGCGTGCAAGAGCCCGAAACTCCAGCCATCAGCTGTGACCATTAAGGTCTCTCTTCACAGTGACACGCGCCTCGCGCACCGTGCACCGTGCGCCGACAGTCCGCATGTTCCAAAATGTTCCAACGAATGAAACAGATAGGAACTAAGAGGAACACGTGTTGGAATACATGGACTGATGGTGATTCCTCTCTGTTTCATTAGATGGAACACGTTAGAACACGCGAACTGTCGGTGCACGGTGAGCGGCGTGCGGGGCGCGGGTTACCATGAAGATAGACCCTTAGACATCATAGAATAAAACATTCCGTTGCGTATGAAAAGGGCTCTCTACAGTCAGCCATTGATTCGACATATATAATTAATATTAAATTCAATTGATTGCTCGTTAAAATCATCCGTGCCTACACCCAATGGCCTTTAGTTATTGAAGAACAAGTAGTCTAGCAAGCTATTTTTTCAATTTTTGCTTACATTAAAAACCTTGTAGAATCTTCGATTCTTAATCTTTTTTTATGATCCAAAAAGCATTTTATTCGTCTTGCAAAGATGAAAAATATCCTCCTTAGTATGTCCAAAAATATTTCAAATTCACGGTGATACGTGACTTTGAAGTGTGAATCATGACGTTAAGTAATTTTTGAAAATAATTAAAATATGGGGATTTTCGAACGCTTAAAACTGATAGATATACTACGAAAGCTACACTAAAAATTTTTTCTCGTGATTTTACGTAACAAAAGTGAACTTTTCCCGTAAGTTTCATTAAAAAATATTTTGCCAGCCGGGAGAACTAGATACTTGAAAATAGCAAAAAACACGTTTTTCGCTAAAACCGTTAACTTTAAAGTATCGTATCGACGTCAATTTTGTATCTTTTTGAACTTTTCAAAAAAGAAAATGTTTGTCTTTTCAAGATGAACAAGTCCCTTTTTGAATCAGTACAAAAGATGTAGATTTGAAGATTCTACAAGGTTTTGAATATGAGCAAAAATAGAAAAAAACACTCATTACATTTGAGGTTATGGAGTACCTTATGAACCATGTAGCCTATTTCTGTCATGAGTGGTTCGAAAGCTTGCGAAAAGACGAAGAAAATCAATTTTTATTCGTCTAAAACGACCGTGAAATTTAATTTTTACAAGCATTTGAAAATTGACAAAAAACAGCTAAAAATGGGTGATATTGTGACCTTTACATGGCCATATCTCGGCCTATAGGGCATCTGGAGGGCTGAAATTTTACACAGGGTCATATTTTTAGTAGTACATTAACATACTTTTGCGACAGACATTTTCGAGAACCCCTTGCCCGCACTTTTTTAAAAAGATGTTATTTTGACCCATATATATATTCTACACTATGTACACTTAATTTCTTTTGAACATTTCATAGATCATTCAAAATATCTTCATTTTGGCAGTGCACTGGTTCTTCATTACAGTCCGGGCACAGCCAATCGCCACAGGCCTCGCAACGCGACCACCGACGATTACGTTGCAAATAAAATATTTTCCCGCAACCGAAGTACATATCCCCATGCCTGCGCGGTAAATCGCGATTCCGTCTACTTCTTGCTCTTTCACGGCCCATCCTAATCTTTCATCTCGGGTGCATCTCAGATGCATCCGAAAAGTGTGAAATATATAAAAATTGGAGCTCTAGAATAAGCACAAGACTAAAAACTCATCTCGCATTTACGTGAGAACGGTATTTTTACCTCGGTTCCACGATATTCAGTCAAAGTATACACTTAAGAAAAAGTAATATCAGCACATCTCTCTCTCTCTCTCTCTCTCTCTCTCTCTCTCTCTCTCTCTCTCTCTCTCTCTCTCGCTCGCTCACTCTCATAATTTTATTCTGTAATTAGTATGTACGTTATAAGTACATGTACACCTTCTCGACCTTCTAGTCTCCTAATATGTGTGGGCCATATCTTCGAAACTATGATGCAGATATTTTCGAGAGTAAAGAACTTTTTGTTGTACGCCCTAACAGCAACACAACACAACCGGTTGCAAACCAATACAGCAATTTTTGAAAATCGATAACCCAATCGATTAGTAATATCCACGGATCGTCTTGTACTATATGTAATCTGATAGATCTCCAGTAAAACAGTTTAAGAGGTTTCCGACGGAAACCTCGAAAATTTTTGTCCATTTTTGCGTAGCTCTCACGGTTTCTAAGATATTGTCGAAAAATTGATATTTGAATCGATCGATCGTCCATAACTCGGAAACTATTGGTCCAATATTTTTGCGGGTTGAGAACTTTTTACGTACGCCCCAAGAGCTACACAGAGCGATCGGTTGCAAATCAATAAGACAATTTTTGATAATCGATTAATTGATCGATCGCCTATAATGACGAAATTATTGATCCATTATTTTCGCGGGATAACAACTTTTTTACTCACACCCCGAGAGCTCTGCAACACGATCAGTTACGACTCAATATAAAAATTTTTGAAATATTATTAGTTGATCGATCACCTATAACTCCAAAACTATCGACCCAATATTATCGAGGGATACAAACTTTTTTATATACTCTTTAAGAACTACCCAACGAGTGCAGTTCTAAGCCAATACAACAAATTTAAATCTATTTTTAAGTTTAATATAAATATATATATATATATATATATTTATATATATTCATATATTTATATATAATCGAAAAACTTACAGCTAATGTGAAGAGGTGAAAAAGGGACGACGTTACCTCACCAAACACGAGCAGCAGACTGAGCAATGTGGCTTGTGCAAGTGTTTTTACAATGATTTTGTCAGTTGCGTAATATACGCACACACGCATGCGCGCGAGATGGGGCCCCGCGCGCGCGCGCGTTCTTTGTGCTCCCCGGATGGGGCTCTTATAAATCTCAAGTGATTTGACTGATGACTTCCAGTCTGCGTCATGGATGTGCGCTGGAAGCATCCTTGGACCTGTCTGATTTGCGGTCCCACATCGTGTGGCAAGACAGTGTTTGTGAATAATTTTCTCAAATATATTGAGCAGATGAGCGATATTTGTGAAAGGCAGTCATCACTGTAATTTGAGTATTTTCTTTATTTAGCAAAATTTGTTTTTTCGAGGACAGCGGGTAATATCGTTAAACTCAAATTACATAGTTATTTTTAAGAATCCTCGCAATCGCTCGCAGATACAGTACTTAGCGCGACAGCTCTGACCGGAAGATCCTAAATTTCTGCAGGAGGCCTATACCGATGCTGTATCTCGGCCTCATCACTACTTACTTCTGGACTTGAAGCAAGCTACACCGGAAAATTGTCGATATCGCACATGGATCGTCCCATTTGACCGTCATCAGTACGTATATGTGCCGCGCAAGCAGATAAAAAGCACCTCTCTCACTGACAGCGTGCCAGTCGTTCGTGTGTGATGGAGCGAGCAACATCAGCAGCAGCAGCAGCAGCAACAACAGTTCAGTCAGCATCACGAAGACCACACTATCCCATCAGAAAAAAGTATCTTGATATACTGAGAGTGCTGTGCTGTCATCTTGACGCAGTGCAACGCACAGCTCTTCTGCGTCAGGCCTGTCCAAGACTTGTGATCAGTCTTAGCGAGTGTGTGCTGAATATACTGCGTGGAAACGTGCCGTTGAGTAGACGCTACAAAAGTAAATTACGAAAGCACGCGTCAGTGCTGCGAAAAATCGTAGCTCCGGGGCAGACGATAGAAACTCGCAAGAGGCTTTTGATTAAAGTACAAGATCTCATACCGGTTATAGGGAAACCTGTTTTATCAGCATGGAACATGCTAAGAAAATGATTTTAGTGCCTTAAGAATGTATCGAGAGGATAAATCAGCAGCAGCAATGTTTACCGACAGTAGTAGTGAAACATTCAAAGACAAATGTCAGTGATAACTGTGATGGTGGTGGTAGTAGTAATGGAATATTAAACACAGTTCAGACACCGGGCTCGGAAGTATCACGTCTCGACGACGAAATGAGCAAAATCTTAAACTCCAAGGAATTAGATGATCGGGGAAAATACTTCCTATATCAACAGGTGTTGCAACGTTTCTTACATTACAAAACAACCGAGGACGGTCAAGCTGTTAACGAATCATTGCCGACAGTCGATAAATCAGTAGCAGATACTGCAGTCGACCATGAGATTAGTTCAGATCAGCATATTATAAATAGCGTCCCGATGAGTTTTCGTGACAAGGCGAAAAATCTTGTTAATATCCTCCGTCGGTCCGGTAGTGTGACGTGGGATAAATTTGGTGCTGTCTTGGTAGATGGCGCGCGTACGCGAAGTGTCAACATTGTGGACTTGATCAATGAGACTTTGAGAGGCAGAAAAAGGCCACCTCCGCGTGGATACGATCAGTTTGTTCGTGTACTCCGAAAGGCACACGTTCCTCTGGAATTTATAGGCAACGGAAAACTGTATACTAGTGTTGCGGCAGCGGAATCTACCAATAACAACAGCTCTTTGCTCAACGATTCAATTTATACTTCTGACACACCATTATTGGGTAAGACATTGCTGTCGTCGTCGTCGTCGTTATCCAGTGACCAAGACCAAGAGGAGGAGGAGGAGGCGGCGGGTGCAGCGGCGGCGGGTGCAGTAGTCGATGCGGGCAACTCGACTTTTCTAAATTATAGAGACGGTAAAAAAAAGAGAAAACGAAGTAGTGCTCTTCCGATAGATACTTCGGTAAGATCGGTAGCACCACCTACCAAAAAAAAAATATTGACCGACCCTAAGCTCGGTAATTTAGCTTGGAGTCGTCTAAAAGAGTAGAACCACTGCCATCTGGTGGTGGTGGTGGTGGTGGTAGTGGTGTTGGTGATAGTGGTGGTGGTGGTAGCAGCATCTTAGACACACTCATCAATAGAGTACCCTTTGAAATACATGTACCAGGATATCAGTTCCTTGGTCCGGGTACTCATCTCCAGGAGAGACTAGCACGTGGTGAGACTGGTAGGAACACTCTGGACAGAGCTTGTCTCGAGCACGATATTGCATATTCACGAGCAAATGGTAATGGCAATGGTGCTGATAGTGGGGGGCGTACTCAAGCCGATCGACATTTGGCTGAGCGTGCTTTTTCACGTATGCTATCCGAGACGTCGGATAGTCAGGAGAAGAGTATCGGTCTATTAACTGTTTTATGCGTGGTTGGTAAGATCACATTTGATCGGGTTTACCGACGATTTAAAACTGCTATAAAACGGGTGCAGAAACGAAAAAAACGTTCAGTCGGCAGAAGAAAGGAGAATGGACAAGAAGCTTGAGCAACTGTACTACGGCCTACCGGCCCCATCAGCATATGCTGGTGGACATAGTCTCATATGGGCGACACGTAAAAAATTCCGCTCAGACAAGGTGAGAGAGTGGCTGGAGGGTCAAGATGCACAAACACTACATAAAATGGTGAGGTATCATTTTCCTCGACGATCTTACAGAGTGTTTAACCCATATGAGCTTTGGGAGGCTGATTTAGCAGACCTGCGCGCTCTAAAGACGTATAACGATCAAACCGCTTATCTATTAGTAGTCATTGATGTGCTTTCAAAGTACGCGTGGGTAGAACCACTTCTCAATAAAACAGCCAAGAGTGTGGCCGTATGTCTCGAGCGAATTCTACATAGGAACGACGATAGAGGTCCTATATATTTACAAACGGATAAGGGAAAGGAGTTTATTGGCCAGGAGGTGCAACATTTGCTGAAGAAAAGGAATATTATTTATCGTGCTGTTCGAGATCCCGAAGTTAAAGCATCAGTGGCCGAGCGGTTTATTAGAACTCTAAAAGAGCGTATATGGCGCTACTTTACTCATCTGCACACAAGACGCTACATTGATGTGTTAGATAATATTGTACAGTCTTACAATAAGTCGTGGCATAGTGCAATTAAAATGACACCATCTAGTGTGACTTTAATAAATATAACGTTCAAGACTTGGTTCGAGTTAGTCGTGCTCGGACAGCCTTTCGAAAAACATATGAAGGTGGCTGGACACTGGAGTTATTTAGAATTGTGAAAGTCGACACTTCGAGACAACCACCAGTCTACATACTCCAGGATCTGGCAGGTGAAAAAATTGATGGAATTTTTTACGAAGAACAGCTGAGCAGAGTGCGCAAAGATTTGACAGGTGATGGTTTTGAAGTCGATAAGGTGTTGCGCAGTAGGGGTAGGGGAAATAAAAAAGAGTATTTTGTGAGTTGGAAGGGGTATCCTGAAAAATTCAATTCTTGGGTAACTGCTAAAGATTTCGTAAATCTTCAACCCAATAACAATAATGAGGGATGAATTCTACATGGTTTTATCGAGCAGTAGCAGCAAATATGTTTTCCCCGAGAACATTCCGAGCCGTTTGATCACGCAGTTGCCCCAAAATTTCTGTCTACACGGTGATTGGTGCGTGGGGCTAACTGAGATACAAACACCCCTCACCTTCCAACACATATCTATGAAGGAGAAAGAGGAGGGGGTTATGTGCATGAAAACATCTGCACGCACACCTTATGCCGACAATAATTTACGCATTAAAAAAAATGATGAGGAAGCATTTTGTTAGATAAAATGTGGCGTTTATCGCGACATTGAGGCTCTTTTGAATGAAATAAACAGTCTTGACAATGACAAAGACCATCTAATATTTGAGATTCAATGTGGTGGTTACATTCAAGTGAAATGTATTTGCACTCAAGACGACTGTGCCAACTTTATTCACGCATTCTCCTTATCTGAAAAGCTGTGTAAAATATTAGGCTTTAAAAGTGGTAACTTATTATCTTGTGATGGTAAAGAAGAAAGCTATATTATTGGTGATAGACCGGCAAATCTCATGAATGGTTTACCGTGTGTGCTCAAGATTTATAGTAGTATTTGCCAACCTTACGTAACTGGTGACGTTTGTACACGATTGCTACGCACTGTACCTCTTCACCTACATGACTACACCTACGGTCGAATACAAATTCAGAACTTTGTCCCACCAATGTATCTACCTCTGCTGTCTTCGTCATTTCAGTCAATTGAGATAGATATAAGGGGTGAGCAAGGAGAGCTTATTCCATTTGATTACGGAACGTTGACAGTGACACTTCACTTTAAACGTATCAACTAAAAAATGCCGGAGTACGAGGATTATTTTACCCACCAAATCGGCAGTGGCAATTGCGATAGTGGTGGGCGTAATTACATTACAATTAGTCGTAGACGTTATCAGAGTGGAGCTGGAATAGGTAGTTATTTAAAAGGATTATATCGTAGTGTTTTACCTCTAGTGAAACGTGGCGCTAAGTCTGTTGGTAAGGAGACGGCTCGCGCTGGTGCAAAGATTATAGACGACGTTGTGAATGAGAACCGACCATTTAGAGAAGCACTGAGTCAGAGCGTACGAGAGAGTGGGGGTAATCTGAAATGCAAGGCTGAGCAGGCATTGGATAAATTTATGGCGGTGGATGAACAGGAGGGGATGGATAAGAACGGATCTGGATATAAGAAGGTGGGCATGACACAAAAATCACAGTCGAACACTGCTCGTGGAGCGGCAAGCACGTCAGGTACTAAAAAGAAGTAAAAGAAGAGAAAGATACCTACATCGAAATCAACAGCAGCAGCAGCAGCAACAAGTCGAGCTAAAAGAGATATTTTTGAAACTTAGTTCGACATCCGACGCGAAACATGTCTTTCTTGCATATTGATTCTTGTGACTCACTGAAGTCGGAGTTGTCGCTTTTCGAATTGCCACCAACACAGTCGGCTATCGAAAGTTCTCACTGGGTGCAGTATAAGCCAATTTCATCGCTTTCCGATCAAGCTCCAATAGAATTCACTATCCCTGGCAATTGTGAATATCTAGATTTAGCCCACACCATGCTGAGCCTGCGCGTGAGTATAGCGCCAATTAAAGAAGTAGGAAAGGACGCTACAGCACCTGTCGTCGGATCAGTAAACAATTTTATGCATTCACTGTTTAATCAAGTGGATGTATTCTTTAATCAGAAGCCTGTGTCACCACCAAATAATGCATACGCCTACAGATCTTACATTGAAACACTATTAAATTATGGTCCAGATGCAAAAAATTCTCTCTTAAGCAGTGTCTTGTGGTACGATGACACAGCAGGTAAAATGGATAACGTCGATGCCGACAATGAGGGATTTTCAAAACGACAAAAAATCATGGTTGATAATAACATCGATTTATTGGGGTACCTACACGTAGACGTGCTTAATATGGATAGACTGCTGCTTGGAGGTGTTGAGGTACGTGTACGCCTTGTGCGCTCACGTGACAGTTTTTGTCTCATGGATCCTAGTGCTGCGTATACTGTTCACATAACTGAGGCAACACTTTTTGTACGTCGTCTAAAGCTTAATCCGAGTATTTTGATTGCTCATGAGAAAATGCTGTCTAAAGTTACAGCAAAGTATCCACTTACACGTGTTAAGGTAAAAAATGTAATTCTAAATAGTGGTGTACACGGCCAATCAATAGATAACATTATACTTGGGCAATTGCCAAAAAGAATCATTATTGGTTTTATCGAGAATAAAGCTTACAACGGTGATCCAAAACTTAATCCGTTCAATTTAAAAAATTTCAATATAAATTTTCTGTGTCTGTTTGTTGATGGTGTACAAATCCCGTCGAAGCCGTTACAGCCAGACTTCAAAAAAACGGAAATGTATGTCGACGCATATCATACACTATTTTCAGGTACAGGTGTACATTTTTCAAATACCGGTAATTCGATAACACGCAATGCATACCCAAATGGCTACTGTCTTTTTGCATTCGATTTGACACCCGACTTATCAGCTAACAATGATACTCATTGGAATTTAATTAGACGAGGCAGTGTGAGAATTGATGTAAGATTTGATGACGCATTAGATACTGCTGTGAATTGCATAATTTATGCTGAGTATGACAATTTATTAGAGATCGACTCGTCTCGACAAGTATTGGTGGATTACAGTGGCTGAAATAGATGGCGCTCGTTACAATATTATAAACCTCCCCATCAGCACGGTCTCGAGTCAGTCGTTGTGTGACTTTTGAAGTGTTCGTACAAAAAATGGATCTCGTTATTGATCTGCAGTTTTTCAAAGATAATAAAAATCGTGCGGTGCCGAAAGAAGTGGGTATAGTAGCATTGCACAAAGACTTTAGTGCGCATTGGATTATCGCATCTAATTGTAATACCAGATTTCTGAAAAAAGATATCTTGAGACAGAATAATTGGCTGACATTGCATCATCATGTTCTCGATTGGTACGATGGTGATGTCTCGCTAAAAAGTTTTAATAAAAATTTACAAGATATTTGCAAAAGATCAGGTAAAATTTATGTCCGAGGGGAGGAAAAGGCAAAATTGCTGAATAAGATTACAACTCGAGAAATCATCAATTTGGAGCACGAAAATGAGTGTCGACCTCTTCACAGACTACCCTGGTGTGAAAAGTATTCCGTTCAACACGCTGTCAAATCGTGCTACTTGCAGTTTAATTGTGCACTCAACAACGCATTTAAATTGAAGAGTTGGTTAAATACACGGGGTAGTGGGGGTGAAATAACTACATCAGCAGAATTTCCCTTCTCTCCGCCCTACTATCTCTGCAATAATGAACTCTCTGGATATACTCCAGAAGCTTCGAAAAATGACATATCATGTTGTAGGAGTTTATCCGACAGATCGAATTCCAACAATATGGGTGAAAACCATGTGCTTTTGTGTTTAATACGGAAAACCATAAGAGACGTGGAATGCATTAGGTGGCGATATATGTGTCTGAGAGTGGTGATGGGTGGTATTTTGATAATTTTGGCATGCCTCCACATATCCCCGATCATGTAAACCGTATTCAGAGAAATTGTAAAAGAATACGATGGAATAATGTTCGACTCCAATCAGTTATTCTAATGCCTATGGAAAATACTGTATCATGTTTCTGTATTATATGATGACTGGTTTAGGTATGCAACGATTCCTAGAAAACTTCTCATCAAACTTAAATAAAAATGATGAGATTGCAGAAAAATTTGGCAAGAAAAAATTGCAGAAAAAAACTGGCAGACTGTAATACAATATTTGAGAAGGTAATGTGAAGTGGTGGTTAATATGAGTTTTCAGCTTACGTGTTTTTTAAAAAAGTGCTACCACTGCATATTCTTATTGACTCCCCATCACGAAAGAAATTATTCGATTAGCCTCCCACTTCTAGAGATACACTCTCATTGGTCTTACCCCTACCAAAGACTGGTAACTTTTGTATATAAACCGATGGAGTTGTAGCGCAGAGATCACAGTACTCTCGCTCTTAAGTCTAGTTAACAAGGAAGAAGAAGAAGTACAGAATGGCTGGACAGAAAAGGCAACACGATGGCCAGGACAGCCAGAGCAAGTATCGTTGTCATCAAATCCTGCCGATGATGTTTGGACTAAATAACTCTTACGGCAAAATTATCCAGATTGGGCTGGAAAATACAGTAATTGGTTCTGACGATTTTAATCCTGTTGTACGACTCAGTAATAGTGAATTTTACGGCATCTCCTTCCCGCTCACCAGCTGGCTACGATTTCGAGAGCAGTTTGACGAGATCGACAGATTTTTCCATGCTTACGACGAGGAAGAGCTCTTAGACCATAGAATCATCATTCCTGGCTTTACAATTCGTTTCACGATCAGCTATTCGGACAGAGCTTTTGAGCTAATTGAAGAAGATGTGGATCGAAAAGTGTCTGGCGAGGCTAAGTCTAAACGGCAACGTAAGTCTTCATTAGTATTTAAACGAGTGACCTTTGACAGACTTAAGGCCTTATCTAAAATTGTTGATCATAGAATAAAGTATTTGTTAAAAGTTAAAGATGCTATAAATATTATTGTTAAAGAGGTTGGGGAATATAGTAAAGATAGATTAATAAATAGCGAAAATTCACAATATACATATTTTACAGCTTATAATGTTGAGTGTGCGATAAGGGACTTTGATGAAACGTTAGTAGATAAGATAGATAAGATATTAAAAGATAAAAATATATATTTAGCTATAGAAGATGTTTACATTATTATTTATGAGTTTATCAATTTACATTTATATAATCTAGTCGCGTACTTAAATACAACTGTATATAAGGATTCATGAATATAATTGTTAATATAATTGTATTTAGCTTAAGTATTATGAATAAATATAATTGTAAAAACATATATATATTTCTTCTCACTTACTCATAGTGTATCCACCGCCTATCCTAGTCATCCTTCACATTCATTCTATTTATAAGTAGTTAGGTTGCAATTTAATTCTATTAATATCTGGGGTGTGGGTAGATAGTGGAGGGAGTGAGAAGGGCTTCATTAATAATAAGGTGTCTCTTGAAAAGAGGCACCTTGGCGAGCACCATTTATTCATACTTAGGAGAGATATAACGAGCAAGAGACTGTAGGTAGCCGTGGCTCAGTGGTAGCGTACCTACCTCGTAATCGAGGGGAACCCAGGTTCAAGCCGCCCTCAGTCTCGCTACTTTTTTATTTATTTATTTTTTTACTTTTATTTTTTATTATTTTTTATTTGTTAAATAAAAATAATAATAAATAAAAATAAAATAAAATTTGCGCACGTGTATGTGCGTGTGTGTGTGTATTATATGCGTGTGCCCCACCAAAAAACACGTCAGTCGTCAGACAGCTGCAGAGGAGTGTCAACACCTCAAGAGTAAGTCGCTCCGTCGCTCTTAAAATCAGGCACTTTGGATAGTAATGAGGTAGGGGGCCTCTCCCAAGTGCCCTGGACACCATAGCGAGTGTAGACACATACACACATACACACACACACACACACACACACACACGCACACACCCACACACAGTTTCATTAGTAGAAGAGTTTGCAGTCTGGTGGTACTATGGGCAGTTGTCTCAAATTTCATCCTTGACCTCTCAAGGTCCAAGGTGAAATTTGAGCTGTCTGTCCTAAGTACCACCTATACTACTCTTATATACCAAAGAAAATAAAAAAAAACGCAAATAACTAATAATACATTCTAAACAATAATAATAGAGGAGGGTGGGGCACGCGTGGCACCTTAACGATCACTAAAGATTCAAACTCGAATTTTAAAGATTTTAAAAATACAAAAAATGCAATAAATAGATAAACTCTTCTAAAAACAAAATCAATAATAAAAAAACAATTTTTTTTAATTGTAATTTATGTAAAAAATTGAAAAGTGAAGTCATAAAAAATGCTCTATTTGCCCCACTGGCGGGTGGAACGTGGCATGGCGTGGGGACAAATATAACTGTCATCTTGAACTATTATTAAATTTTTCTTTTAGTACTAAAATGAATAAGTATTAGTGAACGAATGGTGAATGGTTTAATGAATAATATAATAAAAAATAACAATTTTTTAACAATGAAATTTTATTTCTTATAAATAGTGTGACAAAGATTTAGCAAATATTATCAAATACATTGTCATTTACTTAAAAATGAATAATTTTTTTACATTTTATAAATAATTATATTCGGTAAATTATTATACTTTCATAAATAATTATATTCGGTAAATTCTTATACTTTCATAAATAATTACATTTTAATAAACAATTACATTTTAGATAATTATTTTTAACTTTTTATAATAGGTAGACATAAATCACAATGCAATACTTGTATGTTAAACTTATAATTTTTTTTTTAATCACAATAAATTTAAATTTAAATCTTTAGTACTATTTTCATTTAGGTAGCAAATTTGAAGTGGCTGGCCATTTAAAAAAGTAATTTGAGTATTTAAAATTGATGAATCAGGTATTATTTCTCTTAAATATTTTACGTTTACCAATGAAATTGCACTATTAGCCATTAATAATTCTGAAGGTTGAAGCATTGACTGCATTACATTAAATTGGTCTTCGTTTAAGTCTTGAAGTGGCTTGCGAATTTTAGACGGTTTAATAGTAGAACTGTAAGACTGTTTACGTTTACGAGGTTGCGCTTTGGATTTATCACATTTTACAACTGGCTTTGATGACTTATTTTCAACTTTTTATTTATTTATCGTCTTTACTTTTTCAGCCATTAAATTTTCTCGATACTCATCACTGGTAATAATAGCTGTTTTTCCTTTTTTTCTGACTTTTTTTTAAAGTTTTTCCATCAACTGTATTTTCTAGAAGATTATTTGGAGTTGAAGTAGCGGCAACATTCTCTTGAACAGATGGCATTGATAGTGATTGATTGTGATTCAAGCCAATGTCATCCGACAAAGTTAAATGGGTGCATTGCCACAAGTGGTGACTCTGTCGGGTTGATTTATTGTCAGCTTATTCAATTGAATCTGTTGCTGAAAATCACCACAGTTGATGTTTATCACTTTCGATGAAACATCTGCAGAAATTGAATGTAAGCAGGAAATCTATATAAAGAGAACAATTCAATTAAAAATTAAATTTAACCATAAGATCAATAAAAGTATAAAACATTATTTACTAATAAATCAATGAGAGGCTTTGCTTAGATGATGTACGACAAAGGTATCCGGATCTCATCTTTAGCTGTATCATTAAGTCCAGTATTCGTTAAATGTTGGCTGAACATAGGAGTCTCACGGTCTTCAGTAGCTTGATTAGAGCTAAATTCATAATGTTCTGTCGTTAAACTGTGTGTATATGTAGAAGATTAATCTTTGCTGAAACCAGGTTTTTCACTACAGCTCATTATGTTTTTAACAACATCTTTGAATCCTTCTATTCTGGACTCTGAATCTAAAATTTAAACATTAAATTTTTTTTAAGTTTTCGTTACAATCAATAGTAATATCACAGTTAGTTTTTATTTACCTGTTTTACTGGAGTTGGATGAATGGGAAGAGTTTGTATATTTGAAAGCAGCAAAATCTGAGTCGGGAAATATCTTTGGATTGAAAGGAGAAATTCCACATTTTTTGAATGAGTTGATGGCAGTCTCCATTTCAACCGCTTGAATAAAAGCTTTTCCAAAGATAGAGTATAAATTTTTCATGATTACTCGGTTACCCTGCCGCTGGAAGATGGCAACTTCTTTGCCAAAGGTAATATTAAGCGGACCATTAAAGCCTACATCTAGTAGCTGCATTTTATGTGTGCAGTGCGGTGGAAAACATAGTATCTCTACGTCGTTGTCACTGCCCAAGTCCATCGAGTAGAAGGAGAGCTGAATTTCTGGTGTCGCTCGAGAGAACGAAATAAACTTTTCAAACCAACGTGTAAAGATTTCTGTCTGCATATAACCACTTTTATGGAAGTGTGGGTCCAGATGGAGCCTCATCCAGAAATTCCAAATTCTCTCTTACACGTGGAAATATCAGCATAGGAGGCATGAAAATACCTGATGCTGACATACAAATTTCCGCTGTAACATTCTCACCTCTTTCACCAGCAGTCAAACCTCCAACTTGTCTCCGTCCTCTTTTAGCGATAGTACTAATAGAGACACCAGTCTCGTCTACATTATAAATTCTGTCGGACGGAAAATTATATTTGTCCGTAAAATTCTTTAACAGTGCAAAGAATTCTTCAACAGCTTTTTTATTAAAGCTGTTGACTCTGTCAGAAGACGTGTGCTCGACTTTCCTATGTGAAAATTCATATCTACTCATAAATCCACGTAGCCAGTCTTTACCAGCCTCTTTTTTCTCAAGGTTGAATCTGTGAGAAAGGTTTAATCTTTCAGCATATTGAAATGCTACCTTTCTTACTTCAGTTCCATTCAGTCCCATTAATTTACTCTCCATCTCTTCAATATATCGGGTCAAGCCCCTTTCTTGTTCGTTAGTGAAAATACGTGGAAATCCTACAATTAAAATGAAAGTTTAGCATAGGACAGTAACAATCATTTAAACATACAAAATGTTATAAAATATAAAAATATATACAAAAAATACCTTTGCAGTGATTGTTGTCTGTTTATGAAGGACCATCAGAAAAAGCTTTAAGTTTTTTTTGAAGAGTGGATCGTGGGATTCCAAATTCTTCAGCAGTCGCCTTGCACGACTTGCCATCATTGAGCACACACTGAATGGCCAATTGCATTTGTTGATAGCTTCAACTGTTTTTATCTGTTTTTTATAATTTCGCACCATTGCTGTTATTTTTGTACTTTCTTTTAATACTGATACTTGTACTTCAATATTAATACTTTTAATCTTGAGATCTTGTTGCACATTATACAACTTTTTTGTACTTAATGTAACTTTGTTACACGTAATATCACGATTTTTACTACATA
The DNA here is from genome assembly GCA_949152435.1 of Gastracanthus pulcherrimus. Taxonomy (NCBI): domain Eukaryota; kingdom Metazoa; phylum Arthropoda; class Insecta; order Hymenoptera; family Pteromalidae; genus Gastracanthus; species Gastracanthus pulcherrimus. The sequence goes on from OX424574.1 coordinate 55,303,462, forward strand.
CACTAATTACAGTACTAATTAGTACCAATTAAAACTATTTAATACTAATTAAAACTAATTATAAACACTGCACATGTAAATTTACCCATCTTGCTTTGTTTGCGATTTGCAGGTTAATGTTTATCAGCTGATTGCTCCGCGCAGCCGCGATCGCAGTGCACTGGGTCGCCGTGTGCTATTTATGTCCCACCTGAGATGCCACGTGTACCCCATTTTAATACGATTTTTAATTGTTTATTAAATTGTTTATACAAATTTTTAGATGAAAAAAACAGGGGTCGAAAGTTGAAGACTCAAACTATCAAATACTTTTGGTTTCATTTTAAAAAATGATTTATCTTGACTTGCACCAAGCGAATGAAAAATTACTCCAACTATTTAACGCTTTTTTATATCGTAAGTTCAGAGAAAAATATTAGAAGCATTTCTGGTTAAGTTTCCATAAAAATAAAATTTTTAGCATTCGTTAATGTATATACTATTGAGGTGCCAAACTTAGCTGCGCTGCTCGCTGTGCCCCACCCTCCCCTACACTATTTAGTATAACCTAAGGTTTTCTTAAAATTTAAAAAATTCAGCTTTACTGTCAATTTATTATAAATAAATAATTATTATTTTTTTTATATTTTTACAGTTTAGTTGCTATATTGGATCCGACATTTTCAATGTAAAAAATCTGATAACAAACTCATTATAGCGACTCAAAAAACCCCTGTATACAAAATTTTAAACAAATTGGTGTAAAATAACAGTATGAAACCACTGCTAGTTCTGAAGACTTGTGTAAACACTCAAATTTTGAGTGTCTTTTTCATAAGAGTGCCCCTCCTCCCATTGATAGGGTCGTCGCCTAGCTACAGCAAAATACCAAATTCATATATCGTAAGTATATATATATATATATATATATATATATATATATATATATATATATATATATATATATATATATATATCCCTATTCCATAAACCCTAACTCTATAAACTGATCCGGACCCATAAACCACAAACCAATGGAACTCAATCCCATCAACCTCAAACCCATAAACCTAAACCTCGTAAACCCGAAACACATTATCCCAGAATTCATAAATCCATGAGCCCATAACTCTTAAACCCATAAGCCCCAAACCCATCAACCCCAGACCCATATATTCAAAACCTAAAAACCTTAAATACATAAACTCCAGACCAATAAACCCAAAACCTATAATCCTATAAATCCAAAACCCATAAGCCCATGAATCCAAAATTCATTAACACCAAACCAGCATAAGCTCCAAACCTATTATAAACCTCAGATCCAGCAATAACTCCAAAACCTATCATTACTGAAAATGGTTCGTAAGAACTTACGTAAGAACTTACGTACGGATTTCAACAAGTTCTTACGTAAATACTTACTTGCGATTTTAAATTGAATTAGCCAACTAAACAATAAATTAAACAAATTAATTTGACATCTATTGAGATACCCACTATGGGAAGTACCATCCGGATGGTACTTCAGAATTTGGCACTGTTGAATCATAAAAAATTATTTTTAGTAATTTCGAAATTTGTTTAAGCTGCTTGTGTAAGAACTTGCGTAAGAACTTACGTGAAAACTTACGTAAGAACTTACGTGAAAACTTACGTAAGAACTTACGTAAAAACTCATGTATGAACTTACGTATTTTCTTACCTAAGTTCTTACGTAAGTTCTTACGAAAGTTCTTACACAGGCAGCTTAAACAAATTTCAAAACTACTAACAATTTGTTATGCCTCAAAAATACCAAATTCCGAAGTACCATCCGGATAGTACTTTCCATAGTGGGTATCTCAATAAATGTCAAATTAATTTGTTTAATTTATTTTTCAGTTCTTACGTAAGTTCTTATGTGTGTTCTTATGTAATATTTATATATATATATATCTAACGTAAATTCAGACGTAAGTTCTTGCGTAAGTTCTTACGAACCATTTTCGGCAAGTAGGGATAACATTGGGTTTGTGGGTTTTGAGTTTGTGTGTGTTGGATTCGTGAGTTTTGGGTTTTAGGTTTGCAGGTTGTATGGGTTTGTGGATTTTGGGTCTGTGGGTTTTGAGTTTATGGGTTTATAGCAATTATCTGTGAAAGAGTTGTGGGCTTCTGTGTTTCGAATTTATGGATTTAAGTTTTGTTGACCCGTGTATTATTTTATAATTTCTGCAAGAAAAAACCATACTTTTTCAAATAACTTTTTCTTTTATTATTATCCTGTGAATGTTCTTTTGACTCTGTATAAATGTTATTCTAAAAAATATTTGGTTTTTAAATCTTTAAACTGTCAAAATCATAGTTTTCTAGTTGATCATTATACGATCCAATTTTTTCGGCTTTAAATTGCTTAACAGGGGATTTATTGTATTCGTTGTCAGTGAGCGCTCTTTTTAGAGTTGACAGATCTAAATTTTGTTTCTTTATCCAATCTTCATCTCTCAAATTTCTCATCGTTATTCTCATCATCAATCAAACTAACCACGAAGTCTTTGCCTCGCCTCCCTGAACTGAATGCCCAATCGAGTTTCTGTTCGCTTGACCTGCGACAGTCGAGTTTCTGTTCACTTCATCAGGTGTAGCACTCTTAGCCACTGAGTTTCAATCCCTACCCAGGATACAGCACCAGTCGAGTTTCTGTTTGCTTGGCCCGCGTCAGCTGAGTTTCTGTTTGCTTGACAGTGTCGGTTGTATCCCAACTTCTAGATACGAAATCTTTGTTTCGCCATTCTGAGCTTGTTCCAATCGAGTTTCTGTTCGCTTGACCCGCGTCAGCCGAGTTTCTGTTCGTTTGATCAGATGTGACACTCTCGGTCACAAAGGTCTCAGTCCCTACGACTGATGCAGCATTGGCAGAGTCTCTGTTTCCTCTACTTCAGTCAGCAGAGTTTCTGTTCGCTCACTCAATGTCGGCTGCAACCAAGGTCAAATTGCCTATTCTTCACTTCTTCCAACATCCTGAGCCATCGTTCCAATCGGTCTGGCATCGGTAGTAGCCCCGCCGTCAACACTATCGTCCGTTAGTCCAGTCAGGGAACTAAAGTATTGGTTTATGACAAGGGTAGCTCTCAGGAATGCTGCAATTATTACATCACTATCTAAACTTTCATACTCAGTATTATCATTATCACTAACATTCTCCTGAAGACTACTCATTCTTCTAACATTCATTACTAATTTCCTCCAGATATAGCATCAGAATTCATATTCATTTTAATCTCTCCGGGTTAATGATATACTCTTTATACTCGCATTCGTTAAGTCTCATCTACTATCTTGCCAGACTCGATAACGCATTTTCAAAGCTATATATCCAAACTTTCGATCTGTGATCAGTTATCTAACTAAATTTATGACCAAAGAATTAAGGCTCAACCAAAAGACTATTGCAATGTTTTTCAATATTAGAACAAAAATATTTCTGCCGAATTTAAAATCCAACAAGCATAATCTATTAATAAATTGGAACTTATTTTTACCTGACTTAGCCGTGCATGTTTCCTCGAGGAAAGGCTTTTCAAACATCTGAATATAATAATTCTTTTTATAGCGCTGTGCGGCCTAAATCCGCACTTAAGTCACACCTATCCGTGACTTAAGTAGTCCATTATTGCACCGGGAGGTTAGCGCCCGAGCGTAGCGAGTACAAGACTACTTAAGTCACACGTATCGTAATGTACTATTAAAGAATCAAAACTTGTTCTAAATTGGTCCATTAATAGCTATGTCTATTTTAAATACATTGTCTAGCAGCTGTGCTGTAGTTTTACTGTCTCACTAAATTAATTTATGATAACAGCCTGCCAGATTAAGGATTTGTTTAATATTTTTGTTTTTCAGGTTTAGTCAACTATTAATATTATCTTATTGTTAGTATATAAGACCTGCGTTTTAAAATACTTTATTCATGGTTTTATTATGCAATTATTTATTGGTCCGTTTTACTTCACGTTTTTTTATGGAACAAGTATTAATTTTAAAGAATTTGATTTAAGGTTTTACCATTATGTTATATTATTTCCTATTTGTTTTAATACTTTTATCTATAGTATGTATTCTTGTGATTATTACAGAAATTTGAAATTCAGGTTTTTCCTGACTTACGAGTACGAGTGTTTGATAGCCTCAAAAGCATCCTTTATAACGTCTACAATATTTACGTGTCTCGAAAACTGTATTTGCACACTATCCTTTAAAAAAGAAAAGATTGGTTGCCGCTCTACTAAAGTTATTTTATAAAATTAGGCAAATTTTTAATTCTTTTAGTAATATTTCCAATGATTTATAATCAAAGTATTGATTGGTTTTATTAGTGCGAGAAGGTATTTTGTAGGATGAATAAATAATATTATCTCCTACTTCCCAAACCTCTACACAAACTAATTTATTAAGATATATTAAAATCTCGTAGAGAACCACCGCCCCCTTTTCTCTGCTTATTCTTCAGTTTTTCGATTCGGCCTCTCGACTCGAAACTCGCCCGCGAGAGTCAAAACTTCTCTCTAAGAGTGTGTACCTACAGTAGACGCGCGCCATTCGATTCGCCGCTTACCGCTACACTTGTTCTCTACCGTATTCTATTCTATCACTGCTCGATGTCTGCGCTTCCTCAACGAGTACATTCACTCTCACTCTCTAGTATTACAATATTACTCGCGCTTCTAAAATCTTCTTGTGCGAAGTCATTCACTCCAGCAATTCTTCACTTCTCTGCCACCCCACTCAACACATATGATGTATTTTCCCATGAATTTCGTCACAAACTCCCTTCCCATAGACCGAAGCATTTCCCGAATGATTCGACTGTCTACAGATTCCCCTTTGATATCAGCCGCCACCCGCTTCACAAATATATTTGAATTCACTCACCGGCCCGGATGGACCCTTCCCTCGGTGGATGATTCTTTCCCTGTTAGTCCTTTTCACCTTCCGCATCTCTGATTTCTCTCATCCATTACGTCTGCTTCGCACCTCGTCTCTTCTCCTTTCCTTCTATTATCCATTCTTGCTTTTATCCTTTCTCTAGCATCACAAAAGTTCTTCTTTTCCTTCTCTTGTTTCCCTCTTTGGTTCCTATCCTCTAACCATCTCCCACGATCTCCACTCCTAGATCGATCCCGGTTGTTTGTTCCTTCTTCCCTTCTTTCATTTCTTCGATTTTCTCCTATTTCCGGACCGAATTTCCGTTCCACATACTCTCTATGAAGACCGCTACACGTAGGGCATACAGCTAAGTCAACTCCATGACGACCGCAATTCAGGAAAAACACCCGGACCGTCGGTTGCGGGCAATACTTAGCGAGGTGTCCCTTTTACCAACAATTGAAACAACTGAACGGAGGTGGATCGACATCAGGGTTGGTGGCAATCGGTACTACTCCGGCAAACTTGATTCCTCGCGTCTTTATCGGCAACCCTTATTCATACCTCCTCTCTTGATCCCTAACGTCCGCAACTGCTCCCTTTGTCCTAGTTCCCTTTGCATTGGGCGAACCCGGAGAATTCGAGATGGTCCATCTTGAACTAAAGCCTCTAGTAATTCTCCTACTGAGGCACTTGGAGCTAGTGATTTGGAAGCTTCCGTCCCTGTCCCTACGTATTTCTCTAAATCTTCTTGTGCCTCTCGACTAGCACTTTCTTCTTCACTCACTTTCTTTATTCCTTCCGCTTCTTCGTCATTCATCTCCATTATCACTATCTCCTTACATCGTTCTCTAGCTCCTTCTATCCCTCTGCTTTGCACTAAAGTCTGTGACGTACTCCCGTTTGATTTAGGTTGGCGCAACGGTATATATCCCGTTGGGATTGCACCCTGCGCTAAAAACTTCTGTAATTTGGTCACTTGGCACTGAGTATTTGGACCAAACCGCGCATTATTTTCAGGATCTCGAGGTAAATCTTGTATCTCTACCAATTGTACTGAAGCCACTCTTCCTACTAAAATGTTCTATTTTTTCATCTTTTCTTGTTCGCGTTTCTTCTCTCTTCTTCTTCTCTCCTGATTTACTCGTTCTCGTTCCTCGTGTCTCTCTTTCATTATTTCTATATTCCTTTTGGAAAACTCATTCTCTGTCCACGCAGGGGCTCCGTTGACTATTGGCACTAAACCATTGAAAACCCCTTCAAGGTTGGGTTGCCACAATCCACGTTTCTGAAGTCTTCGCATAAGTATTAAAGGATCTATTTCTTCGCGCATATCTACTGTTTTATCGCTAAAGTTTATTTCTGGTAACGTCCAATCATCTTTTATCTCAATCTTTTTGTTCTCTACTAAAATAATTTTCTCTTATTGTACCCCTATAGTCACCTCCTTATTTGATGTTAACGAGTCTCGGGGAACTAGAATTACTTCTGTCCGCTGGTCTGCCCGTTTCTCAAACTCGATCGGTATGAAGCACATTTTGGACAAGTCTATAAGGGGACGTTAGGCGTGTCACAAACTTGGCAAGCCTCTCGTGGCTTCTGCGATCGATTAGGACACTCCCGGGCAGTACGGCCCTTCCTTTTACACCAAAAACATTAGATCTCTGGGCCTTCTGCTCCTCTATGACCCACAGCTTGACAAGTGTAACAAGCTCCTGTTTGCCAAAATCCTGATTCCCGTTCGGTTGATTTCCCCATTGCCCGTTCCTCGGACCCCAATTCTAACCGTGTTGACCCGTCCACCTATTTTGGAAATTCCTATTCTGCCACTTTCCATTACTCCGCAGATTTATTCTGATAATGTACATTATAACCCTGATTAAACTTGATTTGAGACCCCGTATTATACCCCTGACTATTTCTATTCTGAAATCTGCTAAATCTCTGATTTCTATGATCTCTACTATACCCCTGACTATTCCCATTCTAGAAGTTTCCTCTGTTATACTCTTGATTATTCCTATTCTGAATATCTCCACTACACTTCGGGTTATTCGTCATTGGTTGGATCTGGTTGAGCTGCCCCTGGTTAATCAATCCTTGCGCGGTTACAGTATAAGATATCGGTTGCTTAACGTCCGCTGTATCATCCTTCGGAGTTTTCCGTGTTTTATTCTGATTTTGTTTTTGATTATTATTCTTACCTTAAATAAATTTTGCTTCTTCTGTTGTCCTCAAGCTGTTGATACTGCCGCTACTTCTACATCATCTAAGGCTGCTACCTTAGCTGTCCATTGGTAGTTCGGTCAGCAGGTCACTATTGGACAACACTGCACCTGCTCTACAATCGTCTATCTGCTCTAAAAATTCTTCTGGATCTTCACTGCGATCTTCTCCTAAGTGAATTTTATTCCTTACGACTTCAAAAACTTTACAGCTTGTATCTTACGTCCAGCTGACGCTTCGTACTCTCTTACCTGTGACCTTCTCTCGGGCCTTTCTTGACAAAATCCCCTCGGATCAGGCTTTCTTCTCCCATCACAATTTCTATCATTTAATACTTCTCTAGGCGATCGGTAGTTATCTTTCTCCCTACCCACATCTCTCTCATTTTCTCTTACCTTTCTATCCTCGCTTAGATTTTTCTCTCCTCTAAGGTGCTTTCCGCCACATACTCTATTATCTCGTTGTCCTCTATACTGAAATGGCATATACTCAGTTGAATTCGAACGCCGGGTCTCATTATCCGTTTGGCCAGTTGATTGACAGCTTAACTCTTGTTCTAACTCCTGCTGTGATTTCATCCCTTTCTTCCTGGCACCTACGCGTTCATTACTTTGATTTTCCCCATATTGTGATTCTAGATCCGAAGTCATCCTATAATAAGCTTCTCTTTCTCTATCGGATAACTTACCCTCATGCTCTGCACTACTAGAACTTGATGACAATCTCCGAATCGCATCAAAATATTGCACTGGAGTGTACCACTGCTTTTCGATGGATTACCGTCTAGTTCTCGGAGCAGGTGTGGAAATTTGGTCAGTATTTGCAGCCGTTATCCTTGCCAGTGGGGCTACTCTCCCCCTAACTGGGTGGGCTGAGTAATATTCACATTGAGCTGGGGGCGGTTGAATATAACCTCCCACCGCTTCTCTAACTGTCATCCTCGGCGCCCCTGGGCCAGCCGGGGTAACGTATCCACCTGCCGCATACTCCGATTGCATCGTTACCGTAGTAGTCGTGGGAATGGGTATATAAGTGGTCATATTTGGCGGTGGTCCATGTACCTCGATCTGCGTAGTCCTCTCCCGACCTTGGACAGTTGTGTCCTCACTCGAACTTGATCCAAACTGTACTCGCCTAGCAGCTGTCCTCTGGCTAGGTTTCCTTCCTCCCTTCCTTTTGACTACTGTCTGTACTTGTTTTCTACTATCCCAGTCATACCATGGTACCTCTTGATTTTCGAGTTCAATTTCCTTAATTAATGCTCTTAGTAGCCTATCCTTTAATAAATCCTGGTTCCCACTTGTACTACACCTACGCTCTTGAAGTTCTGCTACTAACTCAGCATACCCTAATTTCATTACTGAAATCTTGAATGCCCTCCTCTCGCATTTCTTCAACAGCTGCTCCATTATCTTTGCGTGTTTACTCATTTTCTGAATATACTAAACTCAAGTCTACCCAATCAAGTGTATAATCTTCCTACGTTCTCAAAATTTAATTTAAATTTTCTTTCCCAATACTCTGATAAATAATTATTAATAACGTAGTAGACGTTTCTGAGAAGGAGGGGGAGCTCAGTAAAATCAGGTTATGATATCTCCTCTTGTCAATTCTAATACACCATACAATTTTTAAATTTAATTATTAATTAAATTCACCAACATATATAATTATAATTCGACTCCGAACTAGTTTATTAATTCCATAAACCCAACACAATTGACTCTACTACCATTCCCCAATAACTCAATTTTCAACAAAAGAAAATTTTATGTGACGTCCAACAGACTACAAATACGACTAAAGCTACTAAAGCTTTTAAACGCGCCTTTTATTTTGGCCTATGCTTTCGCACAATAGCCAGGGTCTCTAGGCAAATCGTATGTAATTAGTTTCTTGAACCCTCGTAATAAACATTCTGGCCTTACTTCAATTCTTAGGAATGATGCCTCTTTCTCTTACTGATTATTTTATTACCTTGGGATATTTATATTGGTATACCTGTGAGGATCGAAAATAAGTTTTATTAGTAGGATACACTGTACGTGATTAAATATTAATCTCGAGGCGTATATCCATAAACATGGCCTTAGTATGCTTTACGCTTTCATACATGATGGCGAGGTACATTACTAAAGTATGTTGTTCTATATTTCTGGCGTACGTAAGCTAAAATAGCTCGCGAGGTTCAGAATATATAGAAATCACAGGTATGCTATACGTTACTAGTGACTAGCGACGAGGTGCATTACCACGTGATGTATTGCGTTCAATTTTATATGTATATGTATATATTTATATTAGGTACTTTTATTAAATTTGAATCTTTTTAGTAATAAATCTATTTATTAAAAGCAATTTATACAAGAAATAGAAAGCTTAATATAATCGGTACAAAAATTGTAAATAAAATATATTTACTTTTCGGATATTTAAATTGTAATGATTTGTTTTATTCTTGGGTGTTTTAACCCGTAATATTTAAATTTATTTCTTGGGTGTTTTTAACACGTAATATTTAAGTTTATTTCTTGGGTGTTTTAACCCGTAATATTTGAATTTAATCTTGGGTGTTTTAACGCGTAATATTTGAGTTTTTGTTCTTGGGTGTTTTTAACCCGTAATGTTTGAATTTATTTCTTGGGTGTTTTTATCCCGTAATATTAGAGTTTAATCTTGGGTGTTTAAACCCGTAATATTTGAGTTTTTATTCTTGGGTGTTTTAACCCGTAATATTTAAATTTATTTCTTGGGTGTTTTTAACACGTAATATTTAAGTTTATTTCTTGGGTGTTTTAACCCGTAATATTCGAATTTAATCTTGGGTGTTTTAACCCGTAATATTTGAGTTTATTTCTTGGGTGTTTTTAACCCGTAATATTTAAGATTATTTCTTGGGTGTTTTTAACCCGTGATATTTGAGTATATTTCTTGGGTGTTTTTAACACGTAATATTTAAGTTTATTTCTTGGGTGTTTTAACCCGTAATATTTGAATTTAATCTTGGGTGTTTTAACCCGTAATATTTGAGTTTATTTCTTGGGTGTTTATAACCCGTAATATTTGAGATTATTTCTTGGGTGTTTTTAACCCGTGATATTTGAGTATATTTCTTGGGTGTTTTAACCCGTAATATTTGAATTTAATCTTGGGTGTTTTAACCCGTAATATTTGAGTTTTTATTTTTGGGTGTTTTTAACCCGTAATATTTGAGTTTATTTCTTGGGTGTTTTTAACCCGTAATATTTGAGATTATTTCTTGGGTGTTTTTAACCCGTGATATTTGAGTATATTTCTTGGGTGTTTTAACCCGTAATATTTGAATTTAATCTTGGGTGTTTTAACCCGTAATATTTGAGTTTTTATTTTTGGGTGTTTTTAACCCGTAATGTTTGAATTTATTTCTTGGGTGTTTTAACCCGTAATATTTGAGTTTTTATTCTTTTAATAATCCGTCTGGCACAAACCTCGCTATTCCTGAACAGATACTGCTCTAGAGGCGCATCAGTGAGTGAGACGTTTATAACTGTACTGTCTTGCACAAACCTCGCTATTCCTGAACAGATACTGCTCTAGAGGCGCTTCAGTGAGTGAGACGTTTATAACTGTCTTGCACAAACCTCGCTATTCCTGAACAGATACTGCTCTAGAGGCGCGTCAGTGAGTGAGACGTTATACTCTCCCGCCTTGCACAAACCTCGCTATTCCTGAACAGATACTGCTCTAGAGGCGCGTCAGTGAGTGAGACGTTCGAGTCTGGTGAGACATGTAGCTTGCCCGGGGTCGGGTGAGCTAATGCTAGTGAGACCTAGTGGACCAGCTCCTTTTAAACAGTTTTCTGCCGTATGTCTCGTATGCAGAAGGGTCGAGCGAACGAAGTGAGCGTGAAAAAGGACGAATATATGGCTCGCTTACAGCGTGGCACATGCAGAGTTTATAGACATGCCGTTCTATCCTCCTATGCACTCGCTCGAAGCGCGGCGTACGTAGAGTCTATAGACAGACCGTTCTATACGTCCTCCGCTCACCCGCTCGCACACCTAGCTCCCTAGTCGCAGCGCCCGGCGAAGTTACTATACCCGCGCGCACTCTCTCTCTCTCTCTCTCTCTCTCTCTCTCTCTCTCTTTCTCTCTCTATTTCTTCCCCTCTCCTTCCCTCACTCTCTCCCTTCTCCACGCAGCGTTCGACTCACTTCTGAGAATCTACCTACATCACGCACGCTTTCTTTTATTTTTACTACTTATAATATTTTGTACATATGCACCAAATTCTTTCCTCACGTTCTCTACTATCAGACTAATTTTGCCTACACATATGATATACTCTCTCACACACTTCTATCTTTCAGAGCGGATAAAGGCGTCCGCTCGTGCAATCCACTAATAAAAGCCTAGAACACGAAAACCTCACAATTTACACGCGTTACCGACGCTTAATTTCGCTCAAACCTCTACGGAATTTCCCAGAACCGATGCGGATAAATTATTCTAACGCGCGCACTAGAATATCTCCGAAACAAAACTCGGCCGCGCACGTATACTCGCCTTCCACGGAGAATCTTCTTGACGCGAAAACCCCAACGAGTTTTTACGTCGCCGGCACGACACTTTTAGGAGAATTCTCGAAAACGACGCGGAGATTCTACTCTAACGCGCAACTCGAAAATATTCTGAAAATAACCACTGCTTTTTATAATTCGCGATACACTCACTATCGCTCTACGAACCCGAACTTTTATGTTTGAAATTATACAAACTTACTCACAATCCTCTTGGAATCTCTCGACTTTTTCTCTCCCTCTCTCTCAGTCTCTACTACCGCTGCTGAGACGCGTGTACCTTGGAGACGATGAAGCTGCTCCTTCAAGCCGGCCCGCCAGTCGCCGCTGCACTCGTATGTCCTCCGCTGCTTTGTTTTCTACTTTTCTTTATCTCGAGCCGATCGCTGTCCGCGTCGCGCACGTTTTTCTGTCTCCCTGCTTTCTTTCTCACTAACTCTCTTTCTCTTTCTCTACTACTCCCAATTATATTTCACGACACACTATGACTCTAATTTACCCTTACTACGATCTTCCCTTATACCCAATAAACAAAAGAAACAAAATCACAAAGGAAAAATTACAAAAAAAAACCTAGCACACAAAAATCCACTTATTCTTGATGTTAATAGCCAGTGAATAACGTAGGGGATTTTGAAAATATTGATTTTTGAAAATTTGGCAGTGAATTGAAAATAAACTAAAAATTTTCATAAAAAAAGACACGTTTTTGTTTAAAAAAATTGTTTAAATCAATTTATTAAAAATCCCCTACGTGATTCACTTCGAAATATAATAATTAAGATATGGTTAAAATTTCAAATGGATCGGATGAAAACTGTTTATGTTATGCTGCGTGTCCGTTGAGAAAAACTCGTTTCGAGAAAAATCAACTTAAAGTTTCAAAATCAGTTTCAGACGTAAAAAAATTAGGAAATTATTTTAAAAAAAATTTTTACCGTTAGTCTGCAATGCCAGGACCATAAAGCTGCCCTTCCAAATACAAATTCTCCTCCTCGTCTTCTTTTCTTATCGCTTTTATGTTCGACGTGCCTCTTTCGCTGCGTCGGACAGAGCGCGCTCAGCGTGTCTGATGCGCTTATCTTCGGCTTCACAACAAAAATTGTAAGCCTGCAGACCTATATCCATCTCCAGAGCTTTCATAATTCGAAGGACACATTTCAGGCCATCATTAAAATTGCACACTGCAATATCAGTGGCAATATCCAGAACTTTCTTGCCACTCGAGTACGATTTCGGTGGCATTGAAACTTTCGTTGCTGTTCTGAGTATAACCTCCTAAGCAACGGTGCAGCAACTCATCTCGACTCAACTCTGTATAAACAGGCTCAATGGCTTCGCAAACTTCTTCAGAAAGTGGTGGTTCATGATGAAACATGTCCAACAAACCTTCAGCTTGTGCGATTTTCCAAGCACACCAGGGATCTGAACAATTATCGTGCTGAGAATTGTCGTCGGTCGATATTTTATGATACAGAGTTGCCCAGATTTCATTCCTCATTTTCTCTATGCAATTTGGATTCCTCCGTATTGCAAAACCATAATAAATTGTTAATTTATCAATCAACTTATTTGTTAATTTTCCTATTCCTCCAAGGCCTTGCGTCTTTTTATTTTAGATTTCGAAGACGCGTTCCCATTCTCTTCTGTACATGATCGATGCACTCTTTTTTTTTGTACTTCAAAATTAGTGTACGGTTTAGAATCCAGTATGCCTTTGAAAGTCTTGCTGTTACCATCACCAATATAATTCACATACTTTAGGCCGTGGAAACTGTCGGAATGAGAAAACATTTCAATAACAGCATCTACCTCCATTTTACCAGATGAACCTTAATGATTTGCTTGAGATAAATCGGCGTGTGATGCATACCATTTTTCGTATTCAGATGTTTCTGTTTTATTTTTCCAGTGCTAGCAAGACTTACAATATTTAGATTTTACAGTCACATCGACGATTTTTTCAGTAAGCCATCCAAACAAAGATACAATTCCAAAAAGCAACGAATACCCTCGTTTCCTCGAAGAACCATCTTCTGAAACGGTAATCCCTTGAGATTGACAATTTTCTTCGCTCTTTCGCGTCTCCTCTTATCCAGCTTGATTCATACTGTTATCACGAACTGTTGATGTTGCTATTGAAATGAGATTCACTATTTTATCGTAGGAGGTTGGAAAACAGGACGTGATAATTCCATAAACGCACAAAATTTCATCATTCCATTCAGTCCTACTCCTATCAGTCGCATTGCTAACACCATCCGACGATTAATTCCATATGCATTTTTTATAAATTTACTGTTAGGTATAACAATTTCTGGACACGTTGGGCAAACAATCACAATTTTGAAGCCCAAGCCCCGAGAACTTCTTTCATGAAAAGTTATATTAGAACCGCACGTTTTACACTTCACATGCTCAGAAATTGCAGAAAATACTGCCAAAAAGTTAATGATTCGGTATCCCAATGTATAAGTCACATCGAAATCGTCCTCGGATGTCTTTAGCTTTTTGCCGATGCACTGACGCCACTGGAATCATCTTCAGCTTCGTATCGATTCATCGGACGATTCGCTGATTTACGGCTCCGATTCCGTGTTGGATAGTTTTTTTTTCGTGCCTTTACTTCCTGCGTTCACTTTTTCTTTTTCCATTTTGCTCAACGTAATAATAAATAATTAAAACTTTCACAAAAATATAGTTTCGAAAGCGAAAATGAGAGCGTCGTTTTCTTACGATATACAGATGCTACACTAACGTACTTTGTTTTGAAACTACCCTAACTGACTCATAAGCGATCGGCCGAATCGGAGCGGCCAAAGACAGTCGGTTTATGTCCCGAAATTTCAAATAAAATTTTTTTTCGGGATGGGACATTTTGTACCATATTCTAGAAGGTTCAAAGCATGTTTTAAGCCAATAAAAAATCGATTTTTTTAAATTTCTACAGTGGTGTTACCCCTTAAGAAGTTTCGTAAAATTACTGTTACGATTATTTTAAGGTAGGCCATGCATCGACGATAATTAAAATAACAGCCTCTAGAAAACAATCTCCTAATTGATTAACGAATTTATGTGTTAATAAATGCAGGTAGCATTATGCAATAAATAACGAATCTACTCTAAAATTTTACGAACTAATAATATTACTATTCATTAAAAAAACCTGGTTTTTATCAAAAATACTGCTAGCTACTTTAGTAGATTGCTTTCTCAAAGTGGACTGCTTCAAGGTCATAGATATATAAATCTGATTGAAATAGTACACTTTCTAAAATTACATGTTTTCTTCGACTATCCAAACTACAAAGGACCAATAATTAATTTTTGATTTGTAGAGATATCTAGTTATTGGAAACCGCATATACAAAATTCAAATTCATACATTTTTTTAAGCTAAAATTACTTTATAGAATTAAAATCATGCATATTCTCAAATATATATATATATATATATATATATATATATATATATATATATATATATTGTTGAGATATCTAGTTATTGGAAACCGCATATACAAAATTCAAATTCATACATTTTTTTAAGCTAAAATTACTTTATAGAATTAAAATCATGCATATTCTCAATATATATATATATATATATATATATATATATATATATATATATATATATATATATATATATATATATCTACATTACAATGAGCTAAGAATTGTGTTTAATCTAGTGAAATAACCACTATTTTGAAAAATTTCTATTCGAACTGAAAATGCATTAGAATATTCGAAAACCACATATCCAATGTATACAGTGACAAAATACGTTTCCTTTTTATATTTGTCCAAGTCTTACACAAAAGTAAAATAATTGCTAGATATACGAATCGAAAAGAAGTTACGTCTACTTCTCGAATATATGTACATTTCTCACGCATTAAACAAATAAATCAACAAAAGGTTTTTTCTATTTTTTTTAAAGTATTGATTTCAATGCTAGGCTGTTTAAGGGAAGCATGGAATAGTTGTGTAACCAATTTAAAGCTACTACATGTTATTATCAGGTTGATAAATAGGTAGTTGATCACCAGAATTAAGTATAATTTGAGCCCGGTTTTGTTGATTTTGCGATAATTGATATTGAGGCATAGGAATTATCGCGTAGACTAATCCGTTTATATCTTTATAATACCCGTCAACTGAGGGATGTAGTTATTTTACCGTATCATTTCCAAGATTAGCGAGATTTTGTCGTTCGTCATAGTTTCCAAGAAAAGAATTTTCCACTAGATTTTGACCGTTATTTTGAACCAAATTACCGTTTTCTATAATTGCCATTATCCGGAGTTGAATTTTCTGACCGATTAGTTATAACTACATTTTTATCTAATGGTGGTTAGACATTGTTAAACGATACTTTAAAAATCGAGCCAACGAGATAAAAGATTAAAAAATAAAAGCTTCTCTGAAGTAGGCGACGAATTTCCACCAAGTTTCCGCACCACGCTGATGTTGAAATCTCGATGTTGACATAGACGCTATGTTGATGATTTCCTCGACTTATTATTTTTCGCCCCTCGACTTTGGATGGTGATGATGATTTGTCGCCTCTCAGAGTAGACGAGCTGCGGTTGTATGGGGTTGAAAAATGTGGTAGTGGACCCAGAGTCAACCGCGTTGTTCCAGAATTCGTCTAGGGCCTCGAGAGAAACCACGTTCTCAATACCTCGAGGAGAACACCAACCTTCATCTTCTTATTTCTGCTTTAGATGAGCTTCCTATGGATTCGATCACCAGTTCGAAAATAGAATTTTGATCCGAGATTTTCAAATATTACTTTGAAAAATTTTCTCGATGCAGATCAACTTCAACTTAAGTTTGATAAATCTCACTCATGTTGAATAATCCCACTCAAGTTAGACAGAATCCCAGCCGTTGTGACCAATCCCTGATAATATATAACGTTTTTCGAACGTTTTTAAAACGTTAGAATTAAGACATTCAAACGTTAAAAAGAAAAATTATAAATACGTCTGAAAAACGTTCGTAAAACATCTCAATGTGCGGAGATTCGTTCCACATAAGACGTTGTAAAATCGTTTTTAGAACGTTTGAAAAACTCTCCAAGTTCTGTAAAATAGTAAAAATTTAAACGGTTTAAAAACGATTGGATTAAAACGTTTGAAACAGGTTTGAAACTAGTTTGAAAATGGTTTGAAAAAAACTAGCATAGAATATATCGAAAAAAATTGTTTAAATAGAATTTGATGCTACAAATATTAACACATTTGGAAGTATGATCCAGATGGTGCTTCCAAAATTGGTAATATTTGTAGCATCAAATTCTATTTAAACATTTTCCTTTTATATATTCTATGCTAGTATTTTTTCAAACCATTTTCAAACCTGTTTCTAATGTTTCAAAAACGGTTTTAAAGCGTTTTATGTGGAACGAATCTTCGGACATTGAGACGTTTTACCAACCTTTTTCAAAGGTATTTAAAACTTTGCTTTTCAACGTTTGAAGGTTTGAACTCTAAAGTTTTTAAAACGTTCGAAAAACGTTATGTGTTATCAGGAATTGTTATGTCCAACCCTTCGATTCAATACTAATCGAATCAATTTAAATGAGTTCGTTTGTCTACAAGGCACTGAAGTCCGCCTTGAGTGGCAATTATAAATAAAAAGACTTTGAATAATTTAAAGTTTGCGTTAAATAAAAACTTAGGAGAATTTTAGTTTGACAGTTAATTAATGATTTATAAAAAATCGCAGAATAAACTGTCGCGAAGTTAACAGGCAGAAATCCAGAGTTAGACAGAGCTCCAGGGCCAGGTGCGGCATCCTTTTTATATCCGAATCTGAGAGGCGGCGTGTTTGTAGTTGATTCCCAGGAATTTGGTCTTCCGTGAATTTTCTGTTTGTTAAGTTCAAATTCCGTGGAAGAGGGCGTGATTGAAGTTATCTCGCTTCCCTTTCTCCTCGTCTGTTGTTTCTGCGCAGGTAGTCCAGTCAAATTAGTTTTTGAGGTATCAATAATCCCAATGACATCGATTAAGGGCTTAAATTGTTCGGAAGAGTGTCTAGAATGATAATCTGAAGACGTGAACAATGGATCCCGTAAGCTTTATAAACAATTAACAATTAAAGTTGGATTTCTGCACTTTTTTTCTTATTTCGCTCTGTATCTTGGAAAGTGTTGATTTTAGAGGAAAAAGTTATTAAAAAAAGTTGTTCGTTATTAAATTTTCTATAAAAAAGTCAGCAAGGGCACATTTGTATCTATTATAGTTTCTTTGCAAATTGCAAAAGAACGCTAAATTCGTGAAAATTGAAAATTGTTTATAACTTTTGAGAAAATTAATATTTTTTAATCATATTTCAGAAAAATATAGTACTCAAGTAATAGAAATAGCATGCAAAATTTCAAGTCTCTATTCATTATAGTTTTTTCTAAAATAATAGCTATATTTCGAAATTTTTTTTTTTTCACGGTACTGGCAAATGTTAAAAAATCAGTCAGTTTAGTCGTCCTTGTTCATACGCAATCTAGAAGAGTTATATTTTAATAAACTTTTTCGAGAACTGCAAAATTTTAATTAGGGGCTCTCTGGGATGTAAACGTTTATAAAACGCTTAATTAACTTTTTATGTAGGAGACAATATTTTAGTCCGATTTTAATCAAACAAAATTCATTGCAAAGCGGCGACTTTTATCTTAATTTTGAAAAAAAATCGTTTTTCTACGAGCATTAGGAGCCAAGATATATTTTTTTTATAATAAGCCATTGCTCAGTACACAAATGAGATATTGCAAATTTTCAAATTTGCTGCTACAGTTGAAAAGTTATACCTTTAGGATAACTGCCACTCGTAACTCTAAAATCAATTTTTAACTACAAATTCAATGTCGGAAAGCAATGACCGCTCAACGGCGACCGATCAGCAGCGCGGGAGACGGAGTGGGGGCACCGCCGCGCGCTCGAGTCTCAAAGCTGACAAACTTACTTCAAATCGTAGCGCTCGGAAAAAATCGCCGTAAATCGGTCAATTTTTATCGATCTCGGCTGCAAGACCTGCTTGCGCCTCGAGCGGGGCGCTGACGGCTCTGGCTGTACCGCCACATATTTATTAAAATATGGGAGTTTAACTACGACAATGGTCAGTCAAGGTATACATTTTCAGTACATTGGATTTATATGGGATATTTTTAAATTAAAATAAAAGTGTTTTATATGAAAATAAATGTTATTGTTGCTACCGAAGACTTTATGATGCTATTAAAGAAAAATAATAAAATTCTCCAGAAGAATTCTAAAATGTCCTATGTCATTATTTGTACATTAATCAATGAGCAGTAACGCACAACATTAATAATCAGGCCTATTGTTTGCTTATTGTTTTTTACTCAGAAATATATTCGCCTTGGCGAAGGTAGCACTAACGCCAAAAGCAATGTTAAATTCCCGTGAAAGTTGGAACTGTAATAGTAATGGTACGATACTGTTACCAACGAATATAGACTTGTATAGAAGTACGGTTCTGGGTTACGAATCGGGGACCAAAACGTGGGTAACGAAGCGGTTAGTTATGTTACCCAGCCACTTGGCGCCGCCACGGATGATCTTTCTACTAAGCATGTGCGCATTACGGAGGTGCAAGAGAGAGAGAACGATAAGAAATGTGTCACGGCGTCATCTCGCGGAGAGCGCGGAACTAACACTTTCGATCCCCAGCGCTCCATTACAACTGTTCTTCTATACAAGTCTATATTCGTTGCTGTTACGTCGTGCGTATAAGCAATAAATGGCGCGAAGTTAATATGGAATTAAATCGCGTTCGCCTCTGGTTTTGGTCAATACTTACGTAATTTACCTGGCAGTCGAGGCTTTAGCAAAAGCAGTATAGCGAAGATGATATTCAATGTGATAGTAGTGAAAATAGGAAGTGCGAGTTTACGATAGGATTACAAAGGCTTAGCAAGGTATTTTGGGGCTTACGTTGTGTGCGTGTGTAGGCCTTGGTTCCTCGTAGTCGGGCCGGCTGAACTGTGCTGCGCTGCGGGCGGTGTCGTACTCGAGATGGTGGCGGGAGATATGAATAGGAGCGCAGGTCCAGCGAATAAATAAGCGCGAGCAAATAAGTTTAAGAGCAGATTTATTATATTAGAAGTACAAAGTTAAATATAAGGGCGTGTCCCTTTTACAAGTGAGAAGTCAAATAACAAACTGGTGCGTACGTGCTTACGGCTCAAAGTTCGAATGCAGAAGCCCCATTAGCCAGATGTATTGCAAATTGTTAGCAATTTGACATACACGTTTTGCTATCGATTTCCGTAAGTTTGACGTAAAACTGCGTCCGTATATGCTGGAAATTTTGTATCAAGTATTGAAGTAAATTATGAGGGCAAAGTGAAGGCAAAATTACAGCAACTATTGCTCATGATGTGCAGGCGTATCATAGGCATACATTGACATCATATTGTCGTCACATTTCTCGATTTTTTTGTTACACAAATTTCCATCAATATGCTGTTATTAATTTCTTCCCTTTCTCTCTTGCACTGTCGCATATATGAGTAATTTTATTGAATATTACGTGAATAATATTGAAAATAAAATAATATAATATATTAATAATATTGAAAACGAGAGAAAGCAAATTGATGTACAAAACTTGCAAAAACAGTTACACATCAAATGTAAGTAAATCTGCGTCCGTATATGGCAGCAATTTGGTGGCTATCATGTGCAGACAATTTTACAGCACATTGACATCAATCCTTGATATTCGTCATTACTTGAGCGTAAGTTAGAAGCAAATTGCTAACAAACATTGCACAGCAACTATTGCCCTGGTTTTGCCGCGGCAAGCCTGGTTAATGGGGAGGCTCTATGCTGAAGGCCAGGAAATGGCCAGGAGCCATGGGGAGCTATGCCTTTTATAACTACGCGGGGGTCGCATGCTTAGCCTACACTAGGAATTGATTATGCGTACTCGAGGAGGGGGCGACAAAGGTATAGAGTCGCGGAAGGTAATTCGGGAAATATTGGGGTGGATGAGTGTGCCATCGCGGAGTATGAGGTAGACAAGGTAGGATACACGTTATATAGCGTAGGTCGATAAGTGGGATTCAGTACAGTAAGATACGTATAGCTTGACGACGAGAAGGTGTATGTTAGACTATGATCTAGACGTAACAGGCCCGCCCCTGCAGACACGCGTCGCCGGTGCGATGCAATTCAAATCATAGCCTACTCGCTCCTGCGAGTGCAGATTTCGAGGTTTTTCTTAACTCGAGCTGTTCTGCCGTTGAGTGGTCAGTGCGTGCCGGCTGTTGAGATACCTTTTTAGGCTGCTTGAGTCTTGGCGTTGCAAATATCTGCTGCGAATCCAGCTTTCTTGATGCATTTTTGTCTCATTACGATATATATAACATTTGATTGACATTATATCATAAAATTGCTACATATGTATATAGATATGGCATTCTCTTTCTTTTTTGCCTTTACAATTGGATGTTCGCGGTTACGAAGATTTTTCATACATTTTCTTATGAACTCCAGTAACACGCAGACTGGTCATATGTAGTGGATATGAAGTTAGTGTTCTTCTGGGAGGAATTTTTATTTCAAGGAAAAGATTAGGAGTAGTTCGAAGGATATGTTGGATTATAGGTTAAACATGCGGTTATTAAATTTAGGATAATAGTTATTACAATTTTTTTTTAGTAGACCCAGTTTGCTACGTAACATTGTGCTTAATTTAAATATAGATACATTAATAAACCATTTGTACTAAGGGAGTGATTAGTCAAATTCACGTTTGCGTTTGATTTGGCTCCTTTAGTACATTACATATTGACAGATTATAATTTATTAAAATCTTTCTAATCGAAGTACATAAAGATTTTTGTATTAATTTTTGTGAATTTCGTTGCCTTCTTGTTGCGTTGTTCTTTTGATATTCGCCTCGTCTTTTCTTGATAGGAAGTTTTTAGAAGTCGGCCTTGTGTCTCTGCGGCACCCCCTCTTCTTTCTTCGGAATTGGGACTTTTGATGTTCGTGGTTTACTTTTGTATTTCCAGTTAGTGGAGTTCGTCTTGTGCACCCCTTAAAGATCGGTTCGATAGATAGCCTCTGTGAACGCTTGTAGTAGATGTGAATCTTCTTCCTTAGTCGCTCTCTCGTGTCGTCTCGGTAGTACCTCTGTTGTGTTGCTGTACCTCGCATTATATCTAGTTCTACAATGATTTTTTTTCAAATGACACAATCCGTTACATGGGAATTGCGTTCCCTTAAATTAATAAATACGAAAAAGTAGCCTTGTTTACATACTTGTCACTTAATTCTGTTAACCTTTATGTGTATAGTGTAAGTTGTTTAAATTGTTCACATGCATACGAGTATGTTATATATTTCATTTAATTTACTTGTTCGCATTTTTACAAGGTTGTTTACAATTCGGTATGATTAATAAGGGAATATCACTCTGCCACCTATGGCTAAATTAACGAAGATTTGTTTCTATATAATCAATTACATGATTTCAATTTGTTTACTATCTTTCATCACTCTTATTTAAATATTAATACATATTTGTATTTTTGAATAACCAATGAAATTGTTAAAAAATTAACAATAGCGATAGCTGGAATACCTTATTACAACTTCATTCGTACATTACATATTTTATTATGCATTCGAGGTGTTATAATAGTTTGTCAAAGTTCCTTGAGATACAAAATTTTATAACTAAGATTATTATAACTTATTTATTATTTAACGAGATATTATAGTTATTTTTTGCTTCTGTGGAGACGGTCATTTGTCGTAAAATGGACCCTTTTGAATGTGTGTGGAAATGGTCAAAATTGACATTAGTCGATGTGTTAATAAAATTACTTAAAAATCTTCAACGTTTAAAATTTACATTTATTATCAGTACGAAAAAGGCTTTCATTGCACCGATTACATTTATGGTGCTAGTCTATTTATTGATTGATAGCTATAATTCTACTATAATATACTATGATATAATAGAATGCTATAAGGACTGTACGTATTCTATAGCTTTGTACGTACCTTATATACAACATTTTTGCGAATATAAATCGATATACTAATATATTTAATCCGCAGTATTTCTTTCAATCGTTTGTACGGTAGTAGTGATTGTCAATCACAATAATCGATTACGTTTACTTAGAGTATATCTTTATATTTGTTTTGGTTTTCAATTACTGACTAGATATTTTGCATTGCAAAATGCTAGTGGTATTTTAATACAACTGACACTTGCAACTGTTATACTACTTTATATTCACTGATATATATATCTGAAAAACTGACTCATTTGTTATGTTGCTATGAGACGGTTATTCTAAACATTATAATACCTAAATAAAATAATACCTAACATATGAATTTATTTTTATTTATTTTTTTTTAATTGGTCATATCATTAACCAAATAACTTAAGTCATAAACACGTTATAAAAGATGTTGATTTGAAGTTATAAAGTGAAATTAACATTTACAAATTTATTAATTTTCTATTTATTTCTACATACGCAAAAATAAATTGATTTTGATGATCATATATCTATTAGTTGTTTTTTGTTTTTTTTTTATTCATAACACTACCTATTTTGCTTAACTAAGTTATTTTGTTTGTATTTTCTCATTTTGTATTTTTATATCATCACGCATAAGATTATCTATTGAATAGAGTTAGGTCAGATTAAATGTTCTTTATTTGTTTTCGAGATTCTTTTATCCATTTGTAAAAATGCTGAATAAAATTTTCAGTCATTCTCTTTCGCTTTGAGTTTGTAATGCTTTAATTATTAACAATTTTCCTTTATTTTAAAATTTTATGGTAAAAAGAACCTCGTATTTTGCTATTACTGTTGGTCTAGTATCTGAAATAAATGTTTACATATTATAATTAGTTAAATAAATTTTGAGCTAAACTGCTTGTTTCTGAAAGTCCCGTGTAGATTTTATCTGAAATCAGTGAATTATATATTGTTATTTGATTATATTATTTTGGTTGAATGTGCGAAAAGCGCAGGCGGTTCATATGCACTACCTTTGTTTTATTCTCTTTCAACTGTATTTTTACATTTTCATTTTCCCAAATATATAACACTAAATAAGGACCAGTATACGGATCATCGAATTTATGCGGCTTGGGTCCCTTTTGCAACCAAACGTAATCACCTACTTTGATTTCTACGTGATTAGCCTTTAAATCGTAATATCGTTTCACTCTCTCCTTAGCTAGGAAGATTCTTTCGGCAGCTATTTCACTTAAGGCGCTCAGGCGTGAGATAAGATCTTGCATGTAGTCGGCGTACGCAGGTAAAAGGTCGTCGGCGGTGGGAGCTCGTAAGGTGTGGAAATGGTCGATTCATTTCGCCCGGAATTATGGTTAAGCATTGCTAATTCGACCCATTCATCCCATTCGGCTTCTTTAGAAATAAACATCTTAAGAAATTCACTTAACGGCGCGTGCGCTCGCTCGAGAGAGCCGTTCGACTGCGGGTGAAATGCGGTAGTTTTTATTTGCTTGATTTTGAATCTCTTGGCTACGCGCGCCATTAATTTGCTTAGAAAAATTGTCCCTTGATCCGTTAATATAGCTTGAGGAGCTCCGAAAATACAAATTAACCTTTTTATAAATGCATCAGCTACTAAGATGGCTGTCTGGTTGGGAAGAGGAACAAAAATTATGAATTTCGAAAATTGATCTTGCATGCTAAGTATGTATTCATTACCCATTTTAGTTTTAGGCAATGGTCAGACTATATCAAGAGCTACTTTAGCAAACGGTATTGCTGGATAATCAGTAATAATTAAATTTTGTTTGGTTTTGACTCTAACTAATTTTTTTAATTGACATTGCTTGCATTTTTGGATGAATTGTTGTACTTCCTACTTAAGATTTTCCCAATTATATTTATGTCTAATTCTATTGTAGGTTTTATTGACGCCTTTGTGTCCACCAATCGTAGAACAATACATTTCTTCGATAATTTTTGCACGTGCAGACAAGGGAGGGTGTTGTATATGGCCAAGGCATATAATGATTTTGATGTTTGTTGAATATAATTCTTTTTTAATACTGTTTAATATTAAATTGAATTCAATGTTTTCAATATTTTTACTTTTTGCTACGCTAAAAGTATTAATATCCTTCTCAATTAAGATGAAACTCAATTTATTAAGTAAAATTTGCAAAATATTCATGATATTTACTAAACTTTCTCGTTGCTCGCTTCTAAGTGGCATTACTATATGGAATCTAGTATTGACTTTGATTAATTTAGGTTCACCAACAATTAAATTGTCAAGATGTGGTAGTTTATTGGTTTCATGTAATTGCTTTGCTTCTTCATCAAGTGGTTGGCCTATGGAATTGACGAAATATAAATAATTGTCTTTTCGCATAAATAATTTTTCTCTGCAATGAATGATATTTCTACTAGGGAGTTCGTTTATGTGTGAGTCACTATGTGTGAGCTCCGAATTGAGTAGTTCATTAAACTCGCTTGAATTTTCATTCAGGAGAGTAGTTAGATTAAGATCTATATCAAATTCCGCAGTGTTATCGGCAGCTTTAGTGACCGGGCTGCGTGCGCGACTTTCCTAAGTAGTATATATACGCGTCGGGCGAGACGTCGTGACGTCATCACCCGGCGCGTATATGGGGGCGTGTAAACAAACAATTAATGTGACATTAATAGTTTTTTAATTGTTTGTTTACATAAACATTCAATTAAAAAACCGTAAAACTTAAAGTAATTACCCGCCGATACATAATAATATTAATTGTATTTAGTGGTAGATAAAAAATAAAATGTTTTTATTGTTTATTTACGTAAAGATAACGCGCATCTCAATCTGCAATGTTGGAGTAGCGAGACGGGTCATCTCAATACGCACTATTGGAGTAGCGAGACGGCTACTCTATGTATATAAGCCAGGCGCCCATCGGCGCTCACCTCTACCTAGGCCCGATGGCTGTAGCGAGACGGGATTCTTGAGTGTAGGTGGGAGCAGCGAGAAAGACGAAGAGAGAGAGAGAGAGAGAGAGAGAGAGAGAGAACATAGCGCGCGCGGGTTCCCCCTCTGTCCGAGGGAGCTGAGGCCGGCGGCTTCGTACAGCAAGGAAGAAGAAGAAGAAGAAGAAGAAAGAGAGAGCGTGCATAGTGCGCTGGGGTTCCCCCCGCAGCGTCTAGCCGAGGGACCGGTGGCTGCAGCATCGGCTGGTAGCGACGGAGCTTCGTAGGCAGGAGAGCCGGAGAGAGAGATATATATATATATATATATATATATATATCCTACTACACGTTGCCGCGTAGATTACTTTAAATTTCAGCTTCGGGAATTAATTACTGCACGAGTGTGTGAGAAAGAGAGAGAAGCTAAAACTATGTACTTACCTTGATCTGTAAAGGATTCAAGCACAATAACATTTTTATATTGTAATAATAAGAAATAATTAATTATTTATTTTTATTATTGTAAAAATTTAAAATTCATTACAAAAATTATTTTATATTAAAACATTTTATAACAGTACACTTTTTTTATGGCACATTTTTATTGACACTTTTTTTAACCGCAACACTTTCATTAATTCGTTTTTTAGTGATAAGTCAAGTGGTTCTTCTTCTTGATTAATCTCTTCCTCAACAATCCTCGGCGATGGTTGATCCTCGAGCGGGAGCACTGGAAGGCCCCTGTCTTCCGGCTCCGGTGAAGCTGGCGAATCACTCGTAACACGCAGTTGCACGCGCGTGTCCGGCAGTCGTTGCATCGAAAGCGGGTACACCGCCCACATCCTAACCACTTCAATGACAGTCGTGTGCCACGATGATGGCGTTTATTACAAAAGGCACACTTTTCTCCTGCTTTGATGTAGTTGAGCACTTCGATACGAGCCGCACTGTCGTGCTCTCTTAAATCACCAATCTGATTGTAGTATTCGTTGATACTATCAATAATTTGGTTCATGTCACTTGTCAGTCTCTCGATGCACTGTTTAGTATTGTTATACAATTCTGTTTTTTATACAATTTTTTATTTGATCACACTTTTTTTCTTTAAGTTCCAGTTTACTCTCAAGAGCAGCGATCGCTTTTGAATGCATGGTTAGATATAATAGAAATTTGGACACGTCTGTACTGTCGAACGTCTACAATCAATCTGAGATGTCGCCGGCGACATCGACGACAACCCCACTACACAATCACTGAGAGACCACCCAAAAGAGTATTGTTTTGTGTTTAAAAATTACTCATATACCTATAGGAGAGAATTCAAAGAGGCAGTGCTTGAATTCGTGGTAAGTAATAAAAATCCGCGTCAAAATGAATTTTTTTCACGAGTATAGGCAAGCGCTACTCAAATCTTGCGAACGTTTCTTTCCATATTTGGAATGTATTCTGTAAACAGAAAAATACTTTATACATCCGTTAGCGGTGGCGTCGACAGTTTGCCCTCGGCCTCTAGGAAAATTAAATCGGTATGAGTGTAATATTTTTTTCGACTTTTTTCACTATCGAGTTTCGTAAAACAAAACGTGTGCACGTGCTACGATCTGAATTTAATAGCTTTGCTAAGAAGTAAAGCACTCGCGTAAAAAATGAATCAGTTGAACCGGAGCATAGTCCGAGTTTAAGAGTTATATTCTCTTTTACACGGCAGCCGCTAAAGTTGCCACTGTCGCTGTCACAGCCCCTTTGTATATAAGATGACTCAAACATCAAAATTTGCGGCTGGACCGGTTTTTTCGACAGCACCCCACCACTTTTAAGTATAGCTCTGCAAAGGCTTATAAAAGAATAACGCCTACCTGACTACCCTTTTAGTGATAATGCGCACAGTAGCAAGGGTAGATCTAGCAAGCATGGAGAAGGCAAATCAGTGTGAATTGCGCGACATAATTTTTAAAATTGATTCGTCGTTAAGATTCGAACGCTACCCGGCTTGGCGAAGATGCAACCGTATGTGGCGCAGGCGTGTGCCTACGATGACGCGTGCAGCATTAGAGCGCGAGTTAAACTTTTTACTGAACCAGTGTGGATTTCGCAGACTGGCACGTTTTTTTGCACATGGGGTTTTCAAGCGCTCACATACATCTATAATTTTAGTCGGTCAGTTCATCAAAAGAATGAATATGCAAAATATGAGTATTTTAAAAAATTTAATGGATGCATACGAGGAGCAACATCATATAATTCCTGACTCCGATAATAAAGGTGAAAATGGAGAAAATGTAGTATCTGCAGAAAATTTAAATTTAGAACAGGATAAAAATGTCAGTCGCAGTAGCAGCGATGATATGATGTACGAAACATCATCAGACGAAGGCAATGATGAGGTATCGCGTCAGAGATTGCAATTTGGTCAAATAATTGCACAAAATTATCGAGAGTCTAGAAGTGCTGTGCTGCGGCTTTTAGCACGCGAGACCCCTTCTACGAGCAACAGCAATGACGACGACGTAAGTGATAGCGAAGCTGCCCGACAGTGTCGCATTCATGCGCTTACAGCTTTTTACATGCGTCGTCCTTATCCAAGGGAAAGACTATTTCATCGTGTCAGTGAGGATGGACAGATAATGACATATCATGCTTTCGACCAATGCAGTCAATTGGATCGTCGAGTAAATGAATGTAAGTTTAAAAATAAAAATAAATTTTTTATTTTATTTTTTCATTGATATATATATATTTTATATATATCAATGAAAAAAAAAAAAATATATATATATATATATATATATATATATTTTAAAGTCATTCGAAGAAGATTAAATAAATCAGAGGAAATACCAGAAGCATTATCTAATCCGGAGTATTTGATGGTTTATATGCAACGAGTTATGGATGTGCCTCGCGCAATGGAGATTAGATGGTTTCACGATATGGCTAAAGACGAAAGTTCTGCTCTGTATACGAAAACTAATTTGACAGATCTTTTTGAACGGGCTCGCGAAAGTTTTAATGGCTCTTCAGAACAATGATTTTAATGAAAACATAAATTTACTAAAGATTTGTATTTGTAAAAATTGATTATTTCAAATAAAAATTTCAGTCAATGATGCATCAAACTATATTTCTCCGAGTCCAGAAATACCTTCATCACCCTCTTCTACGGGCGCTTTATGGCCTTCTTTACCGCCATCGCCAGAGCCTGCCTACTCACCACCGCATCAGCAGCAGCAGCATCAGCAGCAGCAGCAGCCGCTGGCAGCAAGCGACGGGTTGTACAGCGATGTATGTGTCATCGAGCAGCAAACGAGCGAGCGAGAGAGCGAGCGAGAGAGAGATCCGATACAAGTAGGTGCCGGAGCTACCGCGGCGACGGTGACTACAGGGGTCCCAGATCAAGATGCGTACGATATACGTTCCCCTGGTAAAAGGTTCGTCATAGCTAAGGAGAGCGAGCAATATGTACGAAAGTTTAACGTGACAGGTAGTCGATTTTTACTTCGTTTATACGATCCACCGTCAGAAAGTATAAATAAATCCTGTTATTTGGTTAGAGGCGGTTATGCGCGACATTCATGATTATTTATGCTCACTTGCTTCGTCCGAAAATGACTTGATAGGGGTAAGAGTGAGAAGTGAATATTTTGCACACGGTGCCGTTGGTCTATAGCTCAGACCTATCGAGAATTTTATTTACGAAGACTTGTGGGAATTGATCAGTAATTTGACTCAGAGTAACGAGAATTTTCAAATTGATAATATTTTGGTTTTACAAGCGGTTTTTATAGATATGCCGGTAGGATCCGGTGCACGTAGAAAAAGAAATTTAAATATCGATAGTGTTAAAAAGTCATCGATTGTACCCATTCAAAATGACGATATTTTGTGTTTACCGCGTGCACTCGTAGTAGGTGAAGCTCACATCACGTTAAAGACTCACGATACGAAGGAAATAAAAAATGCTTGGCGCGTCATTCGTGATGGCCGTAGAAAAATGCAAAAGGAGAGGGCGGAGCAACTCGTGCGCGATGCTAGTGTTATAATACCTGACGGAGGTTGCGAAATGCGCGAGATAAAAAAATTTCAAGATTTTTTTTTACCCAACGGTATAGCAATTGTTGTTTACGATAAAAATAATTTTGAAAGCGGTGAGCCGGCTATCTTTGACGGGCGCGGCGATTTGATGACGGCTGATATAGAAATTCATGGAAATATTAACCTTCTTTATGATTCGGAAGCGCGCCACTTTGACACAATATTAAATTTAACAGGGATAGCGATCAAATTTTTTTGCTCCTTTTGCAACAAACGCTACTATCACGTTGATCAACACGTATGTAAGCAAATTTGTCCTTACTATTTCGTTTCACCTGCATGTAAAGCCGAAAGTATAAATACAATTAAATGCGATTCATGCAACCGAGATTTCATTGCTAAGATTTGTTATGAAAACCACAAAAGAGACTGTTCTTACAAAAAAAATAATTATGTGATGTTCTGAAAATGTGTAGAAAATGTTGCAAGTTGACGCATTGTAATCGCGGAAAGCACGAATGTTGTGTTTTTTGGTGTAGATTTTGTGCAAAACGTCACAGAGTTAACGATATGTGTTATATGCGACCGATAAATGACGATGACGGTAGAAAAAAAACTGCGCAGAATCAGCCACCAGCTCTAAAAAAATACCTGTTTATATTTTACGATTTCGAGACACGTCAGGATACTGCTTATCGAAATCACAGAACGACAAAAGTGCACATACCTAATCTCTGCGTAGCGCAGCAAGTGTGTACCGATTGTCTAGATTCGGACGATATGACACAATGGTGCAATATTTGTGGGATTCGCGAATATATTTTTCGCAAGGAACCGGTAAAAGAATTAATAGAAATTTGCATGCGTGAAATGTCGACATTTGAACAAATAATATGTATAGCGCACAATGCACGCGGGCTTGACGCGCAATTTATTTCAAAAGAGTTAACAGAGCAATCGAGCCGAGTTTTACCGAGTGTTATTCTTAACGGTCAAAATATCATTACGTTGCAACTCGGGCGAACAAAGTTTATAGATCGTTTAAACTATTTTCACATGAAGTTGAGCGCGCTACCGAGCACTTTTGATTTACCTATTAGCTTTAGAAAAGGTTATTATCCGCATCTATTTAATAAGTTTGAAAATCAACATTACGTAGGCCCACTACCTGCGGCCAAATTTTACGCACCAGATTCAATGTCAGATCGCGATAGAGATACATTTTACGCTTTGTACAATGAGAATGCACCTCATTATATTTTCGATTTTAAACGAGAAATTCTTGTGTATTGCCGCTCTGACGTTGAGATCTTGAGACGTGCATGTTTGGCTTTTAGAAAAATATTTCTCTCTGTCGGGGATACAGATCCTTTTGTACATGCAACCACGATCGAATCAGCTTGTTCACACGTATTTAGAAAAAAAAAATTTATTACCCAATAGCATAGGTATAATTCCATCAAACGGCTATAGACATGCCGACAGACACTCCCAGAAATCCATCGAATGGTTATTGCAGTGCGAGCGTGAAATAAGTCGAGAAATAATACACGCGGGAAGAGCTCGAGAGTTTAGGTTAAGCGAGGGATTTTTAGTAGACGGGTATTTACACCCGGAAGCTGCAATTCACGCTCACCGCAGGAGTGCAGTTTTCGAGTTCCAAGGCTGCTACACGCACGTATGTCCAAAATGTTTTAAAAATAATCGCGATAAAATTTCAATATATGGTCGCTCTTTTAACATCATATGTCGTCGACGTACTCAGTCAATTTTCGTGGGTTGAAGCACTGCGCGATAAAACTGCCCATAACGTGGCAGGGCGTTTGAAAAAATTCTCAAGCGAGCGGTAGGTCGAAAGCCCCTCTGTTTACAGTCGGACCGAGGCAAGGAGTTCGTCGGCTCGGCCTTCCAAGGCCTTCTAAAGAAACACGATATACGCTTCCGAGTCGCGAGAAATCCCGACATCAAAGCAGCTGTAGTCGAAAGGCTCAACAGAACGATGGTGATACTTTTCGCATAAAAACACCAAACGTTATATCGATGTAGTGCAAAAGATTATTTATGCTTACAATCACACTTTACACACGAGCATAAAAATGAGACCCTCGGAAGTTAATATAAATAACGCTATAAAAGCAAGCGAAAATTTAAAAAGACGGGCGCGACAACAAAATATCAATAAAAAACAGAGGGCGCTCAACGTTACAGCTAAATACGCATCCGGCGATTATGTACGCATCAGTCGAACTAAAAATACCTTTGAGAAAGGTTATGAAAAAAATTTCAGCGAAGAAATATTCAAGATAAAACACGTATCAAAACGTCAAAACTTGCGCACATTTATCTTAGAAGACTTGAAGGGTGAGGTAATTGACGGATTTTTCTATACAGAGGAGCTGGCGCCCGTTGGTAAAAGCCGCATGACAGCCGATGAGGTTTTCAAGGAAGAACGTGTCATTCGTACAAAGAGGCGCTGATCGAATAAGCAAGTGCTCGTAAAGTGGCAAGGTTATCCGGATAAATTCAATTCTTGGATAAAAGCGTCCGATCTCGAGAGTATTTAAGAAAATGGAGAACACCGACGAATTCTATCTTGTTTTACCCTCAAATAGCAGCCTAATGTTCTACAGCGATAAAGCAACAAGCTGTTTT
Organism: Gastracanthus pulcherrimus; assembly: GCA_949152435.1. Lineage (NCBI taxonomy): Eukaryota > Metazoa > Arthropoda > Insecta > Hymenoptera > Pteromalidae > Gastracanthus > Gastracanthus pulcherrimus. The sequence goes on from OX424574.1 coordinate 55,335,787, forward strand.
ACTACTCATTTGTCGCGCGAAATAAAACTAACAGGTGATTGGAACATTGGCCTCGCAGAAATTCACGTACTGTGTACGATTACGCATATCAACGAGTATGAGGCATTTTACAATTTTAAATTGGATAATAAAGAGCGCGAAGAAATGTATTTTTTTGCACACGGTATTTACGAAAATATTGACCAATTAGCCGCAGAAATAAACAAATCGAATGGGATTCACAATCATTTAATGCTCGTACCGGCAGTTTTGCAAAAAGGCTATTTTATGCTCTGCAGCGGCAATGCGGATGTGATCAGACGCATTACGCGCAGTTTAACGAAAAAATAAGGCGTGTATTCGGTTTTGAGGATGCTGTGCACAAAGAGGGGAAGGGGACTTTTACTACCTCGAACTTGGGTAGCGTCATTGTGCTGGGCAACAGACCGGCATCGCTCTCTCGTGCTATACCCGACCAGCTGTATGTCTACACAGACGTATGCGAGCCGTATACAGTCGGTGATACTCAAGCATCGCTTTTACGTATCGTATCCTTGGACAGCTCAAAATATAAATTCGGAGCAAACGATGTGAGGTAATTTGCACCTATACACTACATTCCGCTTTTACAACATAGTTTCCGATTTATTATTATCGATATAAGAGATCAGCACGGTCAACGCATAGCATTTGAGTACGGAACGTTGACGGTTACGCTTCACTTTAGGCGTAATCGTTAAAAAATATGTAAAACATGAGTCACTACATACGTTATTACAACGATCAAACAGGCGGTGGCGGTGTACGAAACGTTTTTGCAGGCTCCACGTTTCAGCGCGGTAGCGGTGTAGGAGCGTGGCTAGGCGGATTATTTCGCAGAATTCTTCCATACGTTGTTTCTGGTGCACGTGCTGTAGGTAAAGAAGCTGTACGCGCGGGTATTGTTTTTGACGACGTCGCAAACAGCGGTGCCAATTTCAAGGAAGCAGTAAAGTATCGAGCAAAAGAGTCCGGCAAAAATTTAAAGAGAAAAGCCGCCAATAAAATCGTTGATATGATGAAGGGGTCCGGTTATAAATCGAGAGCTGTTAAGCGCAGGCGGCAGTCAAGAAAGACACGTTTATCGGGTAGCATCGGCACTCCGCGCAAAAAGCGTAAACAAAGTAAAAAAAAACGCGCCAGCGCTGTTAAAAGAAGGAGGGCGCAAACAACGAGAAGAAAGAGAAAGAAGCCGACTACTACTACTTTTAGAAATATAACCGATATTTTTGAACCAAAGTCATTTTCATCACGTTCGCAAAAATGGCTTTTTTACACACTCATTGGACGGAATGTATGACGAGTAAACTGGATCTCTTTACTCTTCCGGCAACTCAGACATCGATAGAAAGCAGTGCTTACTTGAATTACAAGCCCGGGTCGTCACTCAGCGAGGAGGGGGATGCACCCTTGGAATTTGTAGTGCCAAGCGCGAGCGAGCATTATATAGATCTAGCGCACACTATGCTTTACATTCAAGCAAAAATCATACCCGTTGATACAGACGCTGAAAATGCTAAAGTTGCACCAATCAATAATTTTTTGCATTCCATGTTTAATCAGATTGACGTATTTTTCAATCAAAAACTCGTTTCACCACCAAATAACGCGTACCCCTACAGGGCCTACATAAAGTCACTACTCAACTATTCTCCCGCAGCTAAAGACTCGCATTTGACGTCTAGTTTATAATACGAGGATACGGAAGACGCTTTCGAAGTTGCGCCGAATGCTGCAGCCCCGCTAGTCGTGAACAAAGGCGCTAAGAATCGTCAATATTTTACGCGCAATGACCACGTGTGTGACATGCAATCATTCTTGCATCTCGACCTGCTGAATCAAGATAAAATGTTAATTAATGGTGTAGAAATGAGAATTCGTTTAGTAAGAAGCAAGGACGCGTTTTGCTTAATGGATGTTTCCGATGGCGGTAAATTCAAAGTACATATAAAATAAGCAACACTCATCGTTCGCAGAATTAAAATCAGCCCGGGGGTCTTACTCGGCCACGCCAATGCATTAGCAAAAACCACAGCCAAATATCCAGTCACACGTATAGAGGTAAAATCGTTCACACTTCACGCGGGTATTCTCGGCGATGCAATTGAAAACGTCATACTCGGGCAGTTACCGAAAAGAATAATCATTGGTTTTGTCGACAGTAGAGCGTTTAAGGGGAAATCAGAGATTTAATCCATTTAATTTTCAAACTTTTTCAATTAATTATCTCTCTCTGTATGTCGACGGTGTACAAATTCCGAATAACCCTCTACAGCCACGATTTACAGGCCACTCTGAACTACATATAGATGCCTTTCAAACACTTTTTACCGGCACTGGCATACATTTTCTCAACGAGGGAATCGGAATTAATCGTTATAATTATTCAAGAGGTAATTTCCTTACTGCTTTTGATCTTACGCCTGATTTATCGGCTCATTGTGCCACGCACTGGAATCTCGTGCGTTCGGGTAGTGTGCGCATAGAGGCGGGTTTTGAGCACTCGCTCGCATCGACCATAAACTGTATTGTTTATGCTGAGTACGATAATGTTTTGAAGATTGACTCGAACAGGCAAATCATAACTGATTTCAATGCGTAAGACTTTAATGACTTTGACGACGACAACGACGACGACGAAAAAACTGGTGGGGACATGAGTATACTAGGCCTAAAACAAAGCACAATCAGATCAGTTTCTCGCACAGTAGTCGTAGCTAATATACACACATCTTAAAAGCTTAAAATGGATTACGTTATCGACATACAGGGATTTCGCGATGCATACAAAAACTTCTTACCGAAAGAAGTTGCAGCGATATCACTACAAAATCGCGTCATCGGACACTGGATAGTATGTGCACCATGTGGTTTTAAAGATTTACCTACGGACGTGCGTCAAACTAACAATTATTGTTCGCTCGATGTGCACGGTCTACAGTGGTTTGAAGGCGAAGTTTCTCTTCGCCAATTACGACGTCACTTGTACAACATAGCGAGGGATGCACGCAGAATATATGTACGAGGGAGTGAAAAATCCATGTACCTGGAATCAGTGATGGCACGCCGCATTATAAATGTCGAGCATTACGATGCACCGAGTTTTCAACATCTCGAGCAGGCGTTTCCATCTGTGTTGATGTGTATAACACACAGCGCGCAAAAATTTGAGAATAAAAAAGATTTTTGCGCAATGCACAGAGCTTATCAGATCAGAAAGTGGTTTTACACGCTTCTTCCAAAAGATACGCTCAGCCTGTCTGTTATACATAGCGAGGTCTTTTACGGTGCACTGCTAGAATACCATCGACAGCAGAGAGTGAAACACCTACGATTCGCGGAAGAGGGAGGACAGGACGTAGTCGACGAAGCGATAGAAGAAGACGGTCAGCGGCAAAGCTAGGAGGTCTATTACGACGAAGTGTCCGATGACGACGACGACGAGGACGACGACGAAGTACCCAACGTCAAAAAGCTACATATCATTGACGAGTCGGACGACACGGATGATAAGTGCAAGTGTGTGCTCAACTGTTTAAAATGAACATGAGCCAAATAATGAGTGCCATTAGAGGGCTAAACGCCAACTCGATCGGTGTTTATGCAGCAGATCACGTGCCCAAATTTTTAAGTCTCCCTGCTGCTATTGTATCAAACATCGATACGTCGGATAAGCCTGGTTCGCACTGGATTGCCATTTACATCGACAAAAATTGCTACGGAAACTACTTTTACAGCTACGGCGTCGCACCTTTCTCAATCGATTCCGAAGTAACTGCGTGTGATATCAATGGAATAAAATAAATTTACAAAGTGATGATTCGCAAGTGTGCGGAGAATATTTTATTATGTTTCTGTATAATTTGTGCAATGGTGTTTCTCTACGCTCGTTTTGTAACATCTTTTCACGAAATACGCGTAGCAACGATGCATTAGTTGCAAAATTTTATAAATATATTGTTAAACAATTAAAAAGTAAGTGGTACGTTCGTCGGCAAGTTAATATGTTTCCGCGCGAGAGCTCTGTTGGAGCTGGGTGTATCAATCAATCATGTACTTCGAAAATGGAATGTTTGTCATAATAAATTTTTATACTTGTTTGTACACTTAGTATTATAAGAAATATATGTACTCTCTTTTATTTCTAAGAAATATTGTAATAAATTTAATCACATGATATTTTAAATTTGTGTGTTATACTTTTATTTTTACCCACGACGTTCCGCTTGTTTCCTGATTTTTAAAAATGTACCCATACATGAATATAAATATGTAGTTATTGTTTCTTAAATAATTTATGTTCTTCTATAAAATATTAATTTAAACTTTTTGATTTTTATTATACTTTTTAACATTTTAAGACGTGTACTTTTATTTAAAACAAAGAATACCCAATATTTTTTTACGATAACTTTTTTATGTGTTTTGTTTTACAGCTGTACTTATTTCTTATTAAAACAAAAAATATTAAAATTTTTAAGATATGTGTCTCCTTTGATCAAACAATTATTTAAATAATTGAGGATTTTATTAAATTTTTATGAGCGTATTTCGTAGAACACAGTTGACCGTTGACATATTAAATTGCATTGTACAAAGAAAATTTATTTAAACTTTCTGCTTTATTATTTTATCGAGAAAAAGCAACGGAATTCCTCCCTCTTCGGGTGGCAAACTCATATTCGTGATTGGCTGTTTAATAATTAACATCCGTTTTTTACCCAATCTTCGCACTAGCGGTGGTAGGGATAGCAGGATATAAGAAACGGTGTTTCGAGCATCGACTACAGTCGCTTACCAGCAGCCACTCTGCTCGTGTACAGTAGTTGCGAAAAAATATACATCAATTTTAAAAATGGCTAACAAGAGAACGCTGAACTCATCTGCAAAGCTGCATCGAAGACGCTTTCGAATTTGCTGCTGCTACCAAGTACTTACGCACTCAATAGATCTCACTCTAAGCGCATAATTATAGGCCTTGAAAATCACGGTGGGTTATATAGACCTGTCGTAAAGCTTGGCGGAACAGGCTCGCGGTGCGTGACGCTGGATACGAGCAGCTGGGAGCTTTTCATCGATCAAATGGAGGCTATGAGTACGTACTTAAAAAACTCATATACATTCTATCAAGATTTCGGAAGTCCATGCAAGATTTTCTTCCCCAATCACGACCTCAATTTTACGATGGCTTACGGCTCGAGAGCAATAGCCCTCGACGAGAGACCACCCGCTAACGATTCGCCTACAAAGCTCAACAACATAGGTCAGCCGCACGAGGCGCAGCTATACGAGGATATGGGAGCAACCACTACATTCGAACCGCCCCGCAAAAAGAAGAAGAAGCACGATAATCCACCAAGCATCGTCGTGCAGCTAGCTACACTCGAAGGACTGTCGCAGGTGCGTGAATGTATTAGTGCGCGCCTTAAACATGTTGAAGAGTGTGCTTCTTTTGTTAATCGTGCTGTCGAATATATTCGAGATTTTTGAAAAGTGAATTAAAAAAAGAAGATGAGACGAATGCTAAAAATATTCTCAAACAATTGAATGCTTTCGCGCAATATTACGCTATTCGCAAAGCCGAAATTGAAAGGAGAGTGAAAACGAGTATGGAAATGGTAATTTTTAATCTCGACACACTGAATATTGTATTAATGGAATTATTTGCTTATTGTCTATCTTTAATTGCAACAAATTTATTTATGTTTTCTACGTAAAATATCTTTATAAAAAGAACTTGTACACTATAAAAACAAAATAAAAGCTAAAATTGTAAAACAAGGAAACAACTCATTTTACCTCAACCATAACATTTTACTTTTCCCCTTATTTTTAATTCATTTACATATACTTTTATAAAATTAATAATACATACACACGCACAGTCAAGGTGTGTGTGTTTTTCTCTGTTCGCGTACGCACTATGAGAGCATTCACAGTATACGACATTACTACTCTTTCAAGAAAACTCATAAAATGTGAGATGTAGAAAAATTTAGTAGGGCTGGAGGGCTCGTTGACGAAGCACTCGCTTCAGTTTTGCTTTGATCGTTCTGTAGTTCGGAAGCTTTTAAAAAAATATGTCTCGCTGCGCTAACGAAGAATGTGTACTAGCTGATCTACGTTTAAAAGACAGACTAGAAGGATTCTCATGGATCAAAATTGTTAAAAACATCAACAATGTGTATCGTGAAGAGAGCAGAACTATGCTGAAATACTTGAAGAACGTACTACCGAGCTATCTTGTGGAAGTGCGTGAACAGATCGAGTGTCCACATCACCCACCCCGCGAGATATTTCACATCGCGGGACAAACCATGAACTACGGGTGTTTAAATAGTGCCTGCGTATATGGTACGCGGTATTTTGTTAATGGCACGGTCCGAAACAGATATGCTTGTGTATATTTTCGAGCAATCGAAAATATAAAGATCAGGCACAATAGGATAATCAACGAATATTTGGATAGTATCCCTAATGCAGATGGTTTGGTTGGGGCTCAAGTAATATTTACCTACAAACACAATCAAAGAAGATACACAATCAAAGCGCCATTCAGATTTTTGATAGTATTGGCGCGGACAATTGATGTTAAAAAAATATCTTTAACAGAAGAGAAAGATGAGTATGACTGCCCGATTCACCATGGAATTGTATAAGTGAATTCCAGAGCGCGTATGTGTCTCTTTTGTCGCTGAGGGCTATCCTCGAAAAAGCTGATATTAAAAAAAAGTGTCATAAAAAAGTGCCATAAAAAAAGTGTATTTTTATAACTTGTTTTAATATAAAATAATTTTTGTAATGAATTTAAAGTTTTTCCAATAATAAAAATAAAATAATTAATTATTTCTTATTATAATATAAAAATGTTATTGTGCTTGAATCCTTTACAGATCAAGGTAAGTACATAGTTTTAGCTTCTCTCTCTTTCTCACACACTCGTGCAGTAATTAATCCCCGAAGCTGAAATTTAGAGTAACCTTCGCGGCAACGTGTAGTAGGATATCTCTCTCTCTCTGTCTCTCTCTCTCTCTCCTATATATGACTATACTGCTACTGTTCGACTTTAGTAAGGCGTTTGACACTATATCACCATCTAAATTACTTCGTAAGCTGATACGCATGGGTTTTTCCAGGAGTGTTCTTCTGTGGATCAAATCATACATCTTTGGTCGCAGGCAAAAAGTCATAACTGACATCAACGGGGAATCTGATTGGCTAACCACCAATCTAGGTGTGCCACAGGGTTCAGTCCTGGGGCCCTTGCTATTCAGTCTTTATATCAATGACTTACAAGACGTACTGACTGGTGGTGATGTTAAACACTTGCTATACGCGGACGACTTGCAAACTTACACTCAAGTGACATGGCGAGATCTTTATGTGGGTATCAGATGCATGTCGGCTGTTGCGCGGGCAGTGTCGGAGTGGGCCGAAGCATCCGGACTGCGACTCAATGTCGGCAAAACAAAAGCGATCATTTTCGGCTCTGAGCACAACATCAATCGGTTGCAGGATCTTGGTTTGCCCGGCATTGAGTTTCAGGAAGGTATACATGTGCCTTTCTCTGACTCGGTCACAAACCTTGGTGTTGTCATGGACTCTAAACTCACGTGGAAACTGCAGATTGATGCAGTTGGAAAAAAGGTAAATCGTGCTCTTTATAGCCTACGATTTTTTAGTTCATGCACAACTCAGGCGTTGAGAAAGCAGCTTGCATGCGCGCTGGTAATGCCACATTTAGATTATTGTTCCGTGGTTCTCCTTGATGTGTCTGATGAGCTCGAGACGAAGTTGCAACGACTTCAAAATTCATGTGTGAGATACATATGTGGTGTTAGAAGGGATGAGCACATCACTCTTCACAGGAAATATCTTGGCTGGCTTACAGTAAAGGAAAGAAGAGCGTACTTTGCGGGGTTATTATTGTATAGGGCAATAAATATGGGACAACCTCCGTACCTTGCGGCTCTCTTTGGTAAAAACACAGCTAGGACTTCCAGTAGGAGCGGTGTGAAAGAGCTCTCGGTTCCGGGTTCGCGGACTGATAAGGGTCTCTATTCGTTTAGAGCCCAAGGTTCGCGATTCTGGAACACCCTCCCCTGCAGTGTGAGGTATCTGCCGTCCTTATGTAAATTTAAAACGGCGTTAGGCAGGCACCTCAGACAACTGCACGGTGAGTAAGTTGACATTTTTTCATGATGACGGAGAATTCACATACATGGGTAGTTATTTATTTATTTATTTATTTATTTATTTATTTATTTATTTATTTATTTATTTATTTATTTATTTATTTATTTATTTATCTATCTATCTATCTATCTATCTATCTATCTATCTATCTATCTATCTATCTATCTATCTATCTATCTATCTATCTATCTATCTATCTATCTATCTATCTATCTATCTATCTATCTATCTATCTATCTATCTATCTATCTATCTATCTATCTATCTATCTATCTATCTATCTATCTATCTATCTATCTATCTATCTATCTATCTATCTATCTATCTATCTATCTATCTATCTATCTATCTATCTATCTATCTATCTATCTATCTATCTATCTATCTATCTATCTATCTATCTATCTATCTATCTATCTATCTATCTATCTATCTATCTATCTATCTATCTATCTATCTATCTATCTATCTATCTATCTATCTATCTATCTATCTATCTATCTATCTATCTATCTATCTATCTATCTATCTATCTATCTATCTATCTATCTATCTATCTATCTATCTATCTATCTATCTATCTATCTATCTATCTATCTATCTATCTATCTATCTATCTATCTATCTATCTATCTATCTATCTATCTATCTATCTATCTATCTATCTATCTATCTATCTATCTATCTATCTATCTATCTATCTATCTATCTATCTATCTATCTATCTATCTATCTATCTATCTATCTATCTATCTATCTATCTATCTATCTATCTATCTATCTATCTATCTATCTATCTATCTATCTATCTATCTATCTATCTATCTATCTATCTATCTATCTATCTATCTATCTATCTATCTATCTATCTATCTATCTATCTATCTATCTATCTATCTATCTATCTATCTATCTATCTATCTATCTATCTATCTATCTATCTATCTATCTATCTATCTATCTATCTATCTATCTATCTATCTATCTATCTATCTATCTATCTATCTATCTATCTATCTATCTATCTATCTATCTATCTATCTATCTATCTATCTATCTATCTATCTATCTATCTATCTATCTATCTATCTATCTATCTATCTATCTATCTATCTATCTATCTATCTATCTATCTATCTATCTATCTATCTATCTATCTATCTATCTATCTATCTATCTATCTATCTATCTATCTATCTATCTATTTATTTATTTATTTATTTATTTATTTATTTATTTATTTATTTATTTATTTATTTATTTATTTATTTATTTATTGTATCTTTTTATTTATTTTTTTTATTTTTTTAATTTATCCGTTCTCCCGTGTTCTGTATTCTTAGTCGTGAAAAATGTTGTAATGTACAAAATATAAAGAGTACATTTTAATAAAGAGTAAATATATCTGCGTGTGTAATGAGTGTATGTACCGGCTGAATTGTAATTGTTTTTAAATTGTGACGTGATGGATGTACGTGTATGCAAGAATGAGTAGACTTCAGAAATTGTTATGGAACTGTGATATAAACAAACTGTGATATTAGATAATGACAAATTTGTGCAACAATTTTTATATTTATACACTGACGAACTGTGATAGTGATCAAAGACTTAATGTAATGACAAAATAACAATTTTTATGTAATGTATTTTTGCCAAAATTGACAAATAAATCGTATATCTATCTACCTATCTATCTATCTCCGGCTCTCCTGCCTACGAAGCTCCGTCGCTGCCAGCCGATGCTGCAGCCACCGGTCCCTCGGCTAGGCGCTGCGGGGGGAACCCCAGCCCACTATGCACGCTCTCTCTCTCTCTCTCTCTCTTCGTCTTTCTCGCTGCTCCCACCTACACTCAAGAATCCCGTCTCGCTACAGCCATCGGGCCTAGGTAGAGGGGAGCGTCGATGGGCGCCTCGCTTATATATATAGAGTAGCCGTCTCACTACTCCAACAGTGCGTATTGAGATGACCCGTCTCGCTACTCCAACGTTGCAGATTGAGATGCGCGTTATGTTTACGTAAATAAACAATAAAAACATTTTATTGTTTCTCTACCACTTAATACAATTAATATTATTATGTGTCGGCGGGTAATTACTTTAAGTTTTACGGTTTTTTAATTGAATGTTTATGTAAATTAATGTCACATTAATTATTTGTTTACACGCCCCCCATATACGCGCCGGATGATGACGTCACGACTTCTCGCCCGACGCGTATATATACTACTTGCATGCCTTTCTTTTCACAGGGTGCGTGCTTTCACCGTCCCCCCCTTGAAAATTTCCGCGCGGCGCGGCTGCGAGTGAGACCATTTCTACTATCTCTATAGCTTCAGTGGCCGTGTCATGTGTCACCGGCCTCTCTTCGTCCAACATTTTACGACCTCCGGCTGTTCTCTCGCGTGGTGCGAGGGCTTAGATGACTGCCGCGTACCATGTGCTTGGCTATCTTTCTGCACGTAAGCGCGTCATCATGCCGGATGGATCGGCGGCGTTTGGTCTTGCCTGCTTTTCCGATGCTTGATTATTCATTTCTGTGTCTAGCTCACTCTGGTTATTAGCTTGCTCATGCTCACTTGCTAACAAATTGCTATCGTGGTATCGTTAATAATCAATATTTGTGATTCTATTGGATTTCGTGAAAGTGCATCGGCATTAGTATTTATTATGCCGGGTTTATATTTAATTTCGAAGTTGTAATCTGCCAATTTTAATCTCCATCTAATTATTCTAGAGCTTGGATCTTTGGGCGAATTTAGCCAGACTACTGATCTATGGTCTGTAATAAGAGTGAATTTTCTGCCATATAAGTATGGTCTGAATTGAGTTATACAAAATACTATAGCTAAAGCTTCTTTCGAAGAAGTGCAATAATTTACTTCATGTGGGGTGAGGCCTCGTGACACAAAAGCTATGGGAAGTTCTTGTTGCGAAATTTCTCCACCGATAGCGTACCCACTGGCATCGGTCGTAACAGTAAATTCTTTATCAAAATTAGTATGTATTAAGATTGGCGGTTCACATAATCGATCTCTCAAATTTTCGAAAGCTTCTTGAGAATTTTTCTCCCAGATAAATGGTTGATGTTTCTTTAGTAGAAGGTTCAAGGGTCTGGCTATTTTTGCAAAACCAGGTATAAAACGTCTATAGTAATTGGTGAGTCTCAGGAATTGTTTAATATGTTTTTCTGTTTTGGGCACTGGAAATTTTTTTACTGCTTCTATTTTTTTGGATCGGGCTTTAAGCCATTACTGCTTATAATATGCCCAAGGTAATTAATTTCTTCCTTTAAAAATTCGCATTTGTCAGGTTGCAATGTCAGGTTAGCTTTTATTAATCTTTTTAATAGCTCAGCTACTATTTCCCAATGTTCTTCGATCGTTTCAGAGAAAATACAAATATCATCAAAAAATGCTACTACACCTTTCATACCTGCGATTAGTGCCGTGAAAGAGCGAGAAAAACTGATGCACTTGTTTTTAGTCCAAACGGGTTCCTGCGGAAATGAAAAGCGCCTAAATTACAATGGAAGGCTGTTTTGTGTCTATCTTCTTTATTTATAAAAATTTGATGGTAACCGGAAGCTAAATCGAATACCGAAAAATATTTTGCGCGTCCCAATTTGTCTAAAATATCGGTTATATTGGGTACCGGATGATTGTAATCAGGTATAATTGCATTAAGCTTTCTGAAATCTACCACCATTCTATAACGTTTATTGCCTTTTGAATCGGGCTTTTTATCAACGCAAAATACTGGTGCTGAGTAAGAGCTGATCGAGGGCTCGATTATATCGTTGTCTAGTAATTCTTGTACTTGCTTATTTATTTCCTCATTTAATACAGGAGGGTAACGGAATTGTTTAATACGAATGTGTACATTACTATTAAGGGGGATTTCGTGCTCAAGCACAGTTGTTGCCGGCAACTTATCTCCAGTTAGATAAAATCTATCTGCATATTGGTCTATTAACCGCTCTACCGAAGCTCTCTGCCGGTCAGATGGTCGAGGCGCAAGAGTGCTTTCATCTTGTGTGCTCTGCTGTCGTTACCCTTCGCATTCTTATCGGAAATGGTCATTATCTTACTTTTCTTAATTTCATTTGCATTTTTTATGATTTTCTTTCCTTTTATGTGACTTTTGGCTGCGTTAATTGTATTGCTTAAACGCAAAAATGAGTAATCGCAGCTGTTATTTTTAGACCTTGCGTGTACTGTATACATAACTAGTTTTTTCAGCTGCATAATTAATTTGTGGATTTCATTACCTTTCTCATATTTTAGCATATTTAGTATTACTAGTATATGCTTACAAATGATTTGAATATTTTCGAATTGTTCGGGTAAGAATTTGTTTATTTGTTGACTTTCTTCAATAACTTTCAATACGTAATTCAATTTTTCTACAAGTTCGTTTTCAAGCTCACTTTTATCGCAATTTTTAATTTCATCATACGCAAGTTTATTTTCTTCCAAAAATACGTTATCATTAATTTCTGAATTCGATTTTTTGTTTGCTTCTAACAGTGATGTTGTATCAGCTTTTTGAAGCGAATTTTCATTGGTTTCTAACAGCGCTGTTTTTGTTTTTCTGAAACAAGAGCTAAAAATATTATTTTTTACTCTTTTATTTTCTAATTTCGGAGTGCGAATTTTGGTAAATTTTTGCGGTAGTTGGCTAGGAATGGCCTGTTCCTGCTTCTGCCACGATTTCGGTTCTCGAATTTCGGAGTTCGATTGGTTTTCTAATTTCGAATTATTATGATTTCGATTTTGTGCGTTTAATTTACTATTTTCGAATTTTGGATCTCGATTTTCGGGACTTCGAGTCTCGGTTTTAGAAGTAAAAGTTTCGTTCTTCGGATATCGGATTTCGGATTTCGTATTGGAAGTGTTTTGCGTATATGATTTTTGATTTTGCGAATTTCGATGTTCTGAGCTTGAATTTGGCAAATGTTCGGGTTTTGATTGCACGCGCTGTTCTGCGTTTTCGGTAAAAGTAGCGGTTAAAAACTTATGTACTTTTTTATTTTTAATTGACGGTAATTTTAGAGGCAATTTATAATTATCAATTATAAAATATTGTTCTCTATAATTGATGTCTGCATCATAATTAATAAATATTTCACTGCCGAGCAGACCGTCTTCCTCAATAGGAAAATCATCTGGTACTAAGTGAAAATAAAATTTTAAATTATAAAATTGCATTGGAATTTTGCCATAAGTATTTATACTACTTTTTGTTATACCGGTTAGTTCTAAAATTTCGTTAAAATCGACTCGAACATAACGCGGCTTTTTTTAAATTTTCAAAAGTACTGGCCCAGCGCCGGTGTCTAGCATTAATGACAACGGTTGCGGGCTGCAATTTGCTTTTTGACATAATAGTTGGTGAACAATTATTAATGCTTAGTAGAACAATCTTTTTTCTTAATTGTATTGTTGATTGTTTCTCGGGTTGTGGGATTTCCCTGGTTGCGTCGTTCTCCGGGAACCCGTTTTCGTTTCCCTTCTACATTCGCTCTTCCAATGACCGGCCTTTTTGCAATAATTACATGCTTTAGTGATATCATTTTGTGCTTGGTTTGTCTGATGTAAATTGGTAGCGGGAACATAGTTAGAGTATTAATTTTTATTTTCGGGTGTTTTCCATGATTGCGTGACACGTTGCGGCCGCCCCTGCTAGTTAGAAGGTATTGATTTTTCACGATCGGGCGTGGTCTAGGTGCTTTTTTGGGGAGTGGCCGGCGTCTTCGGAGCGTGGGCGCCATTGGTACGGTACCGGCAATTAGGCGCTGTGTGGCCCGATTTGTGACATATTTGACACGCTTCTACCCATTTGCTATCGACTAAATAACTATGTGCCGATTCTTTTTCGTTAATTTTTGGTTGTGTAGAAGGCTGTGGTATTTTCATTTGTTCATCTGTGTTTTGCCATGCATAATCGCGCTCTATGTCGATTGCTTGGTCGATCACGGCGTCTAGAGGTTCGTGTATGCTCATTCGCCCTTTTATGACCCATTGCAAACCGCGAATGAAATATGCTACACTATCATTTTCTAATTCGGATTTAAGATCTGGTCGGTGCCTCTTTTCACGTAACGCGGCCTTGTATGCTTCTTGTGCGGCAGATTTGAATCTATTCGAAAATGAAATGACGTTTTCGTCGTATCTTTGTTTCATTACTGCTAATTCGCCCAGTAATTCGTGAAAACGTTTTGCGGACCCGTATGTGCGATCAAAATACATTATAATCTCCTCCATATTAAGAAAAATTCTTTATTGTGCACTTTTTAATGCCTGTCCGGACAAGCGCATTTTTATCAATCTCGCTAAATCAGGCTCGTTACACGGTGGTATCATACTTCGCGCTTCTCTACATCCATCCAAAAAAATTCTAAGTGGGATATTATAACCGTTAAATTTTGGAATCATTTCGAGTGCGTCTTTAATTGATAGATTGCGAACCGGGGTGAGAGTGTTATTTTGAAAAGTTTGTAAAGTGTTGTACAGTTGTCTACGATAATTATTTGTTTGGTTAGTATGATACGGTGTGCTGCGTATATTCGGAGTAGCAAAAAGTGGAGATGTTTTTGTAACGTCAATTTTTTGGGTGTGGTCATTATTTTGTAGTAGAAATTTAGAATCTGTTTTAGGTGGGTTTGTCGTATTTGTTGAATTAATAATAGATTGATAGGCAGTTACTTCCGTCATTTCGGCGTTTTTGTTTAAAAGCGTGTGTATTTCATGGTCAAATTTCTTAATTGATTTATTATATCTAATAGTTTCTATAATTTCTTTGCAACTAATATTGTTGTGAATTAAGTCTAGAAGTATGTATCATTAATCCATCCTGATACGCGTCGTGCGCTTTTGATATGTCAATGCTATCTTGTAAAAATTCGCAAATTTTACTTACGTCGTCCGCGCGTTCCGGAATCTGTTCGCTCGCGATTTGATATCGTTGTTGTAAAATTGCTAATAATTCTCCTAAATTTGTTTCGCGATTGCCCGCTGCAAAATTAGGGTCAGTTGCCGTTACATATTTTTTTATAATGTCTTTATTTAAGGAGCTATGCCTTTTATAACTACGCGGGGGTCGCATGCTTAGCCTAAACTAGGAATTGATTATGCGTACTCAAGGAGGGGGCGACAAAGGTATAGAGTCACAAAGGTATAGAGTCGCGGAAGGTAATTCGGGAAATATTGGGGTCGATAAGTAGGATTCAGTATGGTAAGATACATATAGCTTGACGACGAGAAGGTGTATGTTAGGCTATGATCTAGACGTAACAATACTTTGCACAGATAGGAAATAATACTTTTATTACGTTGCATAATATTTTGAGATATTTCTAACGAAGAATGATGTGTATAATATTTACCTAGCTACGAAAAAGAGTTTTTATGATAAATATATTAGCTAAACACTTTACATATCCTGAAAAGCGATAAAATTGTCGTTTTTCCTAACCTCATCGCTATGCACTGTATCATGACTATTGTAGTTCCAACTTTCGCCACCTTACGGAAATTTAACATTTCTTATGGCGCTAGTGCTACCTTCACCAAGGCGAATAGTTTATAGAGCTCAAAAAGAAGCTTGATGGCTTCTCTCTACGTTTCGTCCCGGGTTCGTCTACTGGATTCATCAGTAAGTGTGTATAGACGAGCCCTGCCTTAGACGCTCTGAAAGGGATTTGCATTCGGGCTTATATATCGTTCATCTACATTTCCATGCTCTTGCGGAAAAAACTGGAGTAATGGCTAGGTTAAGTCTGTGGGAGCTGGTAGCCACTTGGCGGTGGAACGCTACAGCTGCGGGTCGCGAAGGAGTGAGCCCACAAATTTATGATCTTTGAACATTATAAACCATCGTGCTGTATTTTTTAATTTTCATAATATCGACAATTGAAGCGATAACCATTATTTTAAGAGAAGAAACTTTTAAAATCCTATGACTCCTATACACAGGGTCGGACGGAGCCTAAATTTGACCACATCCCGGAGGCAAAGGGAAAATTCAGAGCGCCTTTTAAATTTAGCCCCCCCCCCCCCCCCCCCGCTCCCCCTAACCGAAAGTAACGTATAGAATCCCGATCAGAAGTCGATTTACGGAGCAGATAAGGCCCTTATAAGGTGCATTAAGTTACTTATCCGGCCCGAATAAGGATCTTACAATACACATGTAATGCGGTGTCAGATAATAGGCCCTGATAAGATGCCTGAAATCTGGCAAAGAATCCGGGCCACTTAAGGTTCTGAACCGGCATGCCGGACTTTCAAGCAACCCTGATTTTTCGACAATTTTTAATCGATAAGGAAGACTTTTCGAGTAGAAACTCCCCCAATTTGTGAGGTACAATCTAGATGATGACCGCGGAAAGTACTCCTTATAAGCCAATTTATACAGTATTAAGAAATTTGGTTAAATAATGGTGTTATGTCCATACTGTCGATTCGATATTAAGGGGGGGTAAGGTTAATTTGTCCAAAAAAAGGCATATTTTTGTAATTTTTTTTTTCACGACTCAGTTAAAATTTATTTATTAAAACCAATGTTACATTATTGTAGTCCATTTAAATAATATTGTGGAATATTTTCATGAAAAAATATTGAAAAATACGGCAATGGCATCAATTATTCACTTTGCGGGAACACTTTACATGAAAAAACGCGATTTTTGTCAAAAAAAGCGGCTAATTTGTTATTGTAAAATGAAAAATATAAACGAATTTGAAAAAAAAGCTCTAGCGTTACCTCATAAATTATGTAAAGAAATAGTGTTTAAAATTTTGAAAGGATCGGTGCAATAGTTTTGAAGTTATGATGGGCACCGACTTTGAAAACTTGAATTTGGGAAAACGCTTTAAAGTTTTGAACACTAAATAATTTGGAATAAAACGTTCATAAGCAAGATTTATCGGCTTACCTCACACTGAATCATCGATACCAGGTCCATAGAGGATATTGCTGTCATCTATGATGTCTAAAGCATCTTTTTGCTCCTGTCTACGACGAATCCTGCCATCTCTAGTTTGATTTTCAGCTTCCTGCTCTGCTCGGTTTATACGAATGTGATCAGTTGATCGCGCCCATTCATGAGCGCTTGACCCACTACTGATTCCCATGTCTTGCCTGAAGGATAGTAGAGCAAAAGAACCTTCATTGAAGACACAGGCTGCCACATAAGCCGCAATCTTAACTATCCCAGAGGTTCCGCTCAAGTGCTTTGGTGAGAATTGCCATATAAGTTCGTTCAAACTCTCATTGTTGTTTTGCGTGAAGCATCACGTTTTACACACTTCACTAGCGTAGAAATTGTTGAAAAGACTAATAGAAAATCTATTATCCTATAGTGTTTTTCAAGATCCTCCTTAATTTGATGTTCAACGGTCACTCTTATTTTTTTAGCTAACGACCTACTTGTTGAAATGTCTTCTCTTTTACGTTTTTGCGGCGGTACAATCATTCTAGATCGATATAACCCCGAACCACTTGATTTTCTATCACACCTTTTAACTTTTTTTGGCATTGTAGCAATAATTTTCCACAAAACTTCACGAAAATGATGCGAAAAATTGGAGCGCAGGTGTACGTCTGTTCGATAGAAAGTTTACTGCTAAACTAAATTATATTCTCTACACTGACTAAATATATGGTACAGGTATGAGCATGTTTATACTTGTCTTCAAATTTCTATAAAGGAAAGTAGGAGGAACAGTTCGGTATAAGATAGGGAGCGTAGCAGCTGCCAGGTAGCAATAGCGCGCTCGAACCGAGCAGGTATGAAAATTCAACAGGTAGGAAAATATTCATAACACCTGCAATTTTACTCCGATCGACTTGAAATTTTTACACAATATTCTTGAGATACAACGCATTCAGTTTCAAAGATAAAAAAAAATACGAAAAAAAAAATTTAAATACCTTATCCCCCCTTTAATCGAATAAAAGTAGGTTTGTTCATTTAATCTACAAGGCACTGAAGTGCGCCTTGAATGGGTTTGAAATAAAGAGTGTTTATTAAATTTTAACTTTGATTTTTAATGACGTAAAATTACTTTGACAATACAATTTAGGAGAAGAACTTAGAAAAATCTTAGGCTTTTGGTCAAATGTTCTGCTTGGTAGAAGGTCTCGGACAGAACTGAACCGAACCGGCGAGGTAACGGATTTTTACCAGGAACTCGAGGCGCGCACCTTAGTACAGTCAAATTAGACTCAAAACGATAAATTTTTATCAATAATCTCAATGACATCGGTTAAGGGCTTAAATTGTTCGGAAGAGTGTCTAGAATGATAATCTGAAGACGTGAACAATGGATCCCGTAAGCTTTATAAACAATTAACAATTAAAGTTGGATTTCTGCACTTTTTTTCTTATTTCGCTCTGTATCTTGGAAAGTATTGATTTTAGAGGAAAAAGTTATTAAAAAAAGTTGTTCGTTATTAAATTTTCTATAAAAAAGTCAGGAAGGGCACATTTCTATCTATTATAGTTTCTTTGCAAATTGCAAAAGAACGCTAAATTCGTGAAAATTGAAAATTTTTTATAACTTTTGAGAAAATTAATATTTTTTAATCATATTTCAGAAAAATATAGTACTCAAGTAATAGAAATAGCATGGAAAATTTCAAGTCTCTATTCATTATAGTTTTTTCTAAAATAATAGCTATATGTCGAAATTTTTTTTTCACGGTACTGGCAAATGTTAAAAAATCAGTCAGTTTAGTCGCCCTTGTTCATACGCAATCTAGAAGAGTTATATTTTAATAAACATTTTCGAGAACTGCAAAATTTTAATTAGAGGCTCTCTGGGATGTAAATGTTTATAAAACGCTTAATTAACTTTTTATGTAGGAGACAATATTTTAGTCCGATTTTAATCAAACAAAATTCATTGCAAAGCTGCGATTTTTATCTTAATTTTGAAAAAAAATCGTTTTTCTACGAGCATTAGGAGCCAAGATACATTTTTTTATAATAAGCCATTGCTCAGTACACAAATGAGATATTGCAAATTTTCAAATTTGCTGCTACAGTTGAAAAGTTATACCTTTAGGATAACTGCCACTCGTAACTCTAAAATCGATTTTTAACTACAAATTCAATGTCGGAAAGCAATGACCGCTCAACGGCGGCCGATCAGCAGCGCGGGAGACGGAGTGGGGGCACCGCCGCGCGCTCGAGTCTCAAAGCTGACAAACTTACTTCAAATCGTAGCGCTCGGAAAAAATCGCCGTAAATCGGTCAATTTTTATCGTATCTTGCTCTTTTTTTTTTTAATTTGGGGTAGCGCGAGTAAAAAATAACATTGGTGTCATTACTTTTAGTCAGTTAATTTATTTAAACCTTTAAAATGTAATAAATTTCATTTTATTATTTTTTCCTGCATCAGAATCGCTTTTTACATTACATTAAGAAAGTTCCGTTACTATTTACACATTATTTTAATTATATTATTCATTTGCTTTTGAAGATTCGTATTTCAAGTAGCGACGGAATAAATTCAAATATATAAAGAGTCAGGAGTATCCATTAAATAACATTTTTCATATTTTACATTAAAAATAATAATCGTACATTAAAAATAATTACAGTAAATAAAATAATCAATCTAATCGCTGTCTTTTGTTCTCTTGCGTAGATTCATTTTCGTTTTCTTCATTTTCATCATTAATATCGTTGCTTACTGTTTCATCTTCTATCTCTACAGTTACTTCCTCTATGTTGGAGCAAGATTGTCCATGACAATTGTGGAACATATCAGAGCAAGGAAGGCCATGTTTTCTACAACTACAAGTCATGCTCTTACAGCCCGTTTCGCACTTGCATGATATATATTCCAATAAATTTGTAGGAATCAGACTTGCAGTTGTATATGTAGGCCTTAAGCCTCCAGTAGTAACTTTCCAGCCCCACTTTAACGGATCTTTCGAATTACCAAGCCACTGCTGGATTTGTAAGTGCGTTCTATTGGAATGTTCGGCACTTGCCCCTTCAGTTGGAGGTAAAGTGTCAAGCTTAAAAGACGATTTGATCGATGATTTCTTAAACAGTAAATATCGCAACGCATTCAAAGACATGTCTTTATTTTGATTTGAATATAATCGTTTGATTATTGTATTATCAGCCTCAGCAATGCTAGCATGATCGGCATTAAAATCATAAAATTTTTGCGCAATTTTTACAAGTTCGTCGCTTTTGTCAAGTAATTTAGTCAATTTATTTTTACCTAGCCTGTAGAAAGCCGATGTGGTATCACAGCCACTAAATGCATGTAAAAACGCAACTATATTTTTTAGTTTTGAATATTTAAAACTATTGTTGCTATAAAGCTTTTCGTAAATTTGACCTTTTCCAGGTTTTAACAAATAAATTGATTTATTATCAGGAGCCAACTGAGTTAAAATAACGAGTAGAGCTACGTCTTCGCCAACTATCACAGAATTTGTAACGCTATTACACACTTCAAGTGCCGTTTGTACAATTAACGTATCAGCATCTTCTTCCGCTTGTAAAGTACGATATCCCGCTGCAGATAAATCTTCTTGTAGCATAGTGACTAATCTATTTTTATTTTTTTCATTTGACAAAAAAGTCTCTTGCGAAGTTGTTATGTTCATTGAACGTTCGAACGCGATCTCTCTACCAACTTGACGTGTCATTCTACGAGCTCGTTCTGCGCTTTTGGTGTGTAAATTTGCTGATATATCGGGGTATCCATCAAAAACTACTACACTATCCTTAAAATATTTTTGTATGTAAGTTACGTACTGATTTAAGATTGAATTGACGCTTTGATTTTGTCGCCACACTACACGATGTAATAAAAATCCACCATCGATAATATATACAATATTTTGCAAGAATAATCGTACAGATTCTTCTAAAGGTACAAAATTTTCATAAAATACAGCTTTTTGCGTTTTACGCATGCCACCTTCGTTAAAAAGAGAGAGAGGGAATGGCGCAAGTTCATATTGTAAAAACTCCTGCATGACTTCTTTGTTTTCTATATGAACAGATATTCTTTGGAAAAGTAAAGTCGGATCAATCGGGATAATGTTATTGTCGATTTTAACTGAAGAATTGACCGCTCTAATAGCTAAAACTCTATTTTTTCTTTGGAACTTAACGTCGCCAAAATTTTTTGCGGTAATTAATTGCAGTGCTGAATTACCTATTCTAAAAGCATCGTGACAATTGATAATTTCAGTTCCTTTCACACCAGTACTAATCGACATAAGAAAGTCGGTTTGCGGGAATGGATTATGCATTTCCAAAAATTTTAGTAATTTAATACGGTCACAATTGTCTCTATTTATGCGAGAACATCTTAAATCTACGTGTTGTTCAGATGTACTTGAATGAATATTACAAAAAGATTCCATAGCTTCAGTAACTTCTACAAGTACAAGCATAGACAAAATCCACTTTGCTAACACACTTTGAGTAATCCCTCGACCATGTGTTAATCCACCAACAATTTTCATGGATCTCATGAGCACTTGCTCAATTGTCATGTCAGACCAAATTCCTGACCAATATTTTTCTGACCTTCGAATTGTAAAAAAACCTAATTCAGTGAATGTTTTATATTCATGGATATCCATAATAGATTCAAGATTAAGCATGTCTTGTAAATATAAATGAGCACTTTTCGCATATAAAAAGTGACCGCTAGCGTGAAAAATCGGTATCATTTGTTGTAAGCGCAATATTTAAGTGCAATTTTCAATTCCCGCTCCTTTCAGCTTCGATAAATTGTTTTAAAATAGTAATCATCTCTATATACTGTATCCACAATTGAGCTGTAGGGCCATTATTTTTTAAAATATCAAGGTGAGATACAAATTTTTCAACAATATTTTTAAGATCATCGGTTACTTTTGACATAAAACTTTCACTTTTATCGTAATACTCAGATAATAAATTATTTAAACAATTTGTCTCTTCTGAAGAAAAATTAATTGATGACAAAATGATTTCGATATAACAATCAGTTTGGTAACGAGCGCCTAATTCAACAATATTATCTACACCAATAAGTCGCTCATGAAGATCATTACTAAATCATTACTAAAAGCGTCGCTTCTTGACTCTGCAATTTTGATAAGATTACATCGCAAATCAGATTTAATCACATAACTAACGGACTTTCGATACTTTATAGCTTTCTTTTTTTGTTGTTCTATAAACTTTTCTGATGCATCTTCGCCGCAAAAGAAACAGCATTTAGAAAAATCAAATTCTTTTTGATCTGATAACCGTCGTGATTTTAAAGTCGATGCAGATTCATTTTTGGCTTTATTTATGCTGCTTTCACGATTGTATACAACATAACAAGTGTCGTGTACTACTATTGAAGTCAAGTCTTTCATCCTTCGATGCTTCCCATCTTTTCTGCGTAAACTAGATTGTATCAAAGTACTAATGCCACCTGCTTTAAACGTTTTTGATAGTTGGCCCTCCAATATATTTTCGTCAGTAATATTTAGTCAGTTAATTTATTTAAACTTTTAAAATGTAATAAATTTCATTTTATCATTTTTTCCTGCATCAGAATCGCTTTTTACATTACATTAAGAAAGTTTCGCGACTATTTACACATTCTTTTAATTATATTATTCATTTACTTTTGAAGATTCCTATTTTTACTTTTATTCTCTGGAAAAGATTCAACTCAATCGTATTTCAAGTAGCGACGGTGACAATTCAAATTTAAAGGTTCAGAAGCATTGATGATCTCGACAACAATATAACTGTATGGGACAACGTAGACGTCATAAAATTTTATTATGTCTCCTAAAATCTGGAAACTTCGAAATAATTAGTCTAGGCGACGCGCTGGCGGGCTCCGCCCATAAATTTCCCTATAGTAGTATGGGGGTATTTATAGGTGGAGCCCGTCGCCGTAGTACTACGTACGTACCTGAAAGGTGATTTCTACGAATAAAACAGTGGCTATGGTGGGGGTAAAAGGGACGGCAGGTAGAAATTCGACCGTTAGGATACAAAGCCTCAAACAGTAAGATTTGGCAGTTGCGAAGTAGCATCGGTGCAGAGCACAGCGAATTTTTGCTTGTGAGTGATTTTTGAATATTTGTGAATAAGGCGAATTTTTGGATGTGAATATTTTCTGATTATTGTGAATCTATTGCAAACTGTTGTTTCTAATGCATCAGTATTATTAGTGTTTTCTACGTGTTAGGTAAGTGTTAATGATTTGAAGTACTCTTAATTATTAAATAATAAATTATATTTTATATTTTAATGAATAGTTGGCATTACGTTTATTCAAATAAATTTTTGTGAATTGAGAGAATAGTAATGGATTGAAGTGATGTTAACTATTAATAGTAAAATATAATACAGTAATTTTAAACAGTAGCTTTGATATTTATAAATTTAATATCATGGCACATTTAAAGTTGTTTTAATCGTTTTAGTTATTTTAAAGTGCATTATTTTTCTAATTTTAAAATAGTTGAATAATACATGTAATTTTTCATTTACATTTTTTATTGCAATGTAATTGTTTGTATTATTTCAGATTACGTTGCATCATCATGTCCACCTCTTCGTGCTTACTTTGTGATGAAAATATATTGGAGGGCCAACTATCAAAAACGTTTAAAGCAGGTGGCATTAGTACTTTGATACAATCTAGTTTACGCAGAAAAGATGGGAAGCATCGAAGGATGAAAGACTTGACTTCAATAGTAGTACACGACACTTGTTATGTTGTATACAATCGTGAAAGCAGCATAAATAAAGCCAAAAATGAATCTGCATCGACTTTAAAATCACGACGGTTATCAGATCAAAAAGAATTTGATTTTTCTAAATGCTGTTTCTTTTGCGGCGAAGATGCATCAGAAAAGTTTATAGAACAACAAAAAAAGAAAGCTATAAAGTATCGAAAGTCCGTTAGTTATGTGATTAAATCTGATTTGCGATGTAATCTTATCAAAATTGCAGAGTCAAGAAGCGACGCTTTTAGTAATGATTTTATTTTATTTTATTATTTTAATTTATTATATGAAAAATGTTATTTAATGGATACTCCTGACTCTTTATATATTTGAATTTATTCCGTCGCTACTTGAAATACGAATCTTCAAAAGCAAATGAATAATATAATTAAAATAATGTGTAAATAGTAACGAAACTTTCTTAATGTAATGTAAAAAGCGATTCTGATGCAGGGAAAAATGATAAAATGAAATTTATTACATTTTAAAGGTTTAAATAAATTAACTGACTAAAACTAATGACACCAATGTTATTTTTTACTCGCGCTACCCCAAATTAAAAAAAAAGAGCAAGATACGATAAAAATTGACCGATTTACGGCGATTTTTTCCGAGCGCTACGATTTGAAGTAAGTTTGTCAGCTTTGAGACTCGAGCGCGCGGCGGTGCCCCCACTCCGTCTCCCGCGCTGCTGCTCGGCCGCCGTTGAGCGGTCATTGCTTTCCGACATTGAATTTGTAGTTAAAAATTGATTTTAGAGTTACGAGTGGCAGTTATCCTAAAGGTATAACCTTTCAACTGTAGCAGCAAACTTGAAAATTTGCAATATCTCATTTGTGTACTGAGCAATGGCTAATTATAAAAAAAATGTATCTTGGCTCCTAATGCTCGTAGAAAAACGATTTTTCAAAATTAAGATAAAAATCGCAGCTTTGCAATGAATTTTGTTTGATTAAAATCGGACTAAAATATTGTCTCCTACATAAAAAGTTAATTAAGCGTTTTATAAACGTTTACATCCCAGAGAGCCCCGAATTAAAATTTTGCAGTTCTCGAAAAAGTTTATTAAAATATAACTCTTCTAGATTGCGTATGAACAAGGGCGACTAAACTGACTGATTTTTTAACATTTGCCAGTACCGTGAAAAAAAAAATTTCGAAATATAGCTATTATTTTAGAAAAAACTATAATGAATAGAGACTTGAAATTTTGCATGCTATTTCTATTACTTGAGTACTATATTTTTCTGAAATATGATTAAAAAATATTAATTTTCTCAAAAGTTATAAACAATTTTCAATTTTCACGAATTAAGCGTTCTTTTGCAATTTGCAAAGAAACTATAATAGATAGAAATGTGCCCTTCATGACTTTTTTATAGAAAATTTAATAACGAACAACTTTTTTCAATAACTTTTTCCTCTAAAATCAATACTTTTCAAGATACAGAGCGAAATAAGAAAAAAAGTGCAGAAATCCAACTTTAATTGTTAATATGAAGTTGAAGTCTGCACTGTTGCATAGCAACAAATTTCGTATATTCGTAAGTCGTTCCAAAGTCCATTCAAAACGCCTTTAATGTATTAAATATCGTTGGAAAACATGTTTGCAACATGAATACATAAATTTACAACACTTAAACTACCCCTAACTAGGGGTTGAAAATATACAGAAATTGCACGTGCCTTCCTCGATTTTTTACGCGTATGCTTATGCCAGTCACGAACTTTTCTCTGCGGATTATTGTTAAACAACCCAAAATTCACTCCCATGAATTTTTTTGGAAAGTTGGGAGGAAAGGAACACTTTCAAAATGGCCGCCGAAATTTCGTTGCACGTGTCATTTATTCTTTCTTGATTTTTTAGGCGTGTGCTTATGAGAGTCACGAACTTTTCTCGGCGGATTATTGTTAATCAACCCAAAATACAATCCCATGAATTTTTTTAGAAAGTTCGAAGGAAAGGAACACTTTCAAAATGGCCGCCGAAATTTATTTGCACGTGCCATTTATCCTTTCTTGATTTTTTAGGCGTGTGCTTATGAGAGTCACGAACTTTTCTCTGCGGATTATTGTTAATCAACCCAAAATACAATCCCATGAATTTTTTTGGAAAGTTCGGAGGAAAGGAACACTTTCAAAATGGCCGCCGAAATTTCGTTACACGTGTCATTTATTATTTCTTGATTTTTTTGGCGTGTGCTTATGAGAGTCACGAACTTTTCTCTGTGGATTATTGTTAATCAACCCAAAATATAATCCCATGAATTTTTTTGGAAATTTCGGAGGAAAGGAACACTTTCAAAATGGCCGCCGTAAGTTTGTTGTACCTATCATTTATACTTTCTTGATTTTTTAGGAGTGTGCTTATGAGAGTCACGACCTTTTCTCTACGGATTATTGTTAAACAACCCAAAATGCACTCCCATGAATTTTTTTGTAAAGATAGGAGTAGAGGAACACTTTCAAAATGGCGGTTGTGAGTTTGTTGCACGTGTTCTATAGCCTTCCTCGATTTTTTACGCGTATGCTTATGCGAGTCACGAACTTTTCTCTGTGGATTATTGTTAAACAACCCAAAATGCACTCCCATGAATTTTTTTTGGAAGTTCGGAGGAAAGGAAAACTTTCAAAATGGCCGCCGTAAGTTTGTTGCACCTATCATTTATACTTTCTTGATTTTTTAGGAGTGTGCTTATGAGAGTCACGAACTTTTCTCTGCGGATTATTGTTAATCAACCCAAAATACAATCCCATGAATTTTTTTGGAAAGTTCGGAAGAAAGGAACACTTTCAAAATGGCCGCCGTAAGTTTGTTGCACCTATCATTTATACTTTCTTGATTTTTTAGGAGTGTGCTTATGAGAGTCACGAACTTTTCTCTACGAATTATTGTTAATCAACCCAAAATACTATCCCATGAATTTTTTTGGAAAGTTCGGAGGAAAGGAACACTTTCAAAATGGCGGTTGTGAGTTTGTTGCACGTGTCATTTATTCTTTCTTGATTTTTTAGGCGTGTGCTTATGAGAGTCACGATCTTTTCTCTGCGGATTATGGTTAATCAACCCAAAATACAATCCCATGAATTTTTTTGGAAATTTCGGAGGAAAGGAACACTTTCAAAATGGGCGCCGAAATTTCGTTGCACGTGTCATTTATTCTTTCTTGATTTTTTGGCGTGTGCTTATGAGAGTCACGAACTTTTCTCTGCGGATTATTGTTAATCAACCCAAAATATAATCCCATGAATTTTTTTGGAAAGTTCGGAGGAAAGGAACACTTTCAAAATGGCGGTTGTGAGTTTGTTGCACGTGTTCTATAGCCTTCCTCGATTTTTTACGCGTATGCTTATGCGAGTCGCGAACTTTTCTCTGCGGATTATTGTTAAACAACCCAAAATGCACTCCCATGAATTTTTTTGGAAAGTTCGGAGGAAAGGAACACTTTCAAAATGGCCGACGAAATTTGGTTGTACCTATCATTTATACTTTCTTGATTTTTTAGGAGTGTGCTTATGAGAGTCACGAACTTTTCTCTACGGATTATTGTTAAACAACCCAAAATGCACTCCCATGAATTTTTTTGTAAAGATTGGAGGAGAGGAACAGTTTCAAAATGGCGGTTGTGAGTTTGTTGCACGTGTCATTTATTCTTTCTTGATTTTTTAGGCGTATGCTTATGCGAGTCACGAACTTTTCTCTGTGGATTATTGTTAAACAACCCAAAATGCACTCCCATGAATTTTTTTTGGAAGTTCGGAGGAAAGGAAAACTTTCAAAATGGCCGCCGTAAGTTTGTTGCACCTATCATTTATACTTTCTTGATTTTTTAGGAGTGTGCTTATGAGAGTCACGAACTTTTCTCTGCGGATTATTGTTAATCAACCCAAAATACAATCCCATGAATTTTTTTGGAAAGTTCGGAAGAAAGGAACACTTTCAAAATGGCCGCCGTAAGTTTGTTGCACCTATCATTTATACTTTCTTGATTTTTTAGGAGTGTGCTTATGAGAGTCACGAACTTTTCTCTACGGATTATTGTTAAACAACCCAAAATGCACTCCCATGAATTTTTTTGTAAAGATTGGAGGAGAGGAACAGTTTCAAAATGGCGGTTGTGAGTTTGTTGCACGTGTCATTTATTCTTTCTTGATTTTTTAGGCGTGCGCTTATGAGAGTCACGAACTTTTCTCGCGGATTATGGTTAATCAACCCAAAATACAATCCCATGAATTTTTTTGGAAAGTTCGGAGGAAAGGAACACTTTCAAAATGGGCGCCGAAATTTCGTTGCACGTGTCATTTATTCTTTCTTGATTTTTTGGCGTGTGCTTATGAGAGTCACGAACTTTTCTCTGCGGATTATTGTTAATCAACCCAAAATATAATCCCATGAATTTTTTTGGAAAGTTCGGAGGAAAGGAACACTTTCAAAATGGCGGTTGTGAGTTTGTTGCACGTGTTCTATAGCCTTCCTCGATTTTTTACGCGTATGCTTATGCGAGTCACGAACTTTTCTCTGCGGATTATTGTTAAACAACCCAAAATGCACTCCCATGAATTTTTTTGGAAAGTTCGGAGGAAAGGAACACTTTCAAAATGGCCGACGAAATTTCGTTGTACCTATCATTTATACTTTCTTGATTTTTTAGGAGTGTGCTTATGAGAGTCACGAACTTTTCTCTACGGATTATTGTTAAACAACCCAAAATGCACGCTCATGAATTTTTTTGTAAAGATTGGAGGAGAGGAACAGTTTCAAAATGGCGGTTGTGAGTTTGTTGCACGTGTCATTTATTCTTTCTTGATTTTTTAGGCGTGTGCTAATGAGAGTCACGAACTTTTCTCTTTGGATTATTGTTAAACAACCCAAAATGCACTCCCATGAATTTTTTTGGAAAGTTCGGAAGAAAGGAACACTTTCAAAATGGCCGCCGTAAGTTTGTTGCACCTATCATTTATACTTTCTTGATTTTTTAGGAGTGTGCTTATGAGAGTCACGAACTTTTCTCTACGAATTATTGTTAATCAACCCAAAATACAATCCCATGAATTTTTTTGGAAAGTTCGGAGGAAAGGAACACTTTCAAAATGGCGGTTGTGAGTTTGTTGCACGTGTCATTTATTCTTTCTTGATTTTTTAGGCGTGTGCTTATGAGAGTCACGAACTTTTCTCTGCGGATTATGGTTAATCAACCCAAAATATAATCCCATGAATTTTTTTGGAAAGTTCGGAGGAAAGGAACACTTTCAAAGTGGCCGCCGAAATTTCGTTACACGTGTCATTTATTATTTCTTGATTTTTTTGGCGTGTGCTTATGAGAGTCACGAACTTTTCTCTGTGGATTATTGTTAATCAACCCAAAATATAATCCCATGAATTTTTTTGGAAATTTCGGAGGAAAGGAACACTTTCAAAATGGCCGCCGTAAGTTTGTTGTACCTATCATTTATACTTTCTTGATTTTTTAGGAGTGTGCTTATGAGAGTCACGACCTTTTCTCTACGGATTATTGTTAAACAACCCAAAATGCACTCCCATGAATTTTTTTGTAAAGATAGGAGTAGAGGAACACTTTCAAAATGGCGGTTGTGAGTTTGTTGCACGTGTTCTATAGCCTTCCTCGATTTTTTACGCGTATGCTTATGCGAGTCACGAACTTTTCTCTGTGGATTATTGTTAAACAACCCAAAATGCACTCCCATGAATTTTTTTTGGAAGTTCGGAGGAAAGGAAAACTTTCAAAATGGCCGCCGTAAGTTTGTTGCACCTATCATTTATACTTTCTTGATTTTTTAGGAGTGTGCTTATGAGAGTCACGAACTTTTCTCTGCGGATTATTGTTAATCAACCCAAAATACAATCCCATGAATTTTTTTGGAAAGTTCGGAAGAAAGGAACACTTTCAAAATGGCCGCCGTAAGTTTGTTGCACCTATCATTTATACTTTCTTGATTTTTTAGGAGTGTGCTTATGAGAGTCACGAACTTTTCTCTACGAATTATTGTTAATCAACCCAAAATACAATCCCATGAATTTTTTTGGAAAGTTCGGAGGAAAGGAACACTTTCAAAATGGCGGTTGTGAGTTTGTTGCACGTGTCATTTATTCTTTCTTGATTTTTTAGGCGTGTGCTTATGAGAGTCACGAACTTTTCTCTGCGGATTATGGTTAATCAACCCAAAATACAATCCCATGAATTTTTTTGGAAATTTCGGAGGAAAGGAACACTTTCAAAATGGGCGCCGAAATTTCGTTGCACGTGTCATTTATTCTTTCTTGATTTTTTGGCGTGTGCTTATGAGAGTCACGAACTTTTCTCTGCGGATTATTGTTAAACAACCCAAAATGCACTCCCATGAATTTTTTTGGAAAGTTCGGAGGAAAGGAACACTTTCAAAATGGCGGTTGTGAGTTTGTTGCACGTGTTCTATAGCCTTCCTCGATTTTTTACGCGTATGCTTATGCGAGTCGCGAACTTTTCTCTGCGGATTATTGTTAAACAACCCAAAATGCACTCCCATGAATTTTTTTGGAAAGTTCGGAGGAAAGGAACACTTTCAAAATGGCCGACGAAATTTGGTTGTACCTATCATTTATACTTTCTTGATTTTTTAGGAGTGTGCTTATGAGAGTCACGAACTTTTCTCTACGGATTATTGTTAAACAACCCAAAATGCACTCCCATGAATTTTTTTGTAAAGATTGGAGGAGAGGAACAGTTTCAAAATGGCGGTTGTGAGTTTGTTGCACGTGTCATTTATTCTTTCTTGATTTTTTAGGCGTATGCTTATGCGAGTCACGAACTTTTCTCTGTGGATTATTGTTAAACAACCCAAAATGCACTCCCATGAATTTTTTTTGGAAGTTCGGAGGAAAGGAAAACTTTCAAAATGGCCGCCGTAAGTTTGTTGCACCTATCATTTATACTTTCTTGATTTTTTAGGAGTGTGCTTATGAGAGTCACGAACTTTTCTCTGCGGATTATTGTTAATCAACCCAAAATACAATCCCATGAATTTTTTTGGAAAGTTCGGAAGAAAGGAACACTTTCAAAATGGCCGCCGTAAGTTTGTTGCACCTATCATTTATACTTTCTTGATTTTTTAGGAGTGTGCTTATGAGAGTCACGAACTTTTCTCTACGAATTATTGTTAATCAACCCAAAATACAATCCCATGAATTTTTTTGGAAAGTTCGGAGGAAAGGAACACTTTCAAAATGGCGGTTGTGAGTTTGTTGCACGTGTCATTTATTCTTTCTTGATTTTTTAAGCGTGTGCTTATGAGAGTCACGAACTTTTCTCTGCGGATTATGGTTAATCAACCCAAAATACAATCCCATGAATTTTTTTGGAAATTTCGGAGGAAAGGAACACTTTCAAAATGGGCGCCGAAATTTCGTTGCACGTGTCATTTATTCTTTCTTGATTTTTTGGCGTGTGCTTATGAGAGTCACGAACTTTTCTCTGCGGATTATTGTTAATCAACCCAAAATATAATCCCATGAATTTTTTTGGAAAGTTCGGAGGAAAGGAACACTTTCAAAATGGCGGTTGTGAGTTTGTTGCACGTGTTCTATAGCCTTCCTCGATTTTTTACGCGTATGCTTATGCGAGTCGCGAACTTTTCTCTGCGGATTATTGTTAAACAACCCAAAATGCACTCCCATGAATTTTTTTGGAAAGTTCGGAGGAAAGGAACACTTTCAAAATGGCCGACGAAATTTGGTTGTACCTATCATTTATACTTTCTTGATTTTTTAGGAGTGTGCTTATGAGAGTCACGAACTTTTCTCTACGGATTATTGTTAAACAACCCAAAATGCACTCCCATGAATTTTTTTGTAAAGATTGGAGGAGAGGAACAGTTTCAAAATGGCGGTTGTGAGTTTGTTGCACGTGTCATTTATTCTTTCTTGATTTTTTAGGCGTATGCTTATGCGAGTCACGAACTTTTCTCTGTGGATTATTGTTAAACAACCCAAAATGCACTCCCATGAATTTTTTTTGGAAGTTCGGAGGAAAGGAAAACTTTCAAAATGGCCGCCGTAAGTTTGTTGCACCTATCATTTATACTTTCTTGATTTTTTAGGAGTGTGCTTATGAGAGTCACGAACTTTTCTCTGCGGATTATTGTTAATCAACCCAAAATACAATCCCATGAATTTTTTTGGAAAGTTCGGAAGAAAGGAACACTTTCAAAATGGCCGCCGTAAGTTTGTTGCACCTATCATTTATACTTTCTTGATTTTTTAGGAGTGTGCTTATGAGAGTCACGAACTTTTCTCTACGAATTATTGTTAATCAACCCAAAATACAATCCCATGAATTTTTTTGGAAAGTTCGGAGGAAAGGAACACTTTCAAAATGGCGGTTGTGAGTTTGTTGCACGTGTCATTTATTCTTTCTTGATTTTTTAAGCGTGTGCTTATGAGAGTCACGAACTTTTCTCTGCGGATTATGGTTAATCAACCCAAAATACAATCCCATGAATTTTTTTGGAAATTTCGGAGGAAAGGAACACTTTCAAAATGGGCGCCGAAATTTCGTTGCACGTGTCATTTATTCTTTCTTGATTTTTTGGCGTGTGCTTATGAGAGTCACGAACTTTTCTCTGCGGATTATTGTTAATCAACCCAAAATATAATCCCATGAATTTTTTTGGAAAGTTCGGAGGAAAGGAACACTTTCAAAATGGCGGTTGTGAGTTTGTTGCACGCGTTCTATAGCCTTCCTCGATTTTTTACGCGTATGCTTATGCGAGTCACGAACTTTTCTCTGCGGATTATTGTTAAACAACCCAAAATGCACTCCCATGAATTTTTTTGGAAAGTTCGGAGGAAAGGAACACTTTCAAAATGGCCGACGAAATTTCGTTGTACCTATCATTTATACTTTCTTGATTTTTTAGGAGTGTGCTTATGAGAGTCACGAACTTTTCTCTACGGATTATTGTTAAACAACCCAAAATGCACTCCCATGAATTTTTTTGTAAAGATTGGAGGAGAGGAACAGTTTCAAAATGGCGGTTGTGAGTTTGTTGCACGTGTCATTTATTCTTTCTTGATTTTTTAGGCGTGCGCTTATGAGAGTCACGAACTTTTCTCGCGGATTATGGTTAATCAACCCAAAATACAATCCCATGAATTTTTTTGGAAAGTTCGGAGGAAAGGAACACTTTCAAAATGGGCGCCGAAATTTCGTTGCACGTGTCATTTATTCTTTCTTGATTTTTTGGCGTGTGCTTATGAGAGTCACGAACTTTTCTCTGCGGATTATTGTTAATCAACCCAAAATATAATCCCATGAATTTTTTTGGAAAGTTCGGAGGAAAGGAACACTTTCAAAATGGCGGTTGTGAGTTTGTTGCACGTGTTCTATAGCCTTCCTCGATTTTTTACGCGTATGCTTATGCGAGTCACGAACTTTTCTCTGCGGATTATTGTTAAACAACCCAAAATGCACTCCCATGAATTTTTTTGGAAAGTTCGGAGGAAAGGAACACTTTCAAAATGGCCGACGAAATTTCGTTGTACCTATCATTTATACTTTCTTGATTTTTTAGGAGTGTGCTTATGAGAGTCACGAACTTTTCTCTACGGATTATTGTTAAACAACCCAAAATGCACGCTCATGAATTTTTTTGTAAAGATTGGAGGAGAGGAACAGTTTCAAAATGGCGGTTGTGAGTTTGTTGCACGTGTCATTTATTCTTTCTTGATTTTTTAGGCGTGTGCTAATGAGAGTCACGAACTTTTCTCTTTGGATTATTGTTAAACAACCCAAAATGCACTCCCATGAATTTTTTTGGAAAGTTCGGAAGAAAGGAACACTTTCAAAATGGCCGCCGTAAGTTTGTTGCACCTATCATTTATACTTTCTTGATTTTTTAGGAGTGTGCTTATGAGAGTCACGAACTTTTCTCTACGAATTATTGTTAATCAACCCAAAATACAATCCCATGAATTTTTTTGGAAAGTTCGGAGGAAAGGAACACTTTCAAAATGGCGGTTGTGAGTTTGTTGCACGTGTCATTTATTCTTTCTTGATTTTTTAGGCGTGTGCTTATGAGAGTCACGAACTTTTCTCTGCGGATTATGGTTAATCAACCCAAAATACAATCCCATGAATTTTTTTGGAAATTTCGGAGGAAAGGAACACTTTCAAAATGGGCGCCGAAATTTCGTTGCACGTGTCATTTATTCTTTCTTGATTTTTTGGCGTGTGCTTATGAGAGTCACGAACTTTTCTCTGCGGATTATTGTTAATCAACCCAAAATATAATCCCATGAATTTTTTTGGAAAGTTCGGAGGAAAGGAACACTTTCAAAATAGCGGTTGTGAGTTTGTTGCACGTGTTCTATAGCCTTCCTCGATTTTTTACGCGTATGCTTATGCGAGTCGCGAACTTTTCTCTGCGGATTATTGTTAAACAACCCAAAATGCACTCCCATGAATTTTTTTGGAAAGTTCGGAGGAAAGGAACACTTTCAAAATGGCCGACGAAATTTCGTTGTACCTATCATTTATACTTTCTTGATTTTTTAGGAGTGTGCTTATGAGAGTCACGAACTTTTCTCTACGGATTATTGTTAAACAACCCAAAATGCACTCCCATGAATTTTTTTGTAAAGATTGGAGGAGAGGAACAGTTTCAAAATGGCGGTTGTGAGTTTGTTGAACGTGTCATTTATTCTTTCTTGATTTTTTAGGCGTATGCTTATGCGAGTCACGAACTTTTCTCTGTGGATTATTGTTAAACAACCCAAAATGCACTCCCATGAATTTTTTTGGAAAGTTCGGAGGAAAGGAACACTTTCAAAATGGCCGACGAAATTTCGTTGTACCTATCATTTATACTTTCTTGATTTTTTAGGAGTGTGCTTATGAGAGTCACGAACTTTTCTCTACGGATTATTGTTAAACAACCCAAAATGCACTCCCATGAATTTTTTTGTAAAGATTGGAGGAGAGGAACAGTTTCAAAATGGCGGTTGTGAGTTTGTTGCACGTGTCATTTATTCTTTCTTGATTTTTTAGGCGTGCGCTTATGAGAGTCACGAACTTTTCTCGCGGATTATGGTTAATCAACCCAAAATACAATCCCATGAATTTTTTTGGAAAGTTCGGAGGAAAGGAACACTTTCAAAATGGGCGCCGAAATTTCGTTGCACGTGTCATTTATTCTTTCTTGATTTTTTGGCGTGTGCTTATGAGAGTCACGAACTTTTCTCTGCGGATTATTGTTAATCAACCCAAAATATAATCCCATGAATTTTTTTGGAAAGTTCGGAGGAAAGGAACACTTTCAAAATGGCGGTTGTGAGTTTGTTGCACGTGTTCTATAGCTTTCCTCGATTTTTTACGCGTATGCTTATGCGAGTCACGAACTTTTCTCTGCGGATTATTGTTAAACAACCCAAAATGCACTCCCATGAATTTTTTTGTAAAGTTCGGAGGAAAGGAACACTTTCAAAATGGCCGACGAAATTTCGTTGTACCTATCATTTATACTTTCTTGATTTTTTAGGAGTGTGCTTATGAGAGTCACGAACTTTTCTCTACGGATTATTGTTAAACAACCCAAAATGCACGCTCATGAATTTTTTTGTAAAGATTGGAGGAGAGGAACAGTTTCAAAATGGCGGTTGTGAGTTTGTTGCACGTGTCATTTATTCTTTCTTGATTTTTTAGGCGTGTGCTAATGAGAGTCACGAACTTTTCTCTGTGGATTATTGTTAAACAACCCAAAATACAATCCCATGAATTTTTTTGGAAAGTTCGGAGGAAAGGAACACTTTCAAAATGGCGGTTGTGAGTTTGTTGCACGTGTCATTTATTCTTTCTTGATTTTTTAAGCGTGTGCTTATGAGAGTCACGAACTTTTCTCTGCGGATTATGGTTAATCAACCCAAAATACAATCCCATGAATTTTTTTGGAAATTTCGGAGGAAAGGAACACTTTCAAAATGGGCGCCGAAATTTCGTTGCACGTGTCATTTATTCTTTCTTGATTTTTTGGCGTGTGCTTATGAGAGTCACGAACTTTTCTCTGCGGATTATTGTTAATCAACCCAAAATACAATCCCATGAATTTTTTTGGAAAGTTCGGAGGAAAGGAACACTTTCAAAATGGCGGTTGTGAGTTTGTTGCACGTGTCATTTATTCTTTCTTGATTTTTTAGGCGTGTGCTTATGAGAGTCACGAACTTTTCTCTGCGGATTATGGTTAATCAACCCAAAATACAATCCCATGAATTTTTTTGGAAATTTCGGAGGAAAGGAACACTTTCAAAATGGGCGCCGAAATTTCGTTGCACGTGTCATTTATTCTTTCTTGATTTTTTGGCGTGTGCTTATGAGAGTCACGAACTTTTCTCTGCGGATTATTGTTAATCAACCCAAAATATAATCCCATGAATTTTTTTGGAAAGTTCGGAGGAAAGGAACACTTTCAAAATAGCGGTTGTGAGTTTGTTGCACGTGTTCTATAGCCTTCCTCGATTTTTTACGCGTATGCTTATGCGAGTCGCGAACTTTTCTCTGCGGATTATTGTTAAACAACCCAAAATGCACTCCCATGAATTTTTTTGGAAAGTTCGGAGGAAAGGAACACTTTCAAAATGGCCGACGAAATTTCGTTGTACCTATCATTTATACTTTCTTGATTTTTTAGGAGTGTGCTTATGAGAGTCACGAACTTTTCTCTACGGATTATTGTTAAACAACCCAAAATGCACTCCCATGAATTTTTTTGTAAAGATTGGAGGAGAGGAACAGTTTCAAAATGGCGGTTGTGAGTTTGTTGAACGTGTCATTTATTCTTTCTTGATTTTTTAGGCGTATGCTTATGCGAGTCACGAACTTTTCTCTGTGGATTATTGTTAAACAACCCAAAATGCACTCCCATGAATTTTTTTGGAAAGTTCGGAGGAAAGGAACACTTTCAAAATGGCCGACGAAATTTCGTTGTACCTATCATTTATACTTTCTTGATTTTTTAGGAGTGTGCTTATGAGAGTCACGAACTTTTCTCTACGGATTATTGTTAAACAACCCAAAATGCACTCCCATGAATTTTTTTGTAAAGATTGGAGGAGAGGAACAGTTTCAAAATGGCGGTTGTGAGTTTGTTGAACGTGTCATTTATTCTTTCTTGATTGTTTAGGCGTATGCTTATGCGAGTCACGAACTTTTCTCTGTGGATTATTGTTAAACAACCCAAAATGCACTCCCATGAATTTTTTTGGAAAGTTCGGAGGAAAGGAACACTTTCAAAATGGCCGACGAAATTTCGTTGTACCTATCATTTATACTTTCTTGATTTTTTAGGAGTGTGCTTATGAGAGTCACGAACTTTTCTCTACGGATTATTGTTAAACAACCCAAAATGCACGCTCATGAATTTTTTTGTAAAGATTGGAGGAGAGGAACAGTTTCAAAATGGCGGTTGTGAGTTTGTTGAACGTGTCATTTATTCTTTCTTGATTTTTTAGGCGTATGCTTATGCGAGTCACGAACTTTTCTCTGTGGATTATTGTTAAACAACCCAAAATGCACTCCCATGAATTTTTTTTGGAAGTTCGGAGGAAAGGAAAACTTTCAAAATGGCCGCCGTAAGTTTGTTGCACCTATCATTTATACTTTCTTGATTTTTTAGGAGTGTGCTTATGAGAGTCACGAACTTTTCTCTGCGGATTATTGTTAATCAACCCAAAATACAATCCCATGAATTTTTTTGGAAAGTTCGGAAGAAAGGAACACTTTCAAAATGGCCGCCGTAAGTTTGTTGCACCTATCATTTATACTTTCTTGATTTTTTAGGAGTGTGCTTATGAGAGTCACGAACTTTTCTCTACGAATTATTGTTAATCAACCCAAAATACAATCCCATGAATTTTTTTGGAAATTTCGGAGGAAAGGAACACTTTCAAAATGGGCGCCGAAATTTCGTTGCACGTGTCATTTATTCTTTCTTGATTTTTTGGCGTGTGCTTATGAGAGTCACGAACTTTTCTCTGCGGATTATTGTTAATCAACCCAAAATATAATCCCATGAATTTTTTTGGAAAGTTCGGAGGAAAGGAACACTTTCAAAATGGCGGTTGTGAGTTTGTTGCACGTGTTCTATAGCCTTCCTCGATTTTTTACGCGTATGCTTATGCGAGTCACGAACTTTTCTCTGCGGATTATTGTTAAACAACCCAAAATGCACTCCCATGAATTTTTTTGGAAAGTTCGGAGGAAAGGAACACTTTCAAAATGGCCGACGAAATTTCGTTGTACCTATCATTTATACTTTCTTGATTTTTTAGGAGTGTGCTTATGAGAGTCACGAACTTTTCTCTACGGATTATTGTTAAACAACCCAAAATGCACTCCCATGAATTTTTTTGTAAAGATTGGAGGAGAGGAACAGTTTCAAAATGGCGGTTGTGAGTTTGTTGCACGTGTCATTTATTCTTTCTTGATTTTTTAGGCGTGCGCTTATGAGAGTCACGAACTTTTCTCGCGGATTATGGTTAATCAACCCAAAATACAATCCCATGAATTTTTTTGGAAAGTTCG
The DNA here is from genome assembly GCA_949152435.1 of Gastracanthus pulcherrimus. Classification (NCBI taxonomy): domain Eukaryota; kingdom Metazoa; phylum Arthropoda; class Insecta; order Hymenoptera; family Pteromalidae; genus Gastracanthus; species Gastracanthus pulcherrimus. Next base: position 55,374,337 of record OX424574.1, read on the forward strand.
GAGGAAAGGAACACTTTCAAAATGGGCGCCGAAATTTCGTTGCACGTGTCATTTATTCTTTCTTGATTTTTTGGCGTGTGCTTATGAGAGTCACGAACTTTTCTCTGCGGATTATTGTTAATCAACCCAAAATATAATCCCATGAATTTTTTTGGAAAGTTCGGAGGAAAGGAACACTTTCAAAATGGCGGTTGTGAGTTTGTTGCACGTGTTCTATAGCCTTCCTCGATTTTTTACGCGTATGCTTATGCGAGTCACGAACTTTTCTCTGCGGATTATTGTTAAACAACCCAAAATGCACTCCCATGAATTTTTTTGGAAAGTTCGGAGGAAAGGAACACTTTCAAAATGGCCGACGAAATTTCGTTGTACCTATCATTTATACTTTCTTGATTTTTTAGGAGTGTGCTTATGAGAGTCACGAACTTTTCTCTACGGATTATTGTTAAACAACCCAAAATGCACGCTCATGAATTTTTTTGTAAAGATTGGAGGAGAGGAACAGTTTCAAAATGGCGGTTGTGAGTTTGTTGCACGTGTCATTTATTCTTTCTTGATTTTTTAGGCGTGTGCTAATGAGAGTCACGAACTTTTCTCTGCGAATTATGGTTAATCAACCCAAAATACAATTCCATTAATTTTTTTGGAAAGTTCGGAGGAAAGGAACACTTTCAAAATGGCCACCGTAAGTTTGTGCACCTATCATTTATACTTTCTTGATTTTTTAGGAGTGTGCTTATGAGAGTCACGAACTTTTCTCTACGGATTATTGTTAATCAACCCAAAATACAATCCCATGAATTTTTTAGGAAAGTTCTGAGGAAAGGAACAGTTTCAAAATGGCGGTTGTGAGTTTGTTGCACGTGTTCTATAGCCTTCCTCGATTTTTTACGCGTATGCTTATGCGAGTCACGAACTTTTCTCTGCGGATTATTGTTAAACAACCCAAAATGCACTCCCATGAATTTTTTTGGAAAGTTCGGAGGAAAGGAACACTTTCAAAATGGCCGACGAAATTTCGTTGTACCTATCATTTATACTTTCTTGATTTTTTAGGAGTGTGCTTATGAGAGTCACGAACTTTTCTCTACGGATTATTGTTAAACAACCCAAAATGCACGCTCATGAATTTTTTTGTAAAGATTGGAGGAGAGGAACAGTTTCAAAATGGCGGTTGTGAGTTTGTTGCACGTGTCATTTATTCTTTCTTGATTTTTTAGGCGTGTGCTAATGAGAGTCACGAACTTTTCTCTGCGAATTATGGTTAATCAACCCAAAATACAATTCCATTAATTTTTTTGGAAAGTTCGGAGGAAAGGAACACTTTCAAAATGGCCACCGTAAGTTTGTTGCACCTATCATTTATACTTTCTTGATTTTTTAGGAGTGTGCTTATGAGAGTCACGAACTTTTCTCTACGGATTATTGTTAATCAACCCAAAATACAATCCCATGAATTTTTTAGGAAAGTTCGGAGGAAAGGAACAGTTTCAAAATGGCGGTTGTGAGTTTGTTGCACGTGTTCTATAGCCTTCCTCGATTTTTTAGGCGTGTGCTTATGAGAGTCACGAACTTTTCTCTACGGATTATTGTTAATCAACCCAAAATACAATCCCATGAATTTTTTTGTAAAGATTGGAGGAGAGGAACACCTTAAAAATGGCGGCTGTGAGTTCGTTGCACGTGTTCTTTAGCCTTCTTCGATTTTTTACGCGTATGCTTATGCGAGTCACGATCAAATTTATAAGTGTACATTCTTTCTCTAAAATGCATACTTACCGAGTTATATGCGATTGTTTCCGTCGTCTGTATACCAGGTTTCATTATTTATGGTTATTAATACATTGATTTACTACATAGCGTCTGGGGTATAGTAAAGTTTGTATTAAAAGTTTTTTAGAAATATTTGTAGATACGGTTTTTTGACTGCAAAAGTTGGATAAAGTTACGCTCCAATACCAACAAAGAAAGTGGGTTTCTACAAGCATTTTTCTTCATCTGTTTTGTTTACCGTCACCGGACCCACTTTTCCAAATCAAAAAGCGTATCTAAAACAGATACGCTTTTCGATTTGTATTCTAGGTGAAGTCGAGGAGAAATACAGAAAATCGTGCAAATACTGTCGTCAGTCTGCAGATACCCATTTTCTACGTTTGCAATTCTCTAAAATCTCTGTAGATAAGAGAATGAGGACCTAATTATCTCATTACAATAATTACAATTGGTAATTACTATTAACACAGATGAATGCGATTTTTCATGACGAATCGAACGGTATAAAAAACGCATTTTTCATAAAAAGTACAGATATCCACTTTCTTTATTTGCACGGCAGTAATTACCCGAGGGAATACTCGACTTTATTCCCATGTTGCATATAGAACATTATTTTCGACTTAACAGTGACCACTTTATTGACTTAAAGAGAGGGACTTCCGGTAAAAACTAGAATTTATCGAAAAAATATATTAATATACAGAAAAATAATTTTAAAAAATGCATTTACGGGAAAAAGTAAATTTGCGGGAATCATATGCTATTTCTGTTCCGTTTTTCAGGTCAATAAAGTGTCTATTACGGTAGAGTCGGGAATAAACTACTTTATATCGTAATGAATATTAAATGATTTTGTTTTCATGCTAAATTTTGTAATTAATTTTATATAGAACAATTTAGTTTTTCATTTTTTATCTGCGGCGGTATCGATGATTTCGATAGAGAACTTGAGCCGATTCATCAATTTGTTTGAATTTTGCAAAATAAACCAGATTTAGAAAAGTTACAGCTATCGACAATTTCTTTATAACGTCAAGATTCATGCGATTTCAAAGGCGCCGCATATGAACCATGGCGACATGAGGGTTTTCGAAGCGCTATATCTTTTTTAATTTTGGTTGTATTGCAAAAATTCGAAAAGTTTACAAAGGAAGTATGCTATAATCTATCAGAATATGATATAATAGTACATTATGCAACGAGGGGCGACAGTAGCAGATTTTTCCCGTGGGTGGGTTTACTGCCAAAGCGAGAAGATTTTTCCCGATGGTGCGTTTAAGGCACGAGTGAAGCAAGGGCAGTAATCACCCTCTGGAAAAATCTTCTCGCGATGGCAGTAACCACCTGAGGGAAAAATCTTCTTTCGTCCCGTGTTATATATAGTAATTTATTTCACTCTTGATCGTGGTAACTTTTTGACCCTGAAAAACGGGGCAGACGCCTTTCTTTTTTATATTTTGATAGGTAGATCTAGAAGAATGCGTATGCGCGCGCAGACACCTTATCCCTTTTCATTCCGCTACGTAATGTTATGTCAATCTAGGTAGAATATACATTCTACTGTATGTATGTACCTTATGTAAATCAAATGAAAAATATGTAAATAAATATTTTGTTTATTTTGTAATTACAATTTCTGTATTTTTTGAAAAAAAAAACACTAGATGTATATCAATTTATTATAAAACGAATAGTATTGTAAGTCGAAACATTTGCCGCTGATTTATTTTTAAAAATAATCGGGTACCCTGCTAACTTTAGAAAAAGTTAGCAGGGTACCCCCTTAAAACTACCAAGAAAGCATTCCACGTCATTGGGACAGGGCTTAAAATTTGCCGCTTTTTTGCCGTAAAACAACCCTGCACTCAGATTTAGACGAAAATTTCTTTAAGCGCTCATAAGCGCCAGAATTCTCTAACTCAAGATAAAGTTAGCAGGGTACTCCCGTAAAATCCACTAGACTAGATCCTACGCTATTGAGTAGGGGCTCAAAATTTGCCGTAAATAATTCGTAAATTATCCGTCGAAGCGAAGAATTTGCCGCGGATTTATTTTTAAAACTAACCGGGTCCCTGCTAACTTTGGAAAAAGTTAGCAACTTACCCCTCATAAACTATCAAGGAAGTATTCCACGTTATTGGGACAGGTCTTAAATATTACCGCTTTTTTGCCGTAAAGACCCCCTGCACTAAGAGTTACTTGAAACATCTTTTACCGCGCATAAGCGCCAGTATTTTCCAATTCAACATGAATTTGGCAGGGTACTCCCGTACAATCGAATAGACTAGATCCTACGCTATTGTGTAGGGGCTCAAAATTTGCCGTAAATAATCCGTAAATTATCCGTCGAGACGTGAAATTTGCCGCGGATTTATTTTTAAAACTAACTGGTTCTCTGCTAACTATGGAAAAAGTTAGCAGGGTAACCCCTTAAAACTATCAAGGAAGTATTCAACGTCATTGGGACAGGTCTTACCGTGTAATTCCTAAGAAATAAGCGACCCAATTTTTGTTTTTAAAAGTAATCATAAAAAGTAAAAATCGATATAAAACAAACACGAATCCATAAATCACAAAAATTACTTTTATTTCAAACATTCATCAAAAGGCGAAAAAAAGCGTTCGTTGATAAAAAAATTACCCTGTAAAATGCATTGCATTGAAATACATTCTATCCGAATGGATTATATTAATTTTATCCCATAAAAATCTGAGAAACTAAAACCCAAAAATCGAAAGGTTAAAAAAAACAAAAACATTGATCAATCAAAAATATTATTTATCAGCCGCTTTCGTGCGAAAAAACAAAAAATATGAAAATTAAAATTAACCTCGGATTACTGTAGATGTATAATAGATGTAGAATAGAGGGATACATTGTATGCACGCTCATGCACACACGCACGCACGCACACACGGACACACACACACACACACATACACACACACATACACACACACACACACACACTCACACACACACACTCACACACACACACACACACACACACACACACACACACACACACACACACACATACACACACACTTCACATATACGCACACGTACATTCATACGGTCATTTTCTAAGAGACAGTTGTATTTTGATTTCAATTGGCCCAAAATACGTTTCTAATATGTTATTTGGCAACATTTTTTTTAGTATTACAAAGTTTCCTTTAGGAGAAAGCAAAATGCTAAAATTATTTGTTATAAGTAAGTTAAGGTTGAAACCTTAATTACTACGCTGAAAACGGAAATTGATGTTTTTTAGCATTTAAATTAAAATTCCCCCTTTTAATGACTTCTTATTCTCAATAATATTATTTTGTAATAACGATTATCGGACTATTTTCCACCTTTAACCCTTTATGGCCCACATTTTTTTCTTAAAAAAATAGCTTTTTTCGTTACTTATTTTTTATTTTATTTATAACTATTTAACAATAAATAAAATATCAATTTTTGTTAATTAGTATTATAGATAAACCTCTTAGCTAATAAAAGAATGTAAAATCATTTATAAACACCTATAAATAAAATGTTTATATATAAAAATCTTAGACGAAAGAGGTAGCTATTATAATAGCCACTAAACCACAAGGGGTTAAGAGGAGTCCGTATATCTACTGTCCTTGTCTATAATCACGTTTTTGTTATTTATTCAAATTGTAGTTTATTAATTAAAAAACTAAAAGTTGGCCCCAATTGGTATTTAAATAAGGAATATTTTGATACCGTAAAAAGTATCTAAGATTCTTCCCTTTGAAGGCTATAGAACACGTGCAACAAACGCACAACCGCCATTTTGAAAGTGTTCCTCTCCTCCAATCTTTACAAAAAAATTCATGGGAGTGCATTTTGGGTTGTTTAACAATAATCCGTAGAGTAAAGTTCGTGACTCTCATAAGCACACACCTAAAAAATCAAGAAAGTATAAATGATAGGTGCAACAAACTTACGGTGGCCATTTTGAAACTGTACCTCTCCTCCAATCTTTACAAAAAAATTCATCGGAGTGCATTTTGGGTTGTTTAACAATAATCCGTAGAGAAAAGTTCGTGACTCTCATAAGCACACTCCTAAAAAATCAAGAAAGGATAAATGACACGTGCAAATAAATTTCGGCGGCCATTTTGAAAGTGTTCCTTTCCTCCGAACTTTCCAAAAAAATTCATGGGATTGTATTTTGGGTTGATTAACAATAATCCGCAGAGAAAATTTCGTGACTCTCATAAGCACACGCCTAAAAAATCAAGAAAGAATAAATGACAGGTGCAACGAAATTTCGGCGGCCATTTTGAAAGTGTTCCTTTCGTCCGAACTTTCCAAAAAAATTCATGGGAGTGCATTTTGGGTTGTTTAACAATAATCCACAGATAAAAGTTCGTGACTCGCATAAGCATACGCCTAAAAAATCGAGGAAGGCTATAGAACACGTGCAACAAACTCACAACCGCCATTTTGAAAGTGTTCCTCTCCTCCTATCTTTACAAAAAAATTCATGGCAGTGCATTTTGGGTTGTTTAACAATAATCCGTAGAGGAAAATTCGTGACTCTCATAAGCACACTCCTAAAAAATCAAGAAAGCATAAATGATAGGTGCAACAAAGGGGCCTGCGGCGGCTCAGTCGGTAGGGTGTCGGATTCCCACGCCGGTTACCCGGGTTCGAATCCTAGTCTCTGCCGATTGATACAAGCACCGCTGTAAAAATTACATGTGCTTTGTTTACAAACACACCGCAGACCCCCGTCGTCGATTAGCACCACATGGGAGCACAAACATGGCGACGTTAAAAAAAAAAAAAAAAAAAAAGGTGCAACAAACTTACGGCGGCTATTTTGAACGTGTTCCTTTCCTCCGAACATTCCAAAAAAATTCATAGGATTATATTTTGGGTTGATTAACAATAATCCGCAGAGAAAAGTTCGTGACTCTCATAAGCACACGCCAAAAAAATCAAGAAAGAATAAATGACACGTGCAACGAAATTTCGGCGGCCATTTTGAAAGTGTTCCTTTCCTCCGAACTTTCCAAAAAAATTCATGGGATTGTATTTTGGGTTGATTAACAATAATCCGCAGAGAAAAGTTCGTGACTCTCATAAGCACACTCCTAAAAAATCAAGAAAGTATAAATGATAGGTGCAACAAACTTACGGCGGCCATTTTGAAAGTTTTCCTTTCCTCCGAACTTCCAAAAAAAATTCATGGGAGTGCATTTTGGGTTGTTTAACAATAATCCACAGAGAAAAGTTCGTGACTCGCATAAGCATACGCGTAAAAAATCGAGGAAGGCTATAGAACACGTGCAACAAACTCACAACCGCCATTTTGAAAGTGTTCCTCTACTCCTATCTTTACAAAAAAATTCATGGCAGTGCATTTTGGGTTGTTTAACAATAATCCGTAGAGAAAAGTTCGTGACTCTCATAAGCACACTCCTAAAAAATCAAGAAAGCATAAATGATAGGTGCAACAAAGGGGCCTGCGGCGGCTCAGTCGGTAGAGTGTCGGATTCCCACGCCGGTGACCCGGGTTCGAATCCTAGTCTATGCCGATTGATACAAGCACCGCTGTAAAAATTACATGTGCTTTGTTTACAAACACACCGCAGACCCCCGTCGTCGATTAGCACCACATGGGAGCACAAACATGGCGACGTTAAAAAAAAAAAAAAAAGGTGCAACAAACTTTGGCGGCCATTTTGAAAGTGTTCCTTTCCTCCGAACTTTCCAAAAAAATTCATGGGATTATATTTTGGGTTGATTAACAATAATCCGCAGAGAAAAGTTCGTGACTCTCATAAGCACACGCCAAAAAAATTAAGAAAGAATAAATGACACGTGCAACGAAATTTCGGCGGCCATTTTGAAAGTGTTCCTTTCCTCCGAACTTTCCAAAAAAATTCATGGGATTGTATTTTGGGTTGATTAACAATAATCCGCAGAGAAAAGTTCGTGACTCTCATAAGCACACGCCTAAAAAATCAAGAAAGAATAAATAACACGTGCAACGAAATTTCGGCGGCCATTTTGAAAGTGTTCCTTTCCTCCGAACTTTCCAAAAAAATTCATGGGAGTGCATTTTGGGTTGTTTAACAATTATCCGCAGAGAAAAGTTCGTGACTCGCATAAGCATACGCGTAAAAAATCGAGGAAGGCACGTGCAATTTCTGAATATTTTCAACCCCTAGTTAGGGGTAGTTTAAGGGTTGTAAATTTATGTATTCATGTTGCAAACATGTTTTCCAACGATATTTAATACATTAAAGGCGTTTTGAATGGACTTTGGAACGACTTACGAATTTACGAAATTTGTTGCAATGCAACAGTGCAAACTTCAACTTCATTTGTTAATTGTTTATAAAGCTTACGGGATCCATTGTTCACGTCTTCAGATTATCATTCTAGACACTCTTCCGAACAATTTAAGCCCTTAACCGATGTCATTGGGATTATTGATACCTCAAAAACTAATTTGACTGGACTAGTCGGGGTCACCAATGTGCGGGCTATGCCGCGGGTTGCCAGGGCGCATATGGAATCGCCCCAGCAGGTGCAGCGCTGCTTGCGCCGAGGACAGGAGCGAGGCGGACGGTGGCAGGAGAGAGAAAAGGGGTTTTACACACCTTGTATTTTGTAGCACTATATTTACACTATATACAATTATTTACAGAGAATAAGCAAGTGGCTGTGTTAGCCGTAAAGATAGTTTTAATCTTGAATTTGAAGGCGATGCGGCAGAGCTGTGGCGTTGAAGCGAGCTGTTGCGTGCAGTCCTGTGCGTGCAACTCGCGAGGCTCTGTAGCCGAGTATAGAGAGAGACAGCGATAGGAGGCCGAGGCTAGAAGAACGCTGTCGGCTCCAGTCGCTGCTTGCGCCGATTGTGCTGCTGCTCGCCTGTCGGCAGGAGCGTGCGCACTTGTCGTGGCGGCAACTCCGAGGGTGCCACAGTTCTACCGAGCACCGCAGTTAACCAACCTACACTACACTGACTAGCCGAATCAGCAACCATCTCTCTCGCGCCAATGGTTCGCCTCAAGTGTGGCGACCGGTGGGAGAAGAGAATTCGTCAAGTCCGCACGCTAGCGTCGAGCAGCGAACACCTTACTCAAATCCACTCATGAGCTTATCACGCTCCTATTTTATATTTTTAGACTAAGTATTATTAGCAATAAAGGTGCCTTTTATAATAAGCCTCTGTGCTCATTTCACACCAGTGTCTCCGCATCCTTGTCTCCATGACTCCAGTATAACTCAGCAAAAACGCAACCTCCAAAAATATCCCTTACAATGCAAAGTTGTTTGTAGTTTGGAAAATTTAATTTATCATATTTATTTTTACTTATAAAGATATCTAAAATCGTGTTATTTTGTAATTTTTTCAATTTTTACGGATTCTTTATAGCTAAACTTTAAGTCGTAAAGAAAGAAAAAAAAACTTTTCTGTACGAAAAGAACACTTTTTGTTGAAATTAGAGTGAATACAATTGCCCTGGTCTCTCATACAGAAATACTGAGTGCCGCAGTGTTTATATAAAACTCAACATTGCACACTTTCCATCGTAGAATAAAGGTGAAAACATTTATTTCATCACAAAGTCGAATTAAGAAATGCATTATAATACAATTTGCAACTGTTCCATTGTAAAAATTTAATTTGTATAACAATAAGAAGATTAATATATGTATAAAAGATTAAATTATTTTTTATCTCATTCAAGAAACATGATTGGAGTAAAAAACCGTAATTTTTTTGAAAATCACCCATGTATTAGATTAGTAAAGCAAAGATAAAAGTTTATCAAATTGAATATTCGAATTGTTGATTATAATTATTACATAATCATTAAACTACAGTTACTGTGTTTCATTAACACAGTATATAAATTCAATAAAAACATAATAATAAAATATCAAAAACTATTTATTCATTAAATCGGTCTTAATATTTAATATATAATATTTATATGTAAAAATATTTAATAAAATATACATTTGTGAAAGAGATACATCAAAGCCCATTTATAAATAATAAATAAATAAATTAGTAATGCAAAACTGCTCTTAAGCTGAAAATAAATAATTACATTATTTTTTTATACACAAGTATTTATTTTTTAAATTCACTTTTTTGTTGTTATATAAACTTACCAATTTCCTGAATGAAGAAGCTCAAAGCCATCATTAATTTTATCAAAAGGCAAATTGTGAGTGATGAATTCATCTAACATTAACTTTTTGGTCATATATTCATGTACAAGTTGAGGTACACTATCCTTTGACTTCCACCCACCAAAAGCAGTACCCTTCCAAGTTCGACCAGTTACCAGCTGGAATGGACGTGTACTAATTTCCTGACCTGATGCAGCAACTCCAACAATTACAGACACACCCCAACCTTTATGGCATGATTCTAAAGCAGCTCTCTAAAATATTTAAATAATTAGTTGAAAAAGTTCCATTTTTCTTTCAAGATCCAAAAAAACATTGTTGTTGCATACCATTGTGTGTACGTTTCCAACACACTCAAAAGTATAATCTAAACCACCATCTGTCATTTCAATGAGTACTTCTTGAATTGGTTCATTATAGTCCTTTGGATTAACAAACTCAGTACATCCAAAAGCTTTTGCTAAATATGAAAATTATGTTAATTATTAATATTTTTTATAATATATTTTTTCATAATGTTAAGAACCACATGTACCTTTTTCAAATTTGGCTGAGTTAACATCAATGCCAATAATGCGAGAAGCACCTGCAGTTTTACAACCTACTGCAACAGCCAAACCAACAGCTCCTAATCCCCAAATAGCACAAGTACTTCCTGGCTCTACTTTCGCAGTATTTAAAGCAGCTCCGTAACCAGTTGATATTCCACATCCCAACAGACATACTTTATCCAGAGGAGAAGATAGATCAATCTATTAGAATTACGATTTAAAAATTTATGTTAGTAAAGTTTTAATTTATAGTTATTTTATTTTTAATTTAAGCATATTATTGACTATTACCTTTGCCAGAGATATATCAGCAACTACTGTATATTCAGAAAATGTAGAACAACCCATAAAATGGTATAAAGTTTTCCCATTGCAAGTGAAACGTGATGTACCATCAGGCATTACTCCTTTACCTTGAGTAATCCTGATTTTACTGCAAACATTAGTTTTTGATGATTTGCAGAACTTGCATTCACGGCACTGTGGAATATAAAGTGGAATAACACGATCACCTGTAAAAAAATTATTTAATTATTTAGATAATTTATTTAGATTAATAAAGAAAAAATCATATATGGGTGATTCTATCATAACTGTCCCAGATGGCATGATTCTGCCAAAACTGTACAAGTGTACAAATGAAATAAAATGTTTTTCTGGCTCTAATATGTGTATAATGCTGTCAACTTTCTTGGATAAATTGCAGGAGCCGATGGGTTGATCGTTTTTTAGAATAAATCAATAAAATAGAGTCAAAATTTCAGTTTTGTCCTGTGTTCAAAACATGATTTTCAATATGAAACCGTATAGCACGTGAAAAACAAAATATGTAAAATTTCCACATACACATTTCAAATTGTAGGGTTCATTATGTATATTTTCATTAGTTTTAAATCCAAATTCACTTAAATACTATTAAAACTGGATGCATATTTTTTGCCCAACGATTTGTTGAATAGCGTGCTATTTGACTTCTCAGAAGTATCTAACGACGAATTTTCAAAGTATATATCCAGAGTACACAAATACAAATATCAGTATTGTCAAAGGTTTGAAAAATTTAAAACGCACACAAGATTTTTTAATTTTGTAATGTACAAAAATTTTAGTCAGTTTCGTCCTCCCTTTAAACCACTATTTAAATTATGTTTATTAGTCAACAAAAAGCATTTTCTCATAGTATTTGGTAGACATAAGAATTCTCTGTGCGGAAAAATTTTATTAACATATATACGACACTTTATGAGCATTTTTAACCTGGAATGTCAATTCTGTCCCTGTTAGTTCCATCCCCTGCTAACATCATACAATATTGTGTACATTTTGATAGAAATACTTTTTAATGTATCTCATTCAAATATTTTGTTTTAAATGTTATTATGAGTGCAAAAGATCATTTAACTCTAAGTCAGTTATGAAGAAAAAAAAAAGATTTTTGGTCTAATAAATTTTTGGATACTTTTAAAGCTAAACTGGGGCCGTCAAGGCAGAATCATCCATATATGTTTATTACAAAATTAAATAATTCAAGAAAAGTCTTAACAGAAATGCAATTAATTACCTGGTTTGAATTCAGTAACGTCAGCTCCAACACTCTCAACGTCTCCAGCACCTTCATGTCCCAAAATACATGGGAAAAGTCCTTCAGGATCTAATCCATCAAGAGTATAGGCATCGGTATGGCACAGTGCAACAGCACTGATTTTTACTCTAACTTCATGACCTTTTGGTGGAGCAACTTCAATAACTTCCAGCGTTAAGGGTTTCTTTGGTTCCCATGCTACTGCAGCACGACACTTGATTGCCTGATATTCAAAGTTTTGATATTAGTGACAAACATAAATAAACATATTGTTAAGTTAAGTGATATGTAAATGTCTCAACAGAGTTGACTCCTTATCAGTGTAACAAATATAAAAATCAATGTTGGGATCTTTAGAATAAGAAAAATAATTTTAATTAAATTTATAAATCATATTAGAACCTGATAAACGTTAGTTGAAAGTTAATATAATCTTATATAGTTTTACGTAACGATTTAACCTGTTCATTAAGAAATTTATGGCTAATTAATTATTTTTTACCTTGCCGGTTGTATCCGCCATTGATGAAAGTTAAATTCGTCAATACACAACAAAATAAAGTGAGCCTTGAGACAGAACTTTGAACCTATACTTATATGCTTTGGGAATGCAGTGCGGTCGTAATGCAACTAAACGATTCGTTTCACGCTCGCCTCTGAAGGCTGAAGGTCAAATGCTTATTAATCTTCTACGTTATCGTCGTACAAACTATATACTTATACTCTATACGGTCAGCGCGATCATAGCCGCTGTAACACACTCCCCACTACTATATATATATGGGTTATTCTCTGGGAAATCGAGATCAAAAAACATTTTTTATTTAATCTGTTCGGTAAAAATGTTCCTCTTGGTACGTAGAATGTATAAGTGAATTTTTTCATACTTTTTGAAACGCTTAGGTTTGAAGTTGATTAAGGCTAAATAGGTGCATACAGACATTTTTTTAAATTTTTAACAAATTTTAACCTCTATTTATTATTCAACAAAATTAAATCTCTTTAAAAAATAACAACAAAGGATTATTTGGCAAATGTTCTGAATTTTTAATAAAAAATGGTTCCTAAACATTTTAATACCCCTTTCGATTAATTAAACTCATTTTAAAACTATAAAAATCCTGAAAAAAGTGGGTTCGATTACTCAAACCATATTACACCAAAAATTATGATAACATCAAATATTGTTAAAAAAATTATAAAAATGCCCATTTTAGCAATAACCCAGATAGCACAAAACGTTTATAAAACGTTTCTGAAACGTTTGGTTTGAAACTATGTAACGTTGTGTTGTAAGTTTTCAAACATTTTAGAAACGTGTCTGAAACGTTGAAATGTCCGCTTTTGTTGCAAAAGATTCGTTGTCAAAACGTTTCTGAAACGTTTCTATAGGGTTTTGAGTCTATAAACAGATGTTAAACAGATTATAATTTTATAATCACCTCCCCTGCTAAAAATATGCGATTGAAGTCAATTAAAAAAATTTATTTTAATTGATTGAATTGACTACCAGAAACCAAGTCAATTGAAAATGAATTGTGATTAATAAACTTTAATTGCAATTTAGTTCAATCCCTATATTTAGTATTGATTTCTATATATTTAAATCGACTTCTATAACAGAATAGTTCATTTTTTTTCGTATTGTATTTAATTACAATTTAGATAATACAGTTCAATGAATTTTAATACATTCCAATACTATTTGAATTTATCTAATTCAATGTATAAATTGACTATAAAACTTCTATCCACTATAATTCATTATTATGAATTCCAAACGTGAATAGATTTTAATACAGCTTATTCGTATAAGCCCTGAACTAACTTTAATCACGTTTGATAAATGAAAATTTTATTGAATTTTGTAGGTTGTGAATACTTTATTTATGAATTGACTTGAATCAATTCTTATGAGTATGGGAAATCAATAGATTTAAATACAGTTTATTCGTATAAGCCGCGAATCAACTTCAATAAACTTTAATAAACACACATTCTATTGAATTCTGTAGGTTGCAAATACCTTTCTCATTAATTATTTTAATCAATTCCTATAAGTACAGGAAATCAATAAAATTCAATGCAGTTTATTCATATTAAGCGGGAATCAACTTAAATTAACTTTGATAAACATACTTACTTCCCAGGCGGAAATCGTTTTAGCACATAAAAAATAGAAAGTATTTATAACTGTTTATAAAAATTTATAAAGGTCGGAATTGAGACTATGTATAATATCTATAAACTGTTATAAATAATTATAAACAGTTATAATTTTTTGTTTGAACTTTTCCTTTTCACCGCAAACAAGGAAATATTACATCGTGCAAAAAAATGTATAACTATTTATAACTGTTTTGAATTCTAATTTACTTCGTATAACTATTTATAATTTTAATATCTTCTTTCAAATTCTGAGCTATATATAAAATTTTTCATGTGCCCAAATTCCATGTATTGAAAAATGATAATAACAGTTATAATTCTTTTTTATGTGCCTATACTTCACGCATCGAAGAAATTGCAAAAAATTTATAACTGTTAAAATTTTTTATCGACTAATAATTGCAGTTCATATTCCATAATAACTATTATAAAAGTCTCAATTCCGACCTTTATAAACTATTATAAATAGTTTTAAATAGTTTCTATCTATTATTTTCTTTCATAACTAGTTATATACAGTTATTCATACAAGAATATTTCCGTCTGGGTTGTTATTGAATTTTGTAGTTTGCGAATATCTTTTTTATTAATTGATTATAGTCAATTTCTATGAGTATAAAAAATGAATAGATTTAAATGCACTTTATCCGTACAATCCGAAAATGAACTTGAAAACAAACTTTTTATTCAATTCTGTACATGTGCGAATTATCATGGAACAGTTTATGAAATTACAGGAAGCTACATGCTAATCAATTGTCAGTGGTTTTTTTTACAAATAATTCAAATGTTAATTTATTAGAACAATAAATTAATTTTAAATTTATAAATTCAAGATGTCCCCAATTTGGTATTTAAACTGTGATAGTTTTCATGAATTAGAATAATTAACATTAATAAAAAATGGTACACTTTGAACTTTTTGCACTTATCGTCTACACAATGAATCATTACCTTAATCTACTATAAATAATACTTTTATAAAAGGTTCTTTCGGTTGATATTTAAGAAAGTAATATTAGGTATTAATTAGGTTAATCTCACTCCAAACGGAATTAATTTATCGTAAGCATAAACAAATCGTTTCATACTATTTTCGACAAATCGTACAAATTGCATGTGTAATATTTATTTATTTTATTTAAATTATTTAAATTATTACTTATAACTGTACCATTACTTTTTGATAATATACGTATTTTCTATGAAACCACCTTTATTCAATTGGCCTCATATTGATCCTGAAAACTCATAAGCCCCATACAAGGCAATAGGAAAGAATACAACATTTATTTTTTGATTGGCACTAATTGTGGATTTGATAGAGAATCTAAGCCGACGTAGGGGAGAGTGGGGTAAAGTGGGCAGGGCAGCTAAGTGTGGCACCTTAATATTATAAACAATAACGTACGTTAAAAATCTAATTTTGTTTATACACATTTAGAAATGACTCTAGTATTTTTTTCTTAAGTCATAAACTCAAAAAGTAATGTTAATAATTATTCATGCAAGTTTGAAAATCGGAGCATGAAAAAAAGGTTGCCTTCATTTTTCGTCGGCTCAGTACGGATCGAAAATGATTCCTTTTTTAAGTGAAATTATGCCCGTTTCATAAATTAACTTTTAAACTTTTAGAGTCTTTCTTTTGTTTTTTCAAAAGTGCCGTAAATAATTAATTATAAATGATTAAAAATTGAATTAAAAAGGGGCTATCGTGGCATACTAAGTGGGGCAAATGTAGCACACACAGCGCCGCGTAGTGAGTTCGTCTTGACGCACCTAACCTATCGAACTCAAAACGGAGCAAGGTGGGATAGAGCACACGTGTAATTCACAGGTGCCAACTGGTTCAATTGTAGATTTACCTTCCTTGGATAATATTCAAAGTATTATTGAAATACCAGATCTGCCAGTTCTAAACAATGAGACATTTTTGAATAATGAACCGGTGGACATTTATTACGTAACTGAAGATGTTGCCAAAGCCTTAAATATATAATTATATATCTCAAAAGATTATTTATTTTTGTATTGCCAAAGTAAAAAAAAATTAATTATAGAAAAAAAGAATAAATGTATCAAAAAAGTATTAAATTGTGATTGATATTATATAAGTTCTTTGTTACATTTTGATAAAAAAATAAAAATTTTAATTGAAAAAACTATTATTTAATATTTTACTAACCTAATAAATAGCCTCTCTCAATATTCCTAATAAATATTTAAAAAAAACACAATTTTCATGAACTTACCAGCAGAAATAAAAACATCATTCGGCCGTGCTACATTTACCCCACCCCGTGCCACACTTGACCCACCGGTGGGGCAAGTGTGGCATTTTCGATCGCTCTAGAATTTGATTTTTTAAACTATAATATAATTCAAATTAAAAATTTGCAATAACGAATCTTAATACTAGAAGAATAGGCCTATACATTGCAATTTTTAAAATATTGATATGTTTTAATATTTTAAT
The DNA here is from genome assembly GCA_949152435.1 of Gastracanthus pulcherrimus. NCBI lineage: Eukaryota > Metazoa > Arthropoda > Insecta > Hymenoptera > Pteromalidae > Gastracanthus > Gastracanthus pulcherrimus. The sequence goes on from OX424574.1 coordinate 55,391,070, forward strand.
GATATGTTTAAAATTAGTTAGGGTGCCACGCTTACCCCACCCTCCCCTATATCTTTTGTGTATATCTTTTTGAAATTAAAAAAGAAAACTTAATTTGCAAAAGTTATAGTGTATTAAAAATCCTTTGAGTGACGTCACACCGATAAAATATCAAAGGTGCCGACCGGAGTGACATCACAACGTTTTTTAAAGATTTAACTATAACTTCTTTCATTTTGAAGATATCGTGAAAATTCCAAAAGATTACAAAGAAACTATACCTCGATCTACTCTGTCAACTAAAAATCGGTATTCTTCCCTATTAAAATCAATAGAAAAGAATTATATAGTTTTTTATGCTACATTTTAATTCTAAATTTTTCATAGCATTTAATAACAAATACAATCTATAGAATACAATTATACAAAATAATATGATATTAGATAAAATATTCGATCTATAGACATGAATAAAAAATAATTACATTTAATTAGTTAAATCTCTATTAAACTTAATTAACATGCATCAATTGACATGTATTATATTATAATGCTAAATCTTAATTCTATTTTGTTATATTAAATTCGATTAATACTATAAAATGATAAAAATCAATTGATACCCTGGTGGAAATATTTATGTGGTTAAATGTGGTAAAATGTGCAAAAATGTGAAATAATGTGAGAAAACGTGAGAAAGTGTACGCAAGTGTCTAATTTCAAACGCAATTTGCGCAATTTTTCACATTTACTCATATTTTTGCACACTTTTAAATATTTATACAGATTTTTACACATTTTCTCACACACATCAGAAATGAAAAAAGACTTAAAATCGCCATTGTTTAACATACTTTTTCACGGTTTCTCACATTTTGATATAGTTTTACACATTATCTCATGTCTATGTACGTTTAATCATATTATTGCACACATTTTTATATTTATTCACATTTTGGTACACTTTTTCACATTTAGGTACACTTTCTCACATTATATTACATTTTTCCCCAAAGTGTTTTTTTTTCTTGATTACAAATAAGGACATTTACTTCCCTTACCCAGGTATTGTGTTGTAGGCCCGACCTCCGCTACCGAAAAATCCGGAAAGACATTTTCTTTAAATGTCTGAAAAATTTGGACTACGGGGATTCGAACCCACGTATCTTGAGCGGCTGCGCTCACATTGGGTGCCTGTACATGGAGTCTGGCAAACTCATTTTTAATAATATATATCCTATTTTTGCATATTTTTTTTCAATTATTAACATTTTTTCATATTTTACCACATTATTCATTAAATAAATGTTAATATCGCATTAAGAACAATGAATTAAATAACGCTAGTGTAAAGAAACTTGTTTTCCAATAATACTGGTAAACTATACAATATTTTTGTGAATTTGAATATTAATTATCATTGCTATGCATTTTCATGCCCTTGAATAACTTTTATCAATAGACACTTTTTTAATTATTATTTCTTAAAAGCAAACATATAAGGAGATTTATAAATAATCATTGTAAATCGTCAGAGTTTATACTTAGGTAATATAATTTTTATTTAAATACAAAATACGATACAAGCGAGTGAATATACAAAGTTATTAAAAATTGGTTTCTGCAGTATTATAATAAAACGTTATCACAATAGTATAAGTAATGTGGAAAATGTTTAATGTATCCTACCTTACCAGAACGATATTTATAAATATAATTATATAAAATATTTATATAAAAATTATGAAATTGAAGCAAATATTTTTTTGGAAAAAAACCAATTGTCAATCTTTTCTTGATTCTATAGCCAAAACAATTATCAAATCATTCCCAGGAGATGCGTCAGACATACTTTACCCTCCGATAAATGTATAAGAAAATTTCGTTTTTCCGAAAAAATACACATCAGAATAATGTATTAACTTAATCTTATTATTATTCCTTTTCTATTCTGATAATGCAAGTGCTTTGCTATATATGTACATAAATAAAGTGTCACTGAAAAGAAAATTATATTCTTATGCGTATTTTGTGACTAAAATCAAATTTTCGAATACTGACGAATCCCCTTAATATTATTAATTATACTGAACTTAGGTTGCGGATGAGTGATTATGGTAATTTCAGACGAACTCTTAAGTTATGAATTGACATTAATATAAATATTAATGGAATTCCATGCTTGGCATCTTGTTTTTTTTTATTTTCTATTAGGAAAGAAATTAAAAAAGAAAAACGCAGGGCCGGTAAAATATAAGGAGGTTCAGAGATTACAAAACGACCAATTTATTTTCATTTTTCTTTCTAATTTGTTAAAACTGGTTAATGTCAATCATTATATATCTTATACTAGTATATTGCAAACATGATTATCGTCAATTAAAAAAAACATTAAAAATTTTTTGTTTTTTGAATGTTGTTGTTACACTGTTCAACCGAAAGGAAATTTTATAATAATTCATGAGTGCTACAGAAAAGCTTATTGTTTATAACTAAACACGTAATCTAGTTAAACAATTAGTTTTTTCGTAGCACCTAGAAATTATTTTGACATTTTCTTTCGGTCGATCTATCAAATGATATTTGAAGAACAAAAGAAGACCCTAACCCTGATTATTAAAATTGGATTGAAAACGAAAAAGTTTTTACATTTGTAATGATTTTTTTTTTCAATTGACAATAATCGTGTTTGCAACATAACGATTATTGATTAAAATTTGTTTATGCACATGAGGTACCAATACAAGATACACGATTTACATTAACAAGTTTTAACAAAATAGAAAGAAAAATGAAAATGAATTGGTCGTTTTGTAATCCCTTACCATCCTTAAGGATCTTTTCAAATTATCTTTAAAAAATTAAATAATCTTATTTATTTTATTCTTCTTGTAATGTTTTTTGTGGTGGATTATTTTGTTCTTCATCAGATAAAAATTGTAATGTGTCACGACTTCGTTGATGTATATCTGATTTATTGTTTTCAGCCAATAGACATTCCAGTTCCTTTTCTTGTTCTTTCCGTAGTTTTTGTCGTTTAATTTTTCCTTCGGCTGAAGTGCACGCATTATGATGAAATTTATTTTTCTTGCTCAGTACACTTTGTATCAGACTATCTGGATATTTTCTACAAACCAAGTACCGTTTAAATTCGTCTGTTCAAAGTTTATAATTAATTAAATAAGTAAATAAATAATTTAGAATAATTGGATGAGTGAGGAGAGGTTTGATAAATAAAACACAATTTATTTCGCGGGAAATAGACAACTTGCCTAGGCATAAAAACTCTCACGGACTAGAGAGGAAAGCCGGGACAAGCGAACACTTTATTCCGAACAAATGAAGAAATTACGCAATAAAAGAGATTTTAATAGACTAAAAGAAGAAAGAGAAGTGAAACGCGCTTAATCTAGAAGACGCCGCGAGGATCCTTTATACGGACACTTGAGAGCTCTCTTACCTTATTCACGCGCACGAGTAACGACGTGGACGGCTCGACGCAAGGCCCTGGCCGCACGCTGACTGGGTTCACCTTCCTAAGCCGCAGGGCGCCTCAACGTCTCGAGGGAACCAACACCTGGGCCACGGGCAGAACACAGGGATCTGCCGCGTTGATGAACGCCCTGGGAGGCGGCACGTCGAGAAAGCTCGCGCGTGGCCAAACTCCCCAAATCACACTAAACAACTCACGCTTCGCACACACACACACCCTCACACACACAACCCGACGCAATAATCACACTCGCTGAGTTATAATCACGCGAGACGACCGTTCTGATAAGAACGTACGTGTCGTCTCGATATCGCAATGTAAATTCGTTTTAGACAAAAGGGTCGAACGATGACGGGTGCAAGCACTAAACTCGACCGGTCCTTTCGAGCGCGCTGTCAAAACTACTTCATCCGTGCGAGAGGCCCGCGAGGGCGCGCGCGTACTTCGGCCCTAGTGGCGCGCGCATCCGTTCAGCTGATAGCGTCGCGGCAGCCTGCGAATTACGGCGCGAGAATTCGAATTCACTTTAAAAGTACTAATAATCCGAACATTCCGCCCGCCTTCGTCCGACGGACGAATCCTAATACGCTAATTTAAGTGTTTTTTCCACCCTCTTCCAAATGCAGTGGACAAAGACGAGCAATGTGGCGACGAAGCGAGGTGGAAGCGGTCTTCACCGTAGCTACTCGCACAAGACCATCTGGGCCAGGGTGGACGGCAATGATCCGACCCAAAGGCCATTTCGACGGTGGATAACAAGCATCCTTAACTAAAACTAGCCTACCTACACAGAAATTCTCACTAGGTTCTCTCCACTTTTCCCGCTCTTGCAAGTGGAGGAGATATTCTGACGACCAGCGCTTCCAGAACTGGCTCCTAATACGTTGAAGTAATTGAAACCTAGTCAATCGATTTTGTAGCACATTCGGAAGATCGTTATCTGGCAATAACGCTGAGACGCTTCCATTGAGGAAATGAAACGGCGTTAACGCATGAAGATCCTCCACGTCCGAATTAAGAGCACCTAATGGGCGAGAGTTAACGCAAGCCTCGATTTCTACAAGAACAGTGAACAACTCCTCAAAAGTGAGAGTGTGCTCACCCACCACTCGCTTCAAATGATGCTTAACCGACTTAACTCCGGCTTCCCACAATCCTCCATAATGGGGTGCGCTTGGTGGGATAAAGGTCCAATCTGTACCATCGTTGGCAAGAATAGAGGCAACCTGGTGGTAAAACTCAGAGGCGCGATGAAACATGGCCTTGAGCTCTGTGTCTGCTCCGTGGAAATTGGTGGCATTATCGCTATAGAGCCTTTGGCAATTGCCCCGTCTACCTACAAATCGACGATACGCGCAAATAAATGAAGCTGTAGTTAAATCGCTAACAAGCTCGAGATGAATCGCTCGCGTGGAGAAGCAAACAAACACGACTATGTAGCCCTTATACGACTTGTGTCCTCGCCCTTTCGTGGTGCGCACCTGGATCGGCCCAGCATAATCAAGACCAGATATAGCAAAGGGGCGTCCAGAATTCACCCGATCGACAGGAAGATCGCCCATCAACTGCTGAGCTGATTGCGGCTTAACACGCTGACACGGTATGCATTTTCGAATCGTGGACTTAACCAAACGATTTCTTCCTAATATCCAAACCTGCTGCATCAAAATGCAAGATGTCAGCGTAGGTCCACCGTGCAGACAGAGTTGATGTGCGTGACGAACGAACAAAATGCTAAGGGAGGAATTTTGCTGTAAGATCGGGGGATGTTTGCGGTCGAAGGAGAGATTGGAATGCGACAGTCGGCCTCCTACGCGTAAAATGTCATTGTTACATAAAAACGGATTTAATTTGCTGAGCCTACCGCGCTTCGGCAAACTCTTTCCTGCTTTCAACATCTCGATCTCCTCGGCGAAACTACTTGCTTGTGATAAGCGGATGACGATGAGTCTAGCCTCAGATAACTCCATGGACGAAAGAAAAGGGGGAAGCAAATCTTCGCCTTGTTTGCGCCTACGCAGATTAAGCAGTGGACGTCTACATAACGCGACTACACGAGTCAATCGAGTCAAAGACGAGAAATTGGTGAGCAGCTCGGATTCAACAGGCCGTGCCTGTGCGTGAAGAGATATCTGACTCTCTACTGGCTGCGGCCACAGCTCCGCTGGTTGAGAAAGCCACTGAGGCCCACGCCACCAGAGATCATTCTGCGCCAGATCAGCTGGCTAAGAGCCTCGGGTTGCTAGATCTGCCGGATTTTCCTTGGTGGGTACGTGCGACCAGGTGGCAGATGGCAGTTCCGTCTGAATATACGAAACTCTATTCGCTACGAATGTCTTCCAGTGGCATGGATGTTTACGAAGCCACATAAGCATGATCTGACTATCAGACCATGCGAAGACAGGAAGAGCACTAAGAAAATCTAGCCTCCTAACGTGGCATATGAGTTTAACAAGAAGAGCCGCACCGCATAGTTCTAAATTCGGGATACTAACCGTTTTAACCGGAGCAACCTTCGATTTGGCGGATAAAAGGGAGACGTGAAAACGCCCATCTCCTTCATCAATCCGTAAATAAACTACGGCTGCATACGCACGAGAGGAAGCATCGGAAAATCCATGAAGTTGATAGGAACGAGTACCTGTGACTCCTAACCAACGGTCAATCGACAAGGAAGGCAATGCGGTCAACGATTTGCAATAGGTATACCATCGCTCACGAAATTCCTCGGGCAAAGGAGCATCCCAGTCGCATTTCTGGATCCACAAATCCTGCATTAGAATCTTCGCTGTCACGGTAATCGGAGCAAGCCACCCTAGTGGATCAAACAAGCGAAAGATGTTCGAGAGGATTCCGCGTTTCGTCGTAGCTGCAGACAACTCCTCGATGTCGGCTGCTTGGAACTTGAATTGATCCTGCGCAGGGTTCCACTGGACTCCAAGTGTCTTGACCGAAGAATCCGTCTCAATGAACTTTGTGGAACTCTGCTGTGCCTGAGGAGGGAGGAGGTCTGGGTGGTTCGCAGCCCACTTGTCTAAACCAATACCAGCTGAATCTAACAACGATGTAAGTTCGATCCGTTTCTTTATCGCTGTCGAAAGATCGTCCGCTCCTGCAAATGTGTCATCTACGTAAGTCTCCGATTTGAGACACTCAGCGCCTAAGGGGAACCTAGTTCCTTCATCCCGAACCAATTGCAAGAGCGTACGAATCGCCAAATATGGAGCGCAGGCAGTTCCATAGGTGACGGTATTTAAACGATAATCAACTGGATTGGAGTCAGCAGTAGGCGCCCACACAATCCTCTGAAAGTCCTGATCTTCCGGCTTCACTTGGATTTGCCGAAACATCTTCACAATGTCCGCTGTGAACGCAAAAAGGTACCTACGCCAATTTAACAAAGTCAACGAGAGATCACCTTGGAGCGGAGGGCCTGTAAATAAAAAATCATTGAGAGATTGACCGTCGCGAGTTTGCCGAGAAGCATCAAAAACGACCCGAAGTTTCCACGAAGAAGACGAGGCCTGGACCACTGCATGATGTGGCAAATACCACGCATCATCACGATGAATCTCGGAAGCTGGAATCCGTGACATGTGACCCAGTCGCTCGTAGTCCTGCATGAAGTTGCGGTAAGCCTCAGCTAACTTAGTGTCACGCGAGAGCCGACGCTGCATGTTGGAAAGAGATCCAAGAGCCATCCTGCGAGTCTCAGCGGCAACCGATGGTAAACTTGCCTTTAAAGGGAGACGAACCTCGTACCGACCCTGCTGGTCCCGGCTATGAGTGTCCCTAAATAATCTCTCGCAAGCTTCGTCCTCCGGCTTCAATTTACGAACATTCAATGGTACCTCTTCAAGCCTCCAGAACTGCTGCAACGACTGATCTATATCGTAAGAAGCACAATGTAGAACCTGCATCGGCAAAGAAGAGACAGACATCTCCGCCCGCCGTGACGAATCTACCTGTAGAGGACCAGAGACAATCCAACCAAATACCGTATTTTGAGCTACGAGTCGCGAAGGAGGGAATGTTCTCAGACCCGCACGAAGCAACTGCCCGTACACATCACCACCTAGGATAATATCGACCCTACTAGAGATAGAAAATTCTGGATCCGCTAATGAAAGTTTCTCGAACTGTTGTAGATCTAAGTCACTAATGCTTTCCGCTGGAAGATGCGAAGTAAGTTTCGGGAGAACAAGTGCGTCTATCTCGAATTGGAAATTCGTATCGACGTCGGATCGTAGAGTAAGCTGCGTTCTCGAGCGAGCAGTCCCTGTAGTACTAGCGCCAAGCCCCAACAAAGCTACACTGGTGCGTTGCTTGGTCAACCCTAAAAGTTGCACGATCGACTCGGACACAAACGACGACTCCGAACCTTGATCTAAAAGCGCTCGAACGTGGGTGCTATTGCCACTCGGGCCTATTACCTGTATTCGTGCTGTAGCAAGAAGGACCTTCCTATCCGAAACTGGAATGTTAGTTGCATGCATAATCACAACAGGAGGATTCGCAGACGACCTATCTCCTTGAGAACTACGAGGACCGTTCGGGTTTTGCTGCAAAAACTGCGAATTCCCCTGAGGTTTCAAATGAAGAAGCGTGTGATGCTTGCCTTGGCAGACAGAACAACGACCAGAGGAAGGGCAGGCGTTAACTCTGTGCTGTCCCAAACAGTTAAAACAAGCCTGTAAACGCTTAACCACAGCGAACCGCTCATGAGGATTTTTATCCCTAAGCTTGAAGCATTTCGCGAGAGGATGGGCGCCAGAACAGAGAGGGCACTTAATAGGCCCCGCTTTAGAGGAACGAGAAACGCTAGCGTGAAAAACCTTACGAGCTTGAGGCCCTGCAGTAGGTGTTGAAGCCGGCCTCTTCTCTGCTCTACGCTCAGAAGCTATCATGGTAAGAGTCTGAGTTCTTTTTTCCAGAAACTTAATAAGATCCGAAAACCTTGGGAGTGAGTTAGAAGAGTCGCCTTCTGACGGACTCTCGCCTGACTCGATCTGCAAATCTTTCTTGCTAAGCTCAGCCTCCCAAAGCTTTCGAGATTCTGGATCCAAGCGCTCAGATAGAACGAAGACAAGCCAAACATCCCAATGCTCAACGGGTAATTTCATATTTGATAAAGCTCGAATGATACGCTGAGCTTCGTCGACAAAGGAGCGCAGCTCAGAGGCTGACTCTTTTTTCAAATGAGAAATTTCCATTAAAGAAGTTAAATGTTTGTTAATAATTAACCTGGGATTGTGGTAACGAGCCTTTAATGCCTGCCACGTGCTGGCATAATTCGCATTGGTAGTAGTTACATCCTTGATAAACTCCGCCGCACTATCAGTCAAGCACAACTTCAAGTACTGTAACTTAGTGGCGTCAGACAAGCGCGAGATATCATGAACAAGCGTTGTGAAAAGATCACAAAAACTTGCCCAATCTTCGTATTTCCCTGAAAAGGTGGGTAAAGGAATGCGAGGGAGTTTCGCGACGCCTGTTCCGGAGCCGGCATCAGACAAACTTGTATTTGCCGCCCCGGCCGACAAAGTAGTCTCCTCAGCCTTTTCGAATAAGATGAGTAAAGTCAAAAACTCGTCGAGGGCATTCTCGTAAACACCCTGCATACGATTAAAGCGATTGTCGGTCACGTAAGCGTCACTCTCTACGTCTTCCCTAACAATTATCTCGGAGTGCGTTACCCGAGCCTCAGCCCAAATGTCCCTCACAGAGTCAAGTCTCGCCTGCACGATATTCTTATTGAGAGTGTCACGTGATTTACCCAGCAAACGTGTGCGCATACCCTCAATCTCGTCCTCGCGAGCAGCCTGCAACGCTATTAGCTTTTTCAAGGCTGTAGGAGCCATAGTGCAGACGATAAGCGAATTTGCAACGTATTTATAAATCCCTATATAAAAGTGTGAGAAGGCTAAATGCGCAAAAATTTATCGATGCTGCGCCTAAATCTACAAACAACAGGCTGATGCGTAACTATCGCACGCGGCGCAGTGCAACAACGCGTTCACACTGTAACGTGTTTCTAACTGAAAGTCAATGAATTTAAATAATGCGATTTTACGTATTAAACACGTTACAGCGTAAATGCAATTGTTTTTTATTCCAACACTAAATAGTCAGAACAGCGGTGAAAGAAAATAAAAGGGGCGAGAGACACACGCGGCGAAATTAGCTAATCGCTGCTCAATACCGAGAATCGCTGTTTACGTCGTGAAGCTGCCTAGCGAAGCCGACGCACTCAGGCGGCAATGCGCGCTCGACAACACGAGCCGATTCCGAGAACGACTGACGGCGTTGGTTACAGCTCGCGCACGAAAACAAGGGCTTACAATTAACTAACTGATTGAAAATTTGATTTATTCAACAAACCAATCACTCACTCCTCACCCGGGCACCATGTTCAACGTTTATAATTAATTAAATAAGTAAATAAATAATTTAGAATAATTGGATGAGTGAGGAGAGGTTTGATAAATAAAACACAATTTATTTCGCGGGAAATAGACAACTTGCCTAGGCATTAAAACTCTCACGGACTAGAGAGGAAAGCCGGGACAAGCGAGCACTTTATTCCGAACAAATGAGGAAATTACACAATAAAAGAGATTTTAATAGACTAAAAGAAGAAAGAGAAGTCAAACGCGCTTAATCTAGAAGACTCTCTTACCTTATTCACGCGCACGAGTAACGACGTGGACGGCTCGACGCAAGGCCCTGGCCGCACGCTGACTGGGTTCACCTTCCTAAGCCGCAGGGCGCCTCAACGTCTCGAGGGAACCAACACCTGGGCCACGGGCAGAACACAGGGATCTGCCGCGTTGATGAACGCCCTGGGAGGCGGCACATCGAGAAAGCTCGCGCGTGGCCAAACTCCCCAAATCACACTAAACAACTCACGCTTCGCACACACACAACCCGACGCAATAATCACACTCGCTGAGTTATAATCACGCGAGACGACCGTTCTGATAAGAACGTACGTGTCGTCTCGATATCGCAATGTAAATTCGTTTTAGACAAAAGGGTCGAACGATGACGGGTGCAAGCACTAAACTCGACCGGTCCTTTCGAGCGCGCTGTCAAAACTACTTCATCCGTGCGAGAGGCCCGCGAGGGCGCGCGGGAACTTCGGCCCTAGTGGCGCGCGCATCCGTTCAGCTGATAGCGTCACGGCAGCCTGCGATTACGGCGCGAGAATTCGAGTTCACTTTAAAAGTACTAATAATCCGAACATCGTCTTCTACCACTTCCATTTTTAGTGGTGACAGTTCACGCTTATGCCTTGTATTCGTCTGTTTTCGTACACATGGATTAGCCAACTCGTCTATTCCATATATGCCCTGAAGTATGTTGTAAAAGAACTTTCCATGGTTATCAGAATCATGTTCATTCTTAAAAGCGTAATAGGCCAGGAGTACTACATATTGGTAATTGCTGTAACGTACAGGAAATTAGTTATTAGTGGAATTCGCTCACAAATAATATATATAATGAAAATAAAATGTTCCTCCGGCTTAAAAAGGTGTGTTAGCTTCAGGAAAAATCGAGAAGTGAAAATACTGGGTGCACATTTATATTTCGTCTTTCTACTTGTACAATATCAAATGGTAAAAATTATATTTTATACGGTGTAAATTATTATTAATTACATTATTTTTCAACAATAAGTACATATTTGTATTTTGTCTTTCTATTTTTAATAACGTTTCTTAATTCAAAATACTATTTTATTAAATATACCAGTCTTTCTTTTTTTCTATGTAAATAGTTATGAATATTTAAAATTTTAGAGTTCTACAGATGATCAAGAAGCTTCTCGAAGAGCTTATGACATGGAAATTGATTTTTTTTTAAAAAAACTTGCACAATCTGAGGCTCGATGTGAAGAGTATAAATTTGAATCCCAGAAACGCCGTAATGAAAATGTAGCCCAATAATCCAGCAATAACAACTGCTCCGTTTTTTTAACTGAGAATACTGCAAAAAAACTTATTGAGTTGCTCGAAACTGGTGTGAATCCAGGTAACGTAAAGTAAATATAATTTATTTGATTAATTAAAAAGTTTTCAAAAGCATTGCTATTTATAATAAATCTATTTTTAACATCATCGCTACATTAAATAACATTTGCCAAGAATTTGCTTCAGTGAAAAATTATCATAATGATTTCATATGATCATTTTTAACATATAAATTGTATAACATCAATACGTTTGAAAAATATAAATGACCAATGTTACAGTTACAATAAATAGAATACTAATATTTTTTTTATTTCTTTTTAGTTTATGGACCTATGTTGGGGCCAGCTTGTGCAGGAAGAAACATTGACTTAATTAATCAGTCTCCTGAACAACGAAAAGACAATGAAGAAAATGTGAATATGATACATATAGGTAGAGGCGTTTACTGTAACAGTTATAGGCCAGGAGAATTAAGCCCGAAACCTAGCAAATATGACTGTAACGTACAGGAAATTAGTTATTAGTGGAATTCGCTCACAAATAATATATATAATGAAAATAAAATGTTCCTCCGGCTTAAAAAGGTGTGATAGCTACAGGAAAAATCGAGAAGTGAAAAAATACGCAAAAATCGCACTTATTTTTGCATATTTTCCTATATAACTTTGTAAATATGAAATATAGGGAAAAAAATAATACTAATAAATTTGTTTGTTATAAAATTCTATACAAGATAGAAGTGGTTTAAAATGCGTACATATGAAATTTTCGTTTGACGTATTCGTAATTTGACGTTTTTATATGTTGCTAATAATTTATGCTAATAATAATTTCCATACTAGGTACCTAGTGTTCACTACAAATATGTATTAGTTTAAATAATTACGTAGTAAGATTGTTAAAAATAAACAAAACTTATATTTCATCCTTGATATATTAGATTATATGGGTAAATGGGATATGGGATATGGGGTATGTTACATGGGATTGTGGGATTTTATGGGTTATGGGCTATATATGGGTATGGCTACAAATATGTATTAGTTTAAATATTTACGTAGTAGCAGGCTTTTATTATCGTTACCGTTATTCGAATGCAGATTATCTTTGCCGCCTGAATAAGCCACGCCGTCGCGTCGCTCGTAGGTATAATAAAGTAATTAAGTATTCTAAGGAATCGTATAGTTCTAAGAAATGTCTGTACACTGACGCCAGTTATGTCATTGTTTCTTGACCGGGGGCGTCGCCATATTCCTTCCTGTCTAGACTGCACATTGCCAGCAGTCAGAATGAACTTGAAGAACTCCACCCCTTATTTTGACTAGCAAAATGTGAACCCTTACGGAACCTTTGTAGAGTACCGCAGGTATACGGCTTGGATACAAAAAGGGTCCGCAGGTAGGAAAGATAGTCACCCCATTAGCCAGATGTATTGTAAATTGTTAACAATTTGACATACACGTTTTGCTATCGATTTCCTTAACTTTGATGTAAAAGTGCGTCCGTATATGCTGGAAATTTTGTATCAAGTAATTAAGTAAATTATGAGAGCAAACTGAAGGCAAAATTACAGCAACTATTGCTCATGATGTGTAGGCGTATCATAGGCATAAATTGCCATCATATTGTCCTCACATTTCTCGATTTTTATGCTACACAAATTTCCATCAATATGCTGTTATTAATTTCCTCCCTCTCTCTCGCACTGTCGCATATATGAGTAATTTTATTGAATATTATATGAATAATATTGAAAATAAAATAATATAATATATTAATAACATTGAAAACAAGTTGAAAGCAAATTGATGTACAAAACTTGCAGCAACAGTTATACATCTAATGTAAGTAAATCTGCGTCCGTATATGGCAGCAATTTGATGGCAAGCACTTGCAGTCAATTTTATGGCACATTGACATCAATTCTTGATATTCGTCATTTCTTGAGCGCAAGTTGGAAGTAAATTGTTAACAAACATTGCACAGCAACTATTGCCGCGATTTTGCCACGGCAAGCCTGGCTAATGGAGCAGTTGTGAGAGCGCTCTCATCGATACAACTTCGTGTTGAGTGACGACGTTTGGAGCCGAAAAGTGTCTGTAGTTAAGAAATCCATAGAAATCGTCCCGTTTTGAAGATTTGGAGCATCAGTAGAAGACCTTCAATTTCTGTGATAACTGTAAGTACTACATATTATAATTTAAATTTTATACATATTTATACTTACATATTATTCAACTTAACGTTAAAATCTAGTTTTTGATCATTTCATTAAATTTATTTTTATGAAATATATAATTATAAATATATACATTATACGCAAAGAGATTAATTGCACATATTAGAACTGTGTAAAGAATAATTGATTTGTATGATTTATAATAATCATTTTAATTTCATTCTTAATTAGTTACAATAATTTGTCAAAACTCAGTGTGCGAAATAAAATTTATCTCAAGACTACAGATAGAGGTATAAAAACTTTTTTTTACATTGAAAATAAGTAAATGAAAATATGCATGCGCGCAAGTAAGATTTGATTAACAGTGCTGTCTATTGACATTAATAATTATATAATATAATAAATATAATATGAAATAACTTGTTTGAATTGCAGGTTGCGATGGCTGGAGAGGGCGAACCCTGCATTATTTGTAACAAAGTTTTGAGCAGTGGCGACATACGGGCAATCCAACAAGAAAGTATCAAACGATGTATACAAGCAAGTCTCAAGAGACAGGATAATAAGCATTTGCAATTTAGAAAATACGATTCTATTAATGTTCACGACAACTGTTCTAAAGCATATACAAACGAGACAAGAATTTTACGTCATTAGAATTAGAAAAAATATTAGAACCTGCAACTGCACATGAAACGCGTTCTGTGGAAAAAGTTTATTTTGAAAAACTATGTTTTATATGCGGAGAAGATGCATCAGATAATTTTATTGAAAAACAGAAAAAGTACCCTGCTCATAGGCGAAAAGTCGTTCGATTCATTAATAACAACTGTACCAGACAAACTCTTATAGATAAATTTAAGGATTCAGCGGATAGGTTATGCTTAGAGGCTATTAGGCGAATAAGTAGTGTACATGATTTAACAGCTGTAGGCGCGAGATATCCCTGATAAGACAAAACGTTATTAAGACGTCATTAAGACGTCTTAAAAAAGACCACATAACGTCTTTTTTCAATGTCCAAAAGGACGTTATAAAAACGTCTTTTAAACGCCATTTTGGCCGCGGAATTTTTCCAAAAAATCTTTTATAGAAGCCTTTAAAGACGTTCTTTAAACGTTAAAAAAATCGTCTTTAATACGTCTCCATAACAGTGAATAACGTTTTTAAGACGTCTTTAAGACATTTTTATATCTGAAAGTAACGTTCCAGAAACGTCTTATTAACGTCATTTAAAAGTATTTTATTAATAGAAGCTCTAGGAAACGAATAACTGTAGACGTTATAAAGACGTCTTAAAGATGTTTTTCCAACCTAGTATATACGTCCATAAAACGTTATAATGACGACAAAAGGACGTTTTTATGGCGTCTATATATATATATATATATATATATATATATGAAAAAAAAATTTTTTAATCAATCATTATACTTTTATTTATTGAATGACTTGGTACACAAGATAAAAATCGCGGCAATAGTTGCTGCGCAATGTTTGTTAACAATTTACTTCCAACTTATGCTCAAGAAATGACGAATATCAAGAATTGATGTCAATGTGCCATAAAATTGACTGCAAGTGCTTGCCATCAAATTGCTGCCATATACGGACGCAGATTTACTTACATTAGATGTATAACTGTTGCTGCAAGTTTTGTACATCAATTTGCTTTCAACTTGTTTTCAATGTTATTAATATATTATATTATTTTATTTTCAATATTATTCATATAATATTCTATAAAATTACTCATATATGCGACACTGCGAGAGAGAGGGAGGAAATTAATAACAGCATATTGATGGAAATTTGTGTAGCATAAAAATCGAGAAATTTGAGGACAATATGATGGCAATTTATGCCTATGATACGCCTACACATCATGAGCAATAGTTGCTGTAATTTTGCCTTCAGTTTGCTCTCATAATTTACTTAATTACTTGATACAAAATTTCCAGCATATACGGACGCACTTTTACATCAAAGTTAAGGAAATCGATAGCAAAACGTGTATGTCAAATTGTTAACAATTTACAATACATCTGGCTAATGGGGTGACTATCTTTCCTACCTGCGGACCCTTTTTGTATCCAAGCCGTATACCTGCGGTACTCTACAAAGGTTCCGTAAGGGTTCACATTTTGCTAGTCAAAATAAGGGGTGGAGTTCTTCAAGTTCATTCTGACTGCTGGCAATGTGCAGTCTAGACAGGAAGGAATATGGCGACGCCCCCGGTCAAGAAACAATGACATAACTGGCGTCAGTGTACAGACATTTCTTAGAACTATACGATTCCTTAGAATACTTAATTACTTTATTATACCTACGAGCGACGCGACGGCGTGGCTTATTCGGGCGGCAAAGATAATCTGCATTCGAATAACGGTAACGATAATAAAAGCCTGCTACTACGTAAATATTTAAACTAATACATATTTGTAGCCATACCCATATATAGCCCATAACCCATAAAATCCCACAATCCCATGTAACATACCCCATATCCCATATCCCATTTACCCATATAATCTAATATATCAAGGATGAAATATAAGTTTTGTTTATTTTTAACAATCTTACTACGTAATTATTTAAACTAATACATATTTGTAGTGAACACTAGGTACCTAGTATGGAAATTATTATTAGCATAAATTATTAGCAACATATAAAAACGTCAAATTACGAGTACTTGCAAAAGATTGGTAGGGATCCATAATTAATCAACGAGACCCGGAAAATTAAGCTCCTCTCGATTCGGTATATCGATTTAAAAAAAGAATCATCAAAATTAATGCCATAGAAGCCGAGATATTGCTAGCTGAAGCGCGCTCGCTCGTTTTGAACGCGCGATTTCAAGTTGTGCAGTTCATCCCCTCCCCTCCTGTTTTGCCGCTCAGATGGTCGGCTTGGTGATATTCATTGAATTTTCCTACAAAAAGCACCCGTGCGATAATATTTATAAAAACACCTTCGAAAAGTTCTTGAAAAAACCTACCAAAATCAATTTTTTTTATTATTACGTTGTACATAGTTTTGCAGCTAACGGTTACCGTCTTTGGCAGTTGATATCTCAGAACTTATATGTTCGATTTCAACGTTTTTTCTTTCAAATTAAGCGTCTTTCCGAGTACTTTTTTTAGGTGCTTTCATTATATTTTTCCACGGGAAATACCGCTTCGAAAAATAATTTATTTATAAAGTCAAAATTTTACCAACTGTTAAAATTGCTCCAGAAGTCGTTAAAAAAAGAAAATTGGTATTATAACGAATCTACGTGATAGTTAAGAGGTCCAAGTATGTGTAAAAAAATTAGCGCTAATCAGAGTGCAAAACTTTAACCCCAGAATTGATGCAAACAAATTATGATATTTTACACGATAATTACTTAACAAATGTCTCATGTCAAAACTATCAGACCGATTTGGATCGGGTTTCGGGATTTCATTTTGTACTATTTTAAAGTACTAAAATCCGCAATGACAGTAGATTTGGCTAATTTCTTAGCTGTGAGACGAACGCTTGAAAATTACCTTGCTTTTTACCTATTTTTTTCGACTTTGATGACTATTTTGCAACGAAAATTTCATATGTACGCATTTTAAACCACTTCTATCTTGTATAGAATTTTATAACAAACAAATTTATTAGTATTATTTTTTTCCCTAAATTGCATATTTACAAAGTTATATAGGAAAATATGCAAAAATAAGTGCGATTTTTGCGTATTCTTTCACTTCTCGATTTTTCCTGTAGCTAGCACACCTTTTTAAGCCGGAGGAACATTTTATTTTCATTATATATATTATTTATGAGCGAATTCCACTAATAACTAATTTCCTGTACGTTACAGTCATATTTGCTAGGTTTCGGGCTTAATTCTCCTGGCCTATAACTGTTATAGTAAACGCCTCTACCTATATGTATCATATTCACATTTTCTTCATTGTCTTTTCGCTGTTCAGGAGACTGATTAATTAAGTCAATGTTTCTTCCTGCACAAGCTGGCCCCAACATAGGTCCATAAACTAAAAAGAAATAAAAAAAATATTAGTATTCTATTTATTGTAACTGTAACATTGGTCATTTATATTTTTCAAACGTATTGATGTTATACAACTGTTGCAACGCCGTTACCATAAGCGGGTCCTGGGCGTAGTCGTCCAGAGCGGACGGGTGGGTGCCTATCACCACTACACAGCGCGTCCTCAGGTTGCGGATAGAGGAACGACCCCTGAGAAAGAGGTTAGCTGCGAATAAAGCGAATAAGCAGTCGCGGACAGCCGATAGGCCCAGGCGTGGGTGTGATGAGCCCGCACTGGCGAACGCATTCATCTAGAAACACTACGCAAGCACCGCAACAACTACAAACACTATACAAAATCTCCTATCTTACTTTCTTCTTCTACCTTACTATGTAATCTATCTCTTTTACCACACATTTCAAACAAAAAATGGGCCAAAAATCCTGCTGTCGTGGAGGATGCGGGAGCGATGACAACTGCCCTGAGAGGGGATGTGTAGAATGATTCGCCACCTGGTCTTACATGGCAACGAAGCCAGCGAAGGCGCGCTGCCTTGCAGGGGGGCGTTAGGATATGAGAATGAAACCGAGTGTGTCTGACGACGAGTTGACTATGTCCTCGCCAAAGTCAGAAAGCTCTCATACTTAGTTCTAGGGAGGTATGAGGGTTATCACCCCTAGACGGATGGACTCACCTGCGATCGGAACAGGATCCAAAACGCGCGGGTTTAACTTACTATCATGGCTCAAAGAAAACAAAACCAAACCAAAACGAAAAGAAACTTAAGGGTGGGAACCTGGAATGTACGCAGTCTACACAGAGCAGGCGCGTTCCGGGAAAACATAAATGAAACTGAGAGGTACAATTTAGATTTGGTAGCAATACAAGAAATACGATGGAAAGATAACGCGATGCTAGGATCCGGTAACTTCACCTTTTTGTATGGGGGCGCGAGCGGGCATTCTCTAGGCACCGGATTTCTTGTTAACAAAAGCATCATACATTCCGTTAAAAGTTGCAATTTCGTGAATGACCGACTCTCGTATATCATCATCGAAGGAGCGTGGTATAATTACGTGGTTATTAACGTCCACTGTCCCACGGAGGAGAAAGAGGAAGAAGTCAAAAATCTTTATTATGAAACTTTAGAGCAATTAATCGACCAATTCGCGTCTTACGACACCAAAATAGTAGTGGAGGATTTCAATGCTAAAATAGGGAGAGAGGAAATGTTTAGGCCCACCATAAGCAAAGAAAGTCTGCACGAAACCAGCAATGATAACGGTATTATGGTCATAAATTTCGCAGCCGCAAAAGATCTTATAGTCAAGACCACGTGCTTCAAGCACAAGGATATACACAAGGCAACGTGGACATCGCCGGATGGGGCCACGCACAATCAAATCGATCATTTTCTTATTGATAAGAGGCGCCACACGAATGTACTCGACGTAAGGACCTATAGGGGGGCGGATTGCGACTCAGATCATTATCTAGTAGTGGCCAAATTAAGAGCCAGATTAGTAGCCGGTCAAAATAGTAAGCGAGCGAACAAAGTAGAAACCTTTGATATTGGAAAACTACGAAGCGGGATAGAGCGAATCAAGTACCAAGTAGAAGTCAGCAACCGATTTCAGGCGCTCGAGGAAACGGATGAACAGACGGGAGTAGATGACGATCCGAACAGGTTGTGGGGGGCTATCGAAAAAAACTATAAAAGGGGCCGCGAACAAAGTACTGGGTAAGAAAAAAAGGCCGAAGAGCAAACCATGGTTTGACGAAGAGTGCGAACTCTGGTTTGAAAGGCGCAAGAAGGCTAAATTAGATAGTGTACACAATGAAAGCGGTAGGGCCGTAGAAGAATACCATGAAATAAGAAAGCAAGTACGTGTGATTTACAGAAACAAGAAGCGCGAGTATCAGAAAAATGAAATTAGAAAAATAGAAACTAATAGTAGGGAAAATAACCCGCGCGAGATGTACAAAGGAATAAACGCTATTAGGAAGGGTTTTCAGAGTAGATCGCAGATAATGAAAGATAAGGATGGGAACCTCGTAACAAGCGAAAATGAACTATTGAAATTATGGAAAGATTATTTCGATAAGTTATTAAACGTGCATGAAAACTCCGAGGAAATGGGAGACGAAATCCACACTGCTGAACTCCATATGGACGAAACGACCTACAAAGAAGTAGAGGCCGCGATCAAAAAGCTAAAAAACAATAAGGCCGCAGGAAACGATTCTATACCAGCTGAACTACTTAAATATGGAGGCACCGCGCTTACATGTAAAATTTTTTATCTAGTATGTGCTATTTGGAGAAATGAAACAATACCAGAAAATTGGAAAGAATCCATCATCATACCGATCTTTAAAACGGGAGATAAAGCAGACTGCAATAACTACCGGGGAATCTCACTTTTAGCTACCTGCTACAAAGTTCTGTCAAACGTAATACAGGCCAGACTCACACCATTCTCGGAAGATATAATAGGAGATTATCAGTGTGGATTCCGGCGCAACAGGTCAACGAGCGATCAAATGTTTACCATAAGACAATTATTAGAGAAAAAGTGGGAATATTGCGAAACTATACACCAGCTATTTGTGGACTTTAAGAAAGCGTACGACTCTGTCAAACGAAGCAAAATGTATGAAATCCTAGTGCTCCTTGGCGTACCAAAAAAACTCGTAAAATTAATTCAAATATGTCTGAACGGAAGCACTGAAAAGGTCCGAGTAGGCGGTAATGTATCCGAATCGTTCATGATACGCGACGGTTTGAAGCAAGGTGACGGGCTTTCAACGGTACTCTTTAACCTGACGCTAGAGCATGTTGTTAGAAAAATGCAGGCTAGCGAGCTAGGCGCAACACTCAACGGAACAACGCAAATTTTAGGCTATGCGGATGACTTGGATATAGTGGGAGATAATGGTGAAACGGTGGCGAGAAATGCGGAAATCCTTATAAATGCGGCTAAAAACACGGGGTTAGAAGTGAGCGAATCGAAAACGAAATATATGATCATGGAGAAACTGGGCATTCGCGAAGCAGAGGGGGATCTCAGAGTCGGAAATTTCACTTTTGAAAAGGTTAGCGAATTCAGATATTTAGGTACAACTATAAATGATCGAAACGAAATTAAAGCCGAGATTAATAAGAGACTTCATTAGGGTAATGCCTGTTTCTACGCTGTGAACAGATTACTTAAGTCAAAGCTACTGTCGAAATATGTCAAAATAAGGATATATAGGACTATAATAATGACGGTAATCTTGTATGGGTGCGAAACCTGGGCGCTCACTAAAGCGGAAGAAAATCGTTTTAGGGTATTTGAAAATAAGGTTCTGCGGAAAATATACGGGCCAAAGAAAGATGAGGAAACTGGGGAGTGGAGGAAACTGCACAATGACGAGCTACATAATTTGTACGCGTCACCAAATATTAACAGAATAATAAAATCACGGAGACTAAGATGGGCAGGGCACGTGGCAAGAATGGGCGATGATCGTACAGCAGCGCGCATAATGAAAGGAAAACCGAAAGCAACGCGACCTCTTGGTAGACCTAGACGCAGATGGGAGGATAACGTAAAATCAGATGTAACTGAAATTGGGCGGGAAGGCGCGAAAATGATGGGGTTGGCACAAAATAGGGAAACGTGGAAGGCTTGCGTAGATAAGGCGATGAACTTTCGAATTCGAAATGCCATTTAAAAAAAAAAAAAAAATTGATGTTATACAATTTATATGTTAAAAATGATCATATGAAATCATTATGATAATTTTTCACTGAAGCAAATTCTTGGCAAATGTTATTTAATGTAGCGATGATTTTAAAAATAGATTTATTATAAATAGCAATGCTTTTGAAAACTTTTTAATTAATCAAATAAATTATATTTACTTTACGTTACCTGGATTCACACCAGTTTCGAGCAACTCAATAAGTTTTTTTGCAGTATTCTCAGTTAAAGAAACGGAGCAGTTGTTATTGCTGGATTGTTGGGCTACATTTTCATTACGGCGTTTCTGGGATTCAAATTTATACTCTTCACATCGAGCCTCAGATTGTGCAAGTTTTTTTAAAAAAAAATCAATTTCCATGTCATAAGCTCTTCGAGAAGCTTCTTGATCATCTGTAGAACTCTAAAATTTTAAATATTCATAACTATTTACATAGAAAAAAAGAAAGACTGGTATATTTAATAAAATAATATTTTGAATTAAGAAACGTTATTAAAAATAGAAAGACAAAATACAAATATGTACTTATTGTTGAAAAATAATGTAATTAATAATAATTTACACCGTATAAAATATAATTTTTACCATTTGATATTGTACAAGTAGAAATACGAAATATAAATGTGCACCCAGTATTGGGAAATAATGGAATAATTGCATTGTATAGAATATAATGTTTATAGAAAATTCCATTCAACTTTGAAATTACATAATTATGATATTATAAGCATAATTTTATTCTTAAATTTGTACCATGGCCGAGTATGATAATTAACAGGTTCAGCCCGGCTAATGTATAAGCCCATTTTCACAATCTTTTCTAGAATTAATTGAAATTTCAAACATTTAATACACACTCAATATTTCTACATAATTTTAAGATGGTAAAGAATAGCAAAATTGGTTACCTATATAGTTTCATTTTTGTTTACTTTTATAATGATACGTAATATAAACAAATTTATGACAATTCATGAGTCATTTTTGGATCACATCGGGCCGAACCTGTTAATTACATTTGTTGGACACAATTAAACTACAATGAATAGTAACAAAAGTTTAGGAAATTACAAGTATGGTTTAAAATTCGTTCTACAAATGTTAGAGGACTTTTGCGAGGCAAAGTAATATAATATATAAAAAATTATTACCAGTGTATGAGGAGCAAAATGTAAAGCTGATGAACTCGATGTTAACATTCCAACAGGATTTAAATCTTCGGTCAGATCAAGCTCGTTGTCATTATCCTGTAAGAAAATATAAAATTTATAACGATTTAGTAAATATAGTTAGGTTAGGTGATGTTTATCAGCCGGTACCTAAAGCTTAATTTTAATGAGACTATATAAGGGTTAAACTAAATTAAAACTTTGATATGTATAAAACTGAATAAAAATAATCTATTACTTTTGAACTATTTTATTTTAGGTGCATATTGAGGTAGTTTGTCCGCTTATAAATAATTTAAAATTTATGTTTACTAAAATTTTTGTGATTTTTCATAAAAATTATTAAAGTTAAATTTCAAATGTAAATGATAATTACAATAAAGTTAATGTGTAATATGGCATATTACATTTTATTTCTAGTGATATATACATAGTATAAGTCTCATAAAAAGCTTTTATACTTTTTTTCAATACATTATGTATACTAAATTCTCTTTATGTCTGACACATAAACAAAGAACATATACAAACAACAACTTCTTTAATTTAATTTTTAATTTTCAAAAAATATTTCTCTGGAAAGTTGTTGTTTTTGATTGTAGGACACTGACAATGCAGTGTGATAATTACTCGAAACTAATGGTAAAATGAAAAAAAGTGGGTCCTCATATTTGTCACCCTAGTGAAAATGTCCACCTGGATTCAGCTTGATCGGACTTGATTCAAGCTTAATCCAGCTGGATTCAAGTCTAATCAAGGTAGATCCAGCTGGACATTTTCAACGGGGAGTGATAGGTAAATTTAGCATCACCTTAAACACGCATAGGTATAATATACATACATTATTGTCTAATTCAAATCCAATCTGCTGACTGCTAAGATATTGCTCGACTATGCTTTGACCAGTTGATTTTTCAGCCTCTTCTTTAGTTTTTTTTCGCAGACTGCAAAAAAAAAAAAAACAATGTACAAATGTAAGTGTTTTATAAATAATCTGGTAGCGAAGAAATAAAGAATCAGTATGTAAATATGTTATGTTATAAAAATATATTTTTAAATTTAAAGTAAAATAGATATTTTAAATTAAACCATATAGGGGAGAGTGAGGCACTTTTGGACACTCATCCTTGTCATTAAAACTAATAATAAAGATATTAAATAAACAAATATAGGGTTAAAACATTTTCATGTATTATTGGAATGTATGTAAGATGTTCATACGAACATTCGCTAATTAAAAAATGACTCTAACGTCTAACTTTGATAAATTTTAAATGATTGCTTCTAACAGCAAATTGTAGACGAAATTGTTTTCATTTATATGAAAACTTTGACAACGTTTCGAGTGTCTCTTGCACCCTTCTTCAGGTCAAGGAATAATTAATTCTATAATAAGATTAAATCTAGGTAACTTATCTAGACTGCTCGCTGCATCCCACACAACGCGATTGAAAATTCCGTTGGACGTATTCAGCCATCGAGTGTCGGTGCACGGTCAGGTTGATTTTTTCCCACTCACAATGAGGCACTAACACTTTATAAAATAGCATGCTTTTATATTACACTTATTCACTATTGCTTAAAACCATGCTATTACATGCTGAGAAATTATGTTAGTTTAACTCTAAATTTGATTACGTCGTTACTGTTAATTTAGGAAAACAGGGTGTTATAAAAAATTCTTAAGTATACGGATATTAAGGAATATGGATTGGGAATCTACTACGATATTGTTAACTAAAGGTTTTCTGCGTTAACTTGTAGACGGTCACTGAGATCTCTCTTGGTGCAGTTACAAATACAGAATGGCAGAGCTTAGTTAAGAAAGAAGCTAAGATTTGAAAGTGAGAAGAAAATTCGTATTGATGTGACGAAATTTGTGCGTATGAGTGTGTGTGTGTGTGTGTGTATACAACGTGGGGACGAGAAATCGTCCGTTTAAAGACCCCCTTTGTTTTGCTCTTGGAGTCCTATTACAAACCCGAGATTTTATATTAGTGAAAAGTCAGGGTCCGCCTCGTGTACGGAGCACGTGGTTATTATCAAGACATCGATAAATTTACATTGCTGTTGCTATGTTTCATTTAAACACCTAAAATAATGTGCCTGAATATTTATAATTGTTTAAAAATAAAAATTCAATCAATTGTTTAAAAGGAAAATTTTAAAAAGGGACTGATGCATATAGTGTCTAAAAATTGAGAAGAAAGAACAAAACAAAAAAAATATATATATATATATAAACTTCAAAAAAGGGTGTTTTACATTAACCTATTTTATAGTATTTTAACTAATATCCTTAATTCAGTTCAGCTACTGATTACTGTTGATATAGAGTTTGAAGCCTACTGGATATGTGCAGTAACTTGTATCGTTGAAATAATACGAATTATAGCAATTTTTAATGTTTACAAAATTGCATAAAATAAGAAAAAATGGAAACATGAATTGTACACTATATAGATCTAGCGCTTTGAAGCCTACTAGACACGTGTACTTAAATTTACATATTTAATTTGACATATTTGATATTATTTTAAAATATTATTCGAAGGTAGTTATTATTATCTAGCGCTTTGAAGCTTACTAGACATGTGCAGTAACGTGTGAAGTTGAAATAATACGAATTAATGCTATTTCTAATCTTTACAATATTGTACATGGTAACTAAATTGGAAAAATGAATTGTAAACTATATAGATCTAGCGCTTTGAAGCCTACTAAACACGTGTATTTAAATTTACATATTTAATTTGACATATTTTATATTATTTTAAACTACTATTCCGAATTCAGTTGAGCTTCTAATTAGTGTTGAAGGTAGTTATTATTATCTAGCGCTTTGAAGCTTACTAGACATGTGCAGTAACGTGTGAAGTTGAAATAATACGAATTAATGCAATTTATAATTTTTACAATAATGTATATGATAACTAAAATGGAAAAATGAATTGTAAACTATATAGATCGAGCGCTTTGAAGTTTGTTAGACATGTGCAGTAAAATATTACGAATTATAGCAATTTTTAATCCTTAAAATATTGCATAAAGTAACAAAAATTTATAGTATTTTAAACTACTATTCTGAATTCAGTTGAGCTGCTGATTAGTGTTGTACGTAGTTATTATTATCTAGCGCTTTGAAGCCTACTAGACATGTGCAGTAACGTGTGAAGTTGAAATAATACGAATTATTGCTATTTCTAATCTTTACAATATTGTATATCCCTGCCGAGAAGAATGTATTAAATCCTATTAAATTCCTATTTGAATGTAATAGGAATGAATAAAATTTCCGATTTGGAAAAAAGTGTCCTATTCAAAATGAATAGGATTGAATAAGAAAGCAATTTTCTTTCAAATTAATAGGAATGTATCAGAAAAAATAAAATATATAAAAATATTTAATTATAAAATAGCTGATGCAATCCCATTTACATATTTTTCAATAAGTTTGAATGGGTACATATTACATATCGTTTTTTAAGTTTATTAAAAATTTAATAGGGATTAATAGACTCAATTCCGTTACAAATATTAAATTTATATTATATCAGAATAAATCGGTTTCTAAACTATTCTATATTATTTGGGTTATATCGTTGCAATCGACATTAAAGAAACCTATAGGAATAAATAAGATAAGATACGTATTAGTTAAAACAGATCAAATATGGAAATATTATAATTAATTTTTCTGAACCGTATTGTTCCAATAAGAATTAATTTGATAATTGCAAATAGTAAAAGTCACATTTTATGTCTATTTAAAACCGTAATAGGATTGAATACGA
Organism: Gastracanthus pulcherrimus; assembly: GCA_949152435.1. Taxonomy (NCBI): domain Eukaryota; kingdom Metazoa; phylum Arthropoda; class Insecta; order Hymenoptera; family Pteromalidae; genus Gastracanthus; species Gastracanthus pulcherrimus. The sequence goes on from OX424574.1 coordinate 55,417,441, forward strand.
TTTTCTCGTCCGAACTTCTCTGTATGAAACCGATTCAATTTGTAGCTATATTTAAATAGAAATAAATAATAGATCATCATATTTGAGATAAACTTAATTAATAATAAGAATGTATAGAAATAATACGTATTTTGATAAAACGTTAGCTTATAGGATTAAACAGTACAATTTCTCAATAGATTAATACTTAAAACATACATAGGATCAAATAGGTGATAGTCCGTATTATGTTACAAACGAGAATTAATAAGGCAGTTTCCTATACAATAAAAAGTTTTTGATTAATAGAAATTAATAGGAGCGTATCTATTTTGACGTAACATCATTTTATAGGATTAAATATTACTATTCCCAAATAAATTAGTATTTAACACATATGGGATCAAATAGGCAATAGTTCAATACTGAAGCAGCATGGTGTAAATCGGAACAAATAAGATATTTTTCTATTTGAAACGAGCCTTCAAATAATGTTATACCAAAATCACGTGAAACGTCGAGGGAAGTGTAAATGTTCAACATTGATAGCCTAAATGTTACATTTTAATATAATTTTTAATTATTTTAAATATTAATATTATTTTTTTTCTATTAATGCAATGTTATTATGACTGCATATTTTAAGTTCAGTTTGCATCTTGCATTCATTTAAAAAAAAGGATTATTTGTTTATGTATAACTTTGAGCAGTACCTACTTCGACAATCAGGTGGGGCTTTTTCACTTGGACATGCGAATTTAGTAAAACTTCTTCAATTGATACAAATTTATAGCAATCATACCTACTCTTATGTGATACTATAATAATATACAGAATTTAATATTACACTTTTAGAATAGTATTTAACAAATACGGGATCAAATAGACGATACTTAACATTATATATATTAGGATGTAAACTGGATCTAATAAGATAATTTCCTACACATTAAGAACTCTAGAATTAATAGGAATTTATAGCACCAATACCTATTTTGATGTGACATAATTTTATAGGATTAAATATTACTATTCCCGAATAAATTAGTATTTAACACATATGAGATCAAATAGGCGATAGTTCAATACCGAAGCAGTTTGGTGTCAATCGGAACTAATAAAATACTTTTCTATTTGAGGGAAGGATAAATGTTCAACATTGATAGCCTTAAATTTACATTTTTAGTATAACATTTAATTGTTTTAACTACTAATATTATTTTTATGTATTAATGCAATGTTTTGTACTGCATATTTTAAGTTCAGTTTACATCTTGCGTTCATTTAAAGAAAAGGGTTATTAGTTTATGTAGAACTTTGAGCCGTACCCAGTTCGACCATCAGGTGGGAGATTTTCGCTTGAACATGCGAATGTAGTGTACACATTTTTTAATTAAGGTGATGCTAAATCCCCGTGTTATCATCAAATACGGGGAACCAGTTTTTTAATTTATTTTTGAATTTTGAGAAAATATCTCAATGAAAAGTTATTGTTTTTGATTAGAACAACGACATTTCAGAGAGATATTTACTAAAAACTGAAAATTAGATGAAATAAGTGAGTTCTCGTAATTGTTCATGACGGGTGGGTTTATCACCACCTTTACCTTCCAACAGTTTATCAAACTGTTGGATTTCTGACCGTTTTATATTATATTTTCTTCCCTGGTTAAAAAAACTTATGAGACCGGATAAGACCTGATAAAACCTATTTAGAATTCCGGACAAGACCAAATTGACCTCGAAATTGACTTTTTGATCTCATCCTGTTTTGTCCACACTTATCCGGAAATCAACCATTTCGTATTAATTTGGATATGACTATATGAAAGAGGTTTCAAAATCCGGATAAGGTCATATAGGTTTATTTTACAATCCGGTCCTACGTTTTTTTAATCAGGGTTATATTTTTATGTTTTATTATTTTATAATACATTTTCACACTAAAAACTTCGCTCACTAAACAGACACCCGTAGTGTCAAATATTCCCAAAAATAAAAATTTCTAAGTGTCAATGTTTCTTAAGTAACTTTTATTTCCTATTTTGTAAATGGTGAATTGGTTTATGTATGCCTCGCCACCTATCGGTGAAAAATTAAAGTAAACATATTCTTTTTAAAATAAGGAATTGTAATGAAACGTAAGCAAACGTAATAAAACATAAAAATATGTATAGAAACGTACAAAAATGTCTGAAATCCAACAGTTTAACTTTTTCTTACGTTTTATTACATTTTGTAATTTCCAATTAAGGACGTATTACTTTAAGCATAATTTATTTTGAATTAAATGATTTGAAAATTAAAACTTATTTGTGTGAAATGTGTGAAAAAGTGTGTAAAACTATGAAATTTCGTGAAAAACTGTGAAATTAAGCTTACATTTGGAACAGAATTTTAAAAAATATTATACAATATTTCAGTTTATACATAACTTTCAGTTTTTCAGTTTTTCAAGTTTTCTCACATTTCTTTTCATTACATTCTCTTACATAGAGGAAATTACAACTGTGAGAAATTGTGATAAAATGTAAGAAACTGTAAAACTGTGAAAAAATGTGAAAAATTGTGTATCTTCAATTGTGATAAAATACGTGTTTTTTATAAGTATGAGAAACTGTGAAAAACTATGAAAAACTGTGAAAAAATGTGCTAATTTGTTTGTAACAAATGTTCCAAAAGTATGTGTATTTTCACAGTTTTTTACGCTTTCTCACATTTTTTTTTCACAGTTTTTCACAGTTGTCATTTCCACTAGGGTGGCGGGGCAATTTGGTCAATTTTATTTATGTGTATTAAAAGATTGTTTGACATTTTTGGCCAAACATGAAAGATGTAATTTATTCCTAAATATAGTTATGAGTACATGTCAGATTCTAACCCCAAAATGCTAGCAATAACAAGAAATAAACAATAGTTCTTAGAACAAAATAATGTTTTGAACAGTGTTAAAAATGTTATTAAACTAATAAGTTATATTGATGAAGTGTAATAATAAATATTTTTATAATATACAAATTTAGCCATGTGCATTTGAGGAAACTTGTGTGCCCAAAATGCCCCGCCGTACTGCATAAATTTTGCCCCAAACTATACTCAATTTTGAAATATTGATTTTTTTATTTACTGTAAAGTAATTGATATAAACAAACAAAAATAAAATAAAAGTTAAAGAATTCATCTATGAAAAATACATTATTTTGTATGCTTGTATGGTTTATTACAATGATTTCTTTCTAGCTAAATTCTAACCAGTATATATATAAAAAAATTGTATTTCAAAAAACCACAGTATTTAAAATAAAATAATTTAACTGCCTAAAATGCCCCACTGCCCAAACTGCCCGCCCTCCCCTACGTGACGTATCCAGCGATTGGACAAGTATTTTGGAAGTATAGCCAATCACAGCTCCGATACAGTGTGTGGCGGACTGGCGGCGTACAAAGCACGGCGCGCAACGCATGGAGCGGACTCAAGAGCAATGATATAGACGCGGCCTTTTCTTTGTCGGTGATGTTGTCGCAAGACGCCGATTTGTGTAAAGCATAAATTCCCGCCTTTCGTACCAACTCGAAATAAAAGCATCGTGCCTCCTATAAGACGTTTCCAGAAATAGAATTTCGTTAGATACGTTTCTTTTTCTCAAGGTAAGCAAAACAAATTCTATACATCGTAAAAAATTACTGAAAATATTTTCTTACAAAATTAAGTTTTTCATCCATCGTATGCACGTTATTTTTATAAATTTATCAACCATCATTTCATATTAGTATTCATAATAATAGTTTAGTTTCGTTATAAAATTTATTGTAAATATTTTCTCGGTATTCCTGGTATCGTTAAACAAAGAAACAAAGACATCGTGAAGTTTCCCCGTGAAACAAAGAAACAAAGACGTCGTGAAGTTTCCCCGTGAAACAAAGAAACAATGACATCGTGAAGTTTCCCCGTCAAAATTTCAATCGATTGCACGTTTTTTCATTATCTTATAAATATTTCTTAAAAATTACTGAAATTATTTGGTTTGATTCAAGCTTTTGATGCACGATTATGTGCATTTTTACATAAGTCTATTCTACAATCTTTGTTTAATGCATGTTTTTGTTCTTCTTTATTATTAGCTTTATCTTACTTTGATGATGCAACTTCCTTAGTAAAATTAGATTAAAATTAATATAGGTGGATATAAATGACAGGTTAATTTTTTTATTTATATGTGCGTCCGTCGCACGTTAAGTTATTCTATTTATTATATCTAGTAAGAAAAATGTTATTGTTACTAACAAAGACGTCATAAAACGTTTTCCGATGAAGATTTCAATTTCATCATGTTTTATTTACTAACTTACATGTCTGATGATGCTTCATAGTCAAGAAAATAATGAAGTTAAATTTTTTCGTAATCAAAATATAATGTTTTTAATTATAAATCGCAAGACGAAATAGGTTAAAAAATTATTGAAAAATGTTCATTTAAATTAGTTTTATGAGAAGTTTTTATAAGTAGAATATAGCATTTAAAAATTATATAATTCATATTATTGAATAATTCTCAGGGTTGAAATGTTTGCATTGGTGCATACCATAAGAAATGGCAAATTTGCCAATAAACAAGAAGTGACGGCAACGTCTAACATTGAAAACTTTGATTGGTCGAAAAACAAAAAAAGTATGAAGTATTGGATGAGTGTCAATGAAGAACGTTGCCAAGGAATTGTAATCATTGTCAATGGTAAATATACACAACTGAAAGAATATTTTTTAATTTTATACCCCAGCCATAGCAACACAATTAATTTTAATATTTATTAGTTTTGATGTTATGTATTTATTATAGATGTATGGATTTATATTTTAATTAATTTTTTTGTTTCAGATGATGAGCAAACACTGAAAGATTCAATTGACACTAAACGAGCAAAAGTTCCACCACTCAACCTGTGTGAAACAGCGCCTGACTTAAAGAGAGTTTTTCCAGCAAAAGGGGATAAACTGGTAATTGTAGCTATTTTCAATAATGTATAGTTTAGAATTATGATTAAAAATTCAATATTTGTTATTTAAAAAGCTTATGATTATAAAGTTTAATTGTTGTCGTTATTTCAACTTTTGTGCAAGCTAACTAAATTTGGGGGGGGGGGGGGGGGGTGTTAAAAATTTCGAATGTGTAAAGTGACCTAAGTCAGGAGTGTAGAAAGTAGAAAGTTTCGACAATGGAAATTCTAAACTATAGAAAGTTGAAAGTTACAAAAATGAAAATTCAGAAAGTCCAAAGTATCAAAAGTAGAATTATAGAAAATAAAAATGCAAAAAGTTGAAAATTACGAAAATGAAAATTTAGAAAATGAATAGTATCGAAAGTGAAAATACAAAGACTCAAAAGTGTCAAAAATAAAAATACAGAAACTTAAAAATGTTGAAAGTATAAATTCATAAAGATAAAAGTGTTGAAAGTATAAATTCATAAAGATAAAAGTGTTGAAAGTATAAATTCAGAAAATAAAAATGTCGAAAGTATAAATTCAGAAAGATAAAAGTGCCGAAAGTAAAAATTCAGAAAGATAAGTGTTGAAAATATAAATTCAGATATATAAAAGTGTCGATTCAATCACATGCAGAACTATAAAATAATTGAACAAATTTTTGAGATATGAATGTGTTCTTACTTATAATTTTTAAAATTCTATTTTGCAGACTTTGTAACAAATAGATATTGTTTTTATATGCTCCCCCAAAGCAATTATGTCGTAGTTGACATAGCTGTGGAAAAATGCATAATAAACAATCATTAATGTTTTGAATTGCATTATCATAGATATTTTGGAAAAAATAATAACTAGATATTTTGTTTTTTGTAAACCCTGTTCAATGTGTTTGTCCCATTTCATGTTAAAATCATCTTTATAAATCTTTATGAATCTTTATAAATTTATACTTTCAACACTTCTATTTTTCTGAATTTATACTTTCGACACTTTCAACATTCTATATTTTTACTTTCGAAAGTTTACACTTTCTGAATTTTCATTTTCGATACTTCCAACTTTCTATATTTTTACTTTCGACACTTTACACATTCGAAGTTTTTAACACCCCCTGAATAATTGCAGATTGCACTTACAAATAGATTCGCATTAAAGTTTAAAAACTCTCATCTTATATATTCTTTTAATGTTGGGATTGAGCACTTCTTTGCAGATGTCTCAGTTTATACTGTACTTCGTAAATGTATCTACTACAAGCTAATTATTCACATCTTCAGTCATTAAAATTATCAAGACTGGCTTTTCGTTTTGCATAAAAGTTTTGAATGACAAGTAAAACACAGCTAAAATAACTATGACTTTTCCATAAAATTAGAATCATTAAATTTGTACAACTCTCTTACGTCTAATAGTAGTAATATTATCACAACTTGCTTTTTGGTAGTGCACAAAAATTGTAAATGACAAGAACAATATATACTACTTTAATGATAAAATGCTTAATACTATAGATAGTATTAATTATTCGAGTAGGTTATACTTTTCTATTTACAATTATTGATTAGTAATGAGAGTGCAGAACAATCTAATTTGTATGTAGCCCATTGTGATTCTAAAACTTTAATTGTTGTCGTCTTTTCAACTTTTGTGCAAGCAAAAGACGAATAGAGTAATTACATAATTAATATTGCACTAATTGTAAATGACGAGAACAATTAAACTACTTTAATGTTGAAAGACTAGATACAATTTTGATTATTCATTCATAATTCATGAAATCTACGAATAAGTCATTAAATTAGTTAAGAGGATGAAAATTAAAAATGCACACCGTGTTAAAGTATGGAATCTTGCAGGTAAAAAGATTAATCATGATCATCTGCTGTTGATGAACATCGGTTGTTAATTATTTGTTGATCAAGTAACTAAGTAACTCAAGTTTTAGTTACAAGAAGATATTTATAAAAATTTTTACCTGTAGTTATTGAAAATGTATCTACTTAATATACCTATTTTTGAGACTTTACATATAAGAGACCATTAAAAAAAATACTGTGTGCATCTCTGCTTTGTATTTGCAAAATTCTTTCAATAAATCACACAACACATAATTCTTCTTACTTTTGGTTTTCTCAAAGTTGCAAATGACAAAAGCAATTAAACTTCCAGTGATAAAAAAGATCAATTACAATTTTGGTTTATATACAATTTAAAAAAAAAATGAAAGATTTACCTAGTAATAAACTCAAAAGTACAAAGATTAATTGCATGATTTTGCCAGTACAAGTAAATTTATATTAGACTTTGTTTTTGTAGTTTTTGAAAATCTATCTTATATGTTTATTTCTGAGACTTAACACTTAAAAGATAGTTATGGTTTGCATTTTTTTAGTCACTAAACTACTTTAATCATTGTTGTTACCTATAGTTTTGCACAAAATAAGATAAAAATAAATTTTAGAAGCAAATGTGGCTAGCAGAAGCATTACGGCTGCACCACATGACAACTGAACTAATGTGTATGTTTTATATTTAATTATGGGTGAGTTCATTTTATGGGTGTGTTCGTTTTACCGAGCGGTGACAGTGGACGCTGGTCAGTTATTTTAGTTATTGCGGTCAATTAATTTATATATTAAAATCCAACGCGAGATATCAAATCGCGGTAGGTATATCGAATTTTCCATTTCTATTTCGATATTTTCATGTGCAAAAAAATTGAATGTTGGAAAGATAACCAAATTGATAACATTTTTGTTCATTGTACTCGCGTTCCACTCTCTCTATATAATATAATAATGTATATTGTTTTATAGTAATTAAAAATATTATAATTTTTTATTTCAGTGCTGGGAATTAAGAGGAACTATAGCTTCAACAAAAAATTTTAATAAATAAAACTTTACACTTTATTACTAACATATGCAAGTACTTTCTGCAAGTATCTACATTTTTTTAATTTACATTTATAATAAAAATGAAAAAATCTTCGAAGAAGAATTTATGCATATTTTTTATTTTATTAATTATGTATTAAAATATGTAAAATAGACACTATTCAAATATAATGTAAAAAAATTGATTTTTAATATAAATATGTTCTAAAATAACATTCAGATATTTATTGTAATTATTCGACTTTCGTGTCACATTTAATTAAAAATCGGATATAATTTGACATAATCATATCAGAAACTTTTTAAGAATGCCTGGTAAAATACAATATGATCCTGTTTAATCCTGTATGCCACAAACCAGAAAATCTTGAAAGGATTCAATCCCCTATAGTTCAGTGATCACCTGATTTAGACTCATTTGAATTTAAGGATTTATCCTATTAAACCCCATTTCCTATAAAATAAGGTGAAACTTTATTTGATACAATTAGTAAAGTATAATAAGTGCTACAATTAGTTAGTAATCCTGTTTAATCCTATATGTCATAACCCAACAAATTCTGAAACGATTTAATCCAATATAGTTCAATTAGCAATCTCCTCATTTAGACTAATTTACATTTCGGGATTTGTCCTATTAAACCTCATTTCTCATAAATTGAGGTCCTATTTTATTTGATCCAATTAGTAAATCTTACGCATTTTTTCTGTAAATATAACATGATCCTGTTTAATCCTATATGTTACAAACCGGAAAACCTGAAACGATTCAATCCAATATAGTTCAATTAGCAATCCTCTCATTTGGACTAATTTGCATTTCGGGATTTGTCCTATTAAACCTCATTTCTCATAAATTGAGGTCCTATTTTATTTGATCCAATTAGTAAATCATACGAATTTTTTCTATAAATATAACATGATCCTGTTTAATCGTAAATGTTACAAACCAGAAAATCTGAAACGATTCAATCCAATATAGTTCAATTAGCAATCTTCTCATTTGGACTAATTTACATTCCTATTAAACCTCATTTCTTATATAATCAGATAAAACTTTATTTGTTCCTATTGATTAATTGTTTACAATTTCTGTATAAATATAATATGATCCCATTTAATTCTATATGTCTCAAACCAAAAAACATCTGAAACGATTTAATCCTATAAATTTTTCTTTGCGAACAATTATTTGTTCCTTTTTAGACTGGCCTACAATTAAATCTGATATATTTTAGTGTTTGTTATATCTCTATTAAACCCTATTTTCCAATTTTTTTATTGGAATTTGAAATATGCGTATTCAATCATATATTCGACAGATTTGGAAATGTTTAAAATATTTGATCCTATTCGTTTTAACGGTTAAAATAAAAAATCTATTCAATCCTATTTCAATGCTTGCTTAAAAAGACTAAATAGGGGGATTTCCGACGTTAATTTCGTATTCAATCTTATTATCTATTTGCAAATAGGATTAAATAGATTTTTCTGGGCAGGGATGGTAACTAAATTGGAAAAATGAATTGTAAACTATATAGATCTAGCGCTTTGAAGCCTACTAGACATGTGCAGTACCGTGTGTAGTTGTAATAATACGAATGACTGCCTTTTTTTAATCTTTACACTATTGAATATCGTCACTAAAAATGGTAGAAAGAATTGTGCATTTAATAAATCTAGCGCTTTAGGTCTACTAGACACGTGTATTTGAAATTATATATTTTATTGTATTATTACATACTTTATAGCATCTTTACACTAATGCATATTATAAATAAAATTGTAAAATTCTATGATTATTTATTACTATTTTAAAAAAAAAATGTAATTATAATGTTTTTTAAAGTTTTTTAATGTACGAAATGAAATTTATATGTATATTGAAGTTTATTAGTATCTTCCCTTTTATTGATATTATTAGGATTCAGATGTATATGAAACATCTCTGATAACAATCTCTTTTGTAAATTGGGTTCAAAATCTAGAATTTCGACATTGTTCCAATCAAAATTATGTTTTTCATTTATCCTATGTTTTGATAAAACATTTAATTTGGTTTGATCTCGTTTGTCGATATCCTTGAAATGTCCTGTGACACGTACGTCTAGCATCCTTTTGGTTTGACCAATATACACTGCATCACAATCCAGACATTTGATTTTATATACTAAATTACTTTTGTTTTTATTTTCGATTTTATCTTTGCCCAGTCTTATGAACTTGTTTAGTTTATTATCGGATTTAAATATTGTGTGTACATCAAATTTGATTAATAATTTTTGAAGAGTCTTGGAGAAACTTTTAAAAAATGGGATGACCACTTTAATTTCTTTACTCATTTGTCTATTATTCATAATCTTTCGATATTTATTTAAACTTCTGTCCTCATTTTGAATTTTGTTCAATCTTTTGGTAATGTTTTGGTTAATAAAGTTTAAGGGATAATCGTTGTGGGTAAGAATATCTTTGATTTTGTTTAAATTTTGAATGTGGTATTTGGAATGGGAGTAGTATGCCTCTGTCTACCAACATGTAAATGATGCCTCTTTTTTGTGGTAACGGGTTGTGTGACTGAAAGTTTAAGTACCTGTTTGTTGCAGTAGGTTTTTGGTACCAATTAGTAATGATTTTATTGTTTTCGTTAATAATTAACATATCTAGGAATGGGATTTGATTGTTCTTTTCAGTTTCTAAGGTGAATTGTACATTTGAGTCCGTCTACAAGTTAACGCAGAAAACCTTTAGTTAACAATATCGTAGTAGATTCCCAATCCATATTCCTTAAAATCCGTATACTTAAGAATTTTTTATAACACCCTGTTTTCCTAAATTAACAGTAACGACGTAATCAAAATTAGAGTTAAACTAACATAATTTCTCAGCATGTAATAGCATGGTTTTAAGCAATAGTGAATAAGTGTAATATAAAAGCATGCTATTTTATAAAGTGTTAGTGCCTCATTGTGAGTGGGAAAAAATCAACCTGACCGTGCACCGACACTCGATGGCTGAATACGTCCAACGGAATTTTGAATCGCGTTGTGTGGGATGCAGCGAACAGTCTAGATAAGTTACCTAGATTTAATCTTATTATAGAATTAATTATTCCTTGACCTGAAGAAGGGTGTAAGAGACACCCGAAACGTTGTCAAAGTTTTCATATAAATGAAAACAATTTCGTCTACAATTTGCTGTTAGAAGCAATCATTTAAAATTTTCATGTATATTTGTGACCGTATATTTTATGCCTGTATAATGAATTTTAAGGATACAATGCTTTACAGAATAGTGAATATTAGAAGTTTAAAAAAATAAACAAATAGACGGTTAACAAAATTTTAGTGTATATTTGTGTCCGTATATTTGATGCCTGTATATTGAACTTTAAGGATTCAATGCTTTACAGAATAGTTAAAATTAGAAGTTTAAAAAAATAAAGTGTTTAAAAGTGCCCCACTCTCTCCTAATAATAAAGTTACTATATAACAATAATAATACATTTTGAGTATATGCATATATATATATATATATATATATACCTTTCTTGCCTTTTTTGTTGCTTTTAAACTATTAAGCGTGATCTCACTTCTTGTAGATGTTTCTGCCGTTGTGTTCAATAAGGTCGAAACATTTATTTTTGGTTTCGAAAATCGTTTGTTTGTAGATTTAACATGTTCTTTGACTGCATCATATATTTCTGAAAATTAATATAAAGAATAAGAAACATAGTGAATATTATTTATTAAACACTTTTGCAATGGTTTATAATTATTAAAGAACAACCTTTCCAATGATTAAAATATGAACAATTTTTTGAGAAAATATTGGTTATATATTTTGTTATATATACCATCTTCAATAAGAACGTAAATAACATAATAATTTACCGAGAAAATTGTATAAAAAATTGTATTTTTTATAACATGGTCAGGCCACTGCAAAAATGTTAAAATAAAAGAATTTAATTGCGATAATATATATACCTGCAGCGTATAATATAGCACAAGGCACTTTTTTACCTGATTCATTCACATATTTAAAAGTTTCTTTTTTGTATGAATTTGGATTTGCCATGTATAGAAGTTGCCGCAACCACTTTTTGTTCAGCCTTTTTTCCTGTTTTTGTCGAAGGTATGTAAATATACACATGAGGTTCAGATTTTATTTCCGAATCACTCTCAGAATTACTCATGATGCACTCGAGAAAAAACTCTTATTCACAGTTGCAAGTTCGGTTTTCAAACAGCGATATTTCAATACTGATTAGTATAACAGTTCAGAGAGTTCAGAGAGAATCATGCACAAGGCATCGCGATCATTGACCGATACAGTCAAAAACGTTCTGTCCGCTTCCGCTTCTTCTGAGAATTTCGTGTTTATCCGAATTGCGCGGCGTGTGTGACAAAGATAGAGGTGAGGTAGATGTGCGTTTGTTTTGTTGGTCGGTCAGTCGGTTTGTCTGTCGCATCCATTTGAGCCAATGTTTAAGGAACGGAACGGAACTACCGATTGTTTCATATTCTGTTCCTTAAACATTGGCTCAAATGGATGCGAAATCAAACAAACGCATCAAAATTAACATAGAGGTAAACGCACCAAGAGCTGTCTACTCGACTCTTTCTAAGCGCGAAAAACGAGAGCAGCCAGCAACATGGAACTGGAACGCGAACCAAAGATTTAGATGAGCGGAGACAAAAGCGCGCTATTTTACAGTGGGTCGAGGGACATGTAATGCTTTTTGCCTATACACAAATTATACAGTTCTAGTTTAGCTATATAGTAAATGATTCTGCATACGTTATCAGCTAAAAATGGCGCTTCCGGTTTATCTGCTAGACTTTCCCTCGACCCCAGTGTATGCAATTTACGTGCACAAAGTCATCTATAACCTATTCTAACATCTTGCCGCCGGCTGCTCGCGTATCTCACACATATATTTATGCATCAATGTACTGTAAGTCTGTAAAATAAATAAACAATATTTTAATATTATGATATATGTATATCAATATATTTATTAAAAAGCTTTAAATGTTTATTTTAATTTAGTTCACTAATTTTGTAATGTAAAAAAAATGTACTTGTATGGTATTTGTAGGTTATAAATTTTTGCAATTATTTTTTTTATTGAAATTTATTACAAAGTATTTAACTACCTTTTTTTAACTACGTTTGAATACGAATTTTCATGTGATTTGATGAAATTGTTATTTTTGCTCAAAACCATAGTTTACCAAAACCGTAATAGCAATAGTAAGATACTAAATATATAACATTCATTTATTTATAGCAATAGTTATACACATCAGTTATTCAGAAAATGTAAGGGTAATGTATAATCTGCAAAGATTTAGTGGATAAACCGAGAAGTCTTTGGTTACATTGCTTGCAGTTTACCTACAGTGCAGTAATGTATTTGTACCCATAGGTATTTAATTGAGAATGTTTCTCTAAATTAAATCTTTATGCACTCAAAATGCTAATATACAATTAATAATTTTTTAGTAATTCACAAATTGGAAGTGCTGCAATCATTGTACATATCTTTTTACGTAGCCAAAAACGTCTGGCTGTAATGTAGGCTAGGATCATGATGCTTTATTCAAAGGTAATAGTCAACAAATTTTTTTTGTTAAGCGTTTTGTACAAACATGTATAATACTACATTCATTGGAAACAATTTTTAGATATTAATCATCAATGTAATTACAGCGATATTATAGTAATCAGTTTTAGAAAACTCTAGATAATTCTTCATAATTTGTGAAGTTTTATAAGTGGGAAAGCGAAGAATCATTTGGCTGTCTTTGAAAGACACTACCCGTAGTGAGTATCAAGATTGCTATTTCATCCATTGTTCCGTCGCAGACGTCAGTGGTACGTGGCGCCACCCTTTCTCGCAGACGCGATGCGAGCGGCGCAAACAGCGAGCCACGTTTTCGGCGACCGATAGAAGCGAGCGCGGTGGGGGTTCGCGAGAGCGCGAATGACAGGCGCGAACGCGCGAATTCAAGTCAGTCACTCTTGAGCAATCAAGCCAATACGTGCTTTTGTGCAGGAGTCCGGCATCTTTCTTTCGCTTTGTCCATATAAAGTGTAAGATATTCTCGTCCGTCCGTCGTTTTGTAACTTCAGCATCTTGTCGGGTGTGCATCGTTTTTTTCTTTCTATTTTTTGGTTAACGGGAAATAAAATCATTGGGTCGCGTTTGTCCGGTACACGGTAAGCGGAGTAGCACGCGCGGTCGTTTTATAAAATAGGTGTTCTGAACACCATCGACGCGATCCGTGACTAGTGCGGATCCGTGTGGCCCTGCCACTACCGACGCAATTCACCAGGTGAATTCGTGTGGCCCTCGCCACAAATCGCGATCGAAAGATCCGCAGGAGGTGCGCACTCCTTGTTACACACGCGTGCACGCAAATACATACACACACACATACAAGGATCCATACCTCAATTTCTCACAGTTTGTACATCGACAACGAGAGGGGTTTTATGCCGCGAGGCTTTCCCCTCTCAGAGCCTAATAAATTCATCTTTTTGTGGCTCAAAATTCGAGTCCTTTATTTTACCCTCTCCCTTTTCCCCTTTTTCCTATAAAAACAAATATCGGGATTTTCCCGCGTGTTGGAAAATCTCGACCACAATTCATGGTGCCTCCTGTGAGGTGTGGATCTCGAGGTTAATACTCGTGTGCAAAGGACCCTCGTGCAAGAGCCCGCCGATTTCATCGCCGACGAACTTGCAGTCCAAAGATGAACAATTGAAGATAACATCGCCGCATACCAGGACGACTTACTCTCAGCTACCACGTGCATCGTTGGAACGTCTCCACCTCGAAAGATAAGTGTTCAGTTTTTTGAGGATTTGCGTGTAAGAAATCAAGCGAAAAGGATATCTTTGTTTCTCGCGTCAGGGATTAGCACATCGCGGCGCGCCGCCGCTCGATTCTAAGCGCAGCCGCTCAATTGTTAGAGCCGCCGCTCGGTTCTTAGAAGCGCGCATACGCGTAGCAGCAACGAACACGCGCGGCCGTGTCACTATTTCTCGCGCTTAGTATATTTACGATTTCTCGCGCGCAGTAAATTTATAATTTCCTTTTGGCGGTTAGCATCACGGGTCGAAGTTAGGCGAAGCGATGGCGAATCGAATCGCAGTCATCACGCAAAAGCGCAATGCGTTATGCAAACAGCTCGAAACGCTGACAACCTCGATCGAGCAGGGTGACTACGATCTCGTCAAGGCAGGTTTACGTCTGGATTGCGTCCGTACGTTATTTCACGCGTACGAAGATATGCACGACGAGCTGGCGCTTTTGGAAGTCGATGAGGACGGCGTTAGGCAAATGGACGAAATAAACAACGCGTTCTACGACGTCGCCGCGAAAATCGAATCCGCAAACAAGGTCGATCGTTCAAACGCAAATTTTGCAGCGCCTGGCGTTACCATGGGCAACTCGACATTCATCGAGAAGCAGCGTCAGCTCAAACTCCCGGTTGCAGAGTTGCCAAAATTCGACGGGGATATCGAAAAATGGCTTTCTTTCAAGAACACCTTCAAGGTGATGGTAGAGTCACGGTCTGATATAAACAATCTCGTCAAATTCATGTATTTGAAGAACTGCCTTATCGGCGAGGCCGCGAGCAAAATCGCCATATACGACGTGAGCGAAGCGAACTACAAAGACGCCTGGGCGCTGTTAACGGACGCATACGAGAGAAAACGAATCCTCGCATCAAAACACCTCGATGCCATCCTCGAATTTCCTCGTTTGATAGACGCGACGTCAAAGGATCTATCAAAAATGGTCGATACGGTGCGGCAACACCTTACCATGCTCGCGTTGCTCGATTTCCATCCGCAGGAGTTCACCATCGTGCGCACGCTCGAGAAAGCATTGCCGAGCGACATCCGGATAAAATGGGAAGAATCATTGTCAGTAGACGCACTTCCCACTCTCCAGGACTTTTACAAATTCATCGGAGGAGTGGCATCTCGACTGCAAACGATGGAGCTCGAAGCCACGAAGGATAAAATCACGCGAGGAGGAAAACGTCAAGGAGATCGCGTTGCTCAGGGTACGAAGGTTAGGAGAACCGAGTCAGGCGCGCGCGCGCTTTAGTAACGTCTACAATCTCCTGTTTCCAATGTCAGGGTAACCATGCTGTCTATCGTTGCCCAGTGTTCGAGAAGATGACCACTCAACAGAGATGGGACGCAGTCAAAGCAAGGGAACTTTGTCGGAATTGCTTACGTAAGCACCCCGGCGAGTGCAAGGCGTCGAAATGCAAGCACTGTGACCGCTTCCATCACTCTCTCTTGCACACGTCGCGATCGCCGACATCGGCTTCCTACACGAGTGCTTCTGGCAAGCCCGAAGGGACTTCAAACCCGTCGAGAAATAATGATTGACTAGGCGTGGGGGTTTTTAGTACAGCATCGCGATCACTGCAATCTCAGCTGCTAATGAGCGCAGTCGTGCGAGTGAGGGATGTCGACGGGCTGTTCGTCGAAGCACGCGTACTTTTGGATACATGCGTGACGGCGCATTTTATTACGACTGAGTTCGCGCGGAAACTCCGTTTACCTTTGCGCGCTTGTTCAATTCCGGTCGGCGCCATTAACGAAATGCGGACAGTTTCCAAGAACAGCGTCGACATTTCTTTTCGTTCTCTGTATTCTGAATTCGGGAAACGCTTGACGTTCCTCACTATTCCGAAAATCGCCGATGCAACGCCCGACGAAGTCTTTCCTCGCGATTTGGCTTTTATCCCGCGTAACCTACGATTAGCAGATCCACAGTTTCATCTTCCTAGACCGGTCGATATGCTCATAGGTTCAGGCGCGACTTTGTCGTTACTGTTGATCGGACAGATTAACATCTCTCGAGACAATTGCGATCTATATCTACAGAAAACTCAACTCGGTTGGGTCGTTGTGGGCGGTGCAAAAGAGGGTAAGATTTCGGCAGCTTCATGTCATCTATCCGAGTTAGTAACGCAACTAGCGAAGTTCTGGGTTATAGAAGACGCGGCGGGCGTATCTGACAAATCGAGCATAGAATTAGCTTGCGACACACATTATCGAAATAATACCGAGCGTACTTCAGAGGGGCGATACATAGTGCGGCTACCGTTTCGCGACAGCGAGGTCGCTCTAGGTGAATCGCGAGCGCAGGCGTTGCGACGCTTTCGTAGCCTCGAAAGGAAGTTTGCGAGAGAGCCTGAATTGAGGTTAGAGTACTCCCGGGTCATGCAGGAGTATGTCGAGTTGGGACACATGACTCTCGCACGCGACGAGCAAGCGGACAGATATTATCTCCCTCATCACGCAGTGATCAAATCGAGCAGCACTACCACAAAGGTTCGTGTGGTCTTTGATGCGTCTGCTAAATCGGATAAAGGCGTATCCCTCAACGACGTCTTGCTCGTAGGACCAACAATCCAGGATAAGTTGTTCGCCCATCTGGTTAGATTTCGCACCCATACATACGTATTAACGGCTGATATCGAGAAGATATATCGACAAATTCTCGTTCATTCGGAAGATCGACGATATCAGCGCGTTTTTTGGTATCACGGGGAGGCGCTGAGAGTTTTCGAGTTGAATACCGTAACTTTCGGCGTATCTTCTGCTCCGTATCTCGCGATACGTACAATTCACCAACTCGCAGAAGACGAAGAGGCGCTTCATCCGCAAGCGGCCATGATTTTGAAACGCGATCTATACGTCAATGATCTTTTAACGGGAGCGAACTCCCTTCAAGAGATCTCGCGCATTCGCGACAACATAATCGCGCTCCTTAAACGGGGTGGATTTCATATCCGACAATGGGCATCCAATCACGATCACGCGCTTGATAACCTTGATGAAAAAGTCTTGAATTTGAGCACAACAGAGGAGGATTCAATTTTTAAAACGCTCGGTGTCGCTTGGGCTTCGCAACGCGACGAATTTGTATATTCAGTTAAACCGATTCAGATTCCAGACAAGGTTACGAAACGGATCATCCTCTCCGAAATCGCGAAAATCTTCGATCCTTTGGGACTCTTAGGACCGGTCATTTTACACGCAAAGACGATTATGCAAGAGTGCTGGAAAGCACAAGTGGCCTGGTACGAATCCGCACCACAATCACTGCATACGCTTTGGGTTACATTCGCGCGGCAATTACAACTTCTTTGCAACGTATCGGTCGAGCGTCATCTCCTTGTAAAATCACCGTTGCGTGTAGAGATTCACGGGTTCTGCGACGCTAGCCAGAGAGGTTACGGCGCGTGCGTGTATATCAGGTCGATTGGTCAAAATCACGGTATCACTGTTCGGCTAGCGTGTGCGAAATCACGAGTGGCCCCGTTGAAACAACAAACAATTCCCCGATTGGAATTATGCGGAGCTTTGACCCTTTCTGGATTATTTACAGAATCACGTCCCGCTTTTGAATTTCACTTTGATCGCGTCGTTTTCTGGAGCGATTCTACAATCGTCTTGCACTGGCTGAAGAAACCACCACAGGCCTTAAAGACGTTTGAATCAATTCGAGTCCGTGAAATTCAATCCGTAGGAGAGGAAGTGGAATGGCGTCACGTGTCTACGAAACACAACCCGGCTGATGCGTTGTCTCGCGGCCAACTTCCGTCGGAATTTCTAAAAAACGAAACCTGGTTTCACGGTCCCAAATGGTTGCAGCAATCCGAGGACATTTGGCCCGCGAGCGCCGTTCCTTCGATATCCGATGTACCTGGTTTAAAGGGAGAAACTTGTCTTCTCATAAAATCCGTGAACGACGAAGATCTGTTGCGATTCTCTTCCTACCATACGTTACTTCACAGCGTCGCGTTTTGTTTGCGTTGGCGCCCCTTGAATAATTTCCAGGGAAAACGCATCAGCATCCCGGAGAAAACGGAAGCGGAAAAGCGAGTCCTAAAACTCATCCAGAGCAAGCAATTTTCAGACACCATCGATAGGCTTTCTAAGAACAGAGAGGTCAGAGAATCGAGACTCGCCGCGTTTAATCTTTTTTTGGACGAAGACGGTATTCTTCGAGTCGGCGGTCGATTAAAGGGCGCGAATATCTCCTTTTCACAAAAGCATCCAGTTTTGCTACCATCGCGTCATCACGTCACGGATCTCATAATTCGGGAGTTACACGAGTCAAATCACCACGCCGGGCTTCAAACGACTCTCTACACTTGGCGGCAGCGTTTTTGGTTGTTGCATGTGAAAAACCAAGTACGTAAAATCGTACGCAAGTGTGTCACTTGTATAAGACACAAACCAGCGCTGCCGCATAGTCGTATGGGAGATCTGCCTCACGCGCGCGTTACGGAGGCTGCCGCGTTTTCACACGTCGGAGTTGATTATTTCGGGCCGATTTTAACGAAAGAAAAGAAGCATCGCAATCGGACCACATTAAAATCATACGGATGTGTTTTCGTTTGCATGGTCACGAAGGCCGTTCATCTCGAGATAGTTAGCGATCTAACCACCGAAGGTTTTCTCGCGGCTTTCCGACGTTTCATGGGGCGACGGGGAGTTCCTGTACACGTCTATTCGGACAACGGTACAAACTTCGTTGGTGCGAACAATCAACTTCGCGAACTATACGCGTTGTTTAATTCGGACGAATTCAAAGACAAGGTTGATTCAGTCGCAGTTCAACGGAAGGTAGAGTGGCATTTCAACCCTCCCCTATCACCTCATTTCGGCGGTATCTGGGAGGCCGCAGTCAAATCTTTCAAGCACCATTTCTTACGCGTCACGCGCGGTCAACTTCTTACCTTTGAGGAGATTAACACGCTCGCCATCGAAATTGAAGCGATACTAAACTCTCGACCCCTCTGTTCTATCTCTACTGATCCGAATGACCCAATCGCGTTGACACCCGCGCACATTTTAATAGGTCGGCCTCTTACAATGTTACCCGAGTCTTATTTAACACCTGTTTCAGCTAATCGTCTATCGGCGTGGAGGTTCATCTCTAAGGCTCGCCAGGATTTCTGGAAACGATGGCACTTAGAATATTTAAACGAGCTGCAAAGGCGCCAGAAATGGCATCACTCAACCGGCGAGTTAATTCCAGGGATGGTCGTCATCATCATCGACAAAAACCAACCTTGCACGCAGTGGCAGCTTCATCGTAGAGGTACATCCTGGTGGCGACGGGATATCCAGAGTCGCAACTTTGAAAACATCGCGAGGCCAGCTCAAACGCAACATCACGCAGCTGTGCCCCTTACCAGCATCAATATGAAGAGATATATGCAAAACAACATGTATACACATACAACACAAACAATTCGCTTGCTCCATTCTCTCGCAACGGGGGAGTATGTTCCGTCGCAGACGTCAGTGGTACGTGGCGCCACCCTTTCTCGCAGACGCGATGCGAGCGGCGCAAACAGCGAGCCACGTTTTCGGCGACCGATACAAGCGAGCGCGGTGGGGGTTCGCGAGAGCGCGAATGACAGGCGCGAACGCGCGAATTCAAGTCAGTCACTCTTGAGCAATCAAGCCAATACGTGCTTTTGTGCAGGAGTCCGGCATCTTTCTTTCGCTTTGTCCATATAAAGTGTAAGATATTCTCGTCCGTCCGTCGTTTTGTAACTTCAGCATCTTGTCGGGTGTGCATCGTTTTTTTCTTTCTATTTTTTGGTTAAAGGGAAATAAAATCATTGGGTCGCGTTTGTCCGGTACACGGTAAGCGGAGCAGCACGCGCGGTCGTTTTATAAAATAGGTGTTCTGAACACCATCGACGCGATCCGTGACTAGTGCGGATCCGTGTGGCCCTGCCACTACCGACGCAATTCACAAGGTGAATTCGTGTGGCCCTCGCCACAAATCGCGATCGAAAGATCCTCAGGAGGTGCGCACTCCTTGTTACACACGCGTGCACGCAAATACATACACACACACATACAAGGATCCATACCTCAATTTCTCACAGTTTGTACATCGACAACGAGAGGGGTTTTATGCCGCGAGGCTTTCCCCTCTCAGAGCCTAATAAATTCATCTTTTTGTGGCTCAAAATTCGAGTCCTTTATTTTACCCTCTCCCTTTTCCCCTTTTTCCTATAAAAACAAATATCGGGATTTTCCCGCGTGTTGGAAAATCTCGACCACAATTCATCCATGCTGACAGATTTGTGATGCATGTTGTTTTAGCTCTACCGAGTGCTTGTAACATTAAGTACAAACTCAGTTTTACTACAAATAGGTTACAGTAGACCAATAGATTGCATAAGGTAAGAAATAATTTTTAATTATCTCCAGTATACGTTAAATTCTTTTTTCACGTACATACAGTAAAATTACACGTATAGATTATGTAGATAATGTACTAAAATAATATTAATATTTAAAAACTAAAATACATTTCTTTGTAGTGTTTATAAAAATTGATTATTGTTCATACTTATACTGCAATAATAATATCAATCACATTATTAACTAAATATTTTTTAATTTTAAATTTTAAATTAAAATGTCTTTAGGTCATCGAGGTTTTTACATGACGTATCATGAACCAAATTCAAGCAAACGATTGCCACGTAGTACAAGACATGGACATAATAAAAGAAAAGCTGGATCTCAAGAAATAGAACATTCAAAAGCTAAATTGGTAAGTTAGTTCATACTTTTGTTAATTCTATGTTCATTCTATAATCCAAAAAATTTGATGATTTTATTTATTGTCAAAATTATTGTTAACGTATGCACTGTTGTAAGAATAAAAAATATGTACATACTCACGCAAATACTTATTTCTTAAGGGGCTGTCCTTACATTATGTCAAGCTTTGAGGGGGCGTGAGGGAATATCTTATGTAGAGGAAGGGAGGAGAGCTGTCTTTGAATTGTCAAAAAAGTCTAATGTATGGATGGCTCCTACGGAGATTTAACAGCTAAAGAAAAATGTATTTAGGAAGCTTGTTATTAGTACTAATAATAAGAATATATATATATATATATATATATATATATATATATATATATATATATATATATATATTTATGTAGTAATATTTAGCTTATATAATTAAAAAAATATGGTACTCTTTAAAAAAAGAATTCTTAATTTGCTTTTGTAATACACCATTTTATTTTTAAAATGATGCTATTTTGGAAAAAGTATTAAATAACATACTTAAAGGGGTATTAATATATAAAACGCAAAAACAAAGTTCTTGGATTCTTTTTAAAGAGCCAGTATAATATATCATTTTTAAGACTTTTTATATATATTTGTTTTAAACATATTTTTTTGCCTCGTCATCATATGCATAAGCATACTCAAAAAGTTTAGGAAATATTCATTGTGCTGGTATCTTTTTAAAAAATCCCCAAACCTACCGATACATTTTCTGCATTTTACATAATAATCCACCTAAGAGGAGGCCATAGTCAGATCATAGATCCCTATTTTATCAAATTACAGTTCAGTAATTTATTAAGAGAATATTTTTTTTAGAAAAATATAAACTGTGGCCCGGATTCTGTATGACTCAAGGAATACATTGCTCGATCCAAATAAAATTTAATGTGAAAACTCTGTCTTTGAAAAAAGTTAGAAACGGAATAATATTTAGAGGTTACCATGTGGCCCTGGTAGACTTTCTTCAGTGCCAGAGTTATGAAATTACATTTTTTTTTGAGCAATGTATTCCTTCAGTCATACAAATTTGGGGCCAACATTTATTGTGTTATAAAAACAATTATTTTTTTAATAAATAACTTAAACTTAATATGATAAAGTAGAGATCTTCTATCTGATTACAGACGTCTCTAATAAGGTTGTAAAATTACATCTACAAATACGTTTGTCAATAATTGAATAATGAAAACATAAACTTTTATATATTTTTTATATAATTTGATGAAATGTGAAGTAACGTATTTGCGTCTTATGATATATATTAAATACAACATTAGATTGATTATACGTACCTATTTAAATTTCAATTTACATAAGCAGAGAAGAATAGCAGAAAATAGAAAAGAAGAAAGTATCACGACAGCATCCAATTCCGTAATGCTTCATGAAATTGAAAGCATGGAACCATTACAAAGTAATGAGCATTCTGAAACAGTGTCTTTTGTACATGAGATGGCGAAATCTTTTGGGCATAAGGAGACAATGGGCACTCAAGAGGTTAGAGAAACATCTTCACAGCAAGTAATTATTTATCAATATATTTATATTTCCAAGCAGCCGCTGTTAAAGTGTAGAAAATATATAGCAAATATTTGTAATGATTTTTTTTTAAATACAATTATATACTACACTAAAATTCAATTAATAAAATAAAACAAAAACTAAATTTGAATTGAAAACATTTATTTGAAGTCTATTTTTATATTTAAAAAAAATTAAATTTTAAAAATGTTCGAAGAATTATTTTTTGGTCTAATTTCTATAAATGTATAATCGTGGGAAAAATTTAAGTGGATTTCTAGCTAAATACTAAGTAGATTAAATGAATCAGATGTAAGTCTGTTAAAAACGACTTGTTAATTAATTGTAGGTACAATGTGTTTAATAACGCAGTTAAGGGGAGGTGGCTAGTGAAAAATAGTATTTTAGCAATGTATAATTTTTATTTTAGTTTAAAACCATATAAGAAACATGTAAAGATGTTTAAATTAAAAATTCCAAAAACTGTTAAAAAGATAGTTTTTTAAATAATGTATAATTTTTATTTCAAGTATTCTTAAAAATTAATTTTATTATTTTTTGTTGAAACATTCTTCGCATGTATAATATTTTAGATAATCTTAGGAAACTGTTTTCATGCATTCTTTTTATCGCTTATATTTCGAGACATTTTATTTGGGACTCAATTTTTTGTTTTTTATTTAATTTGGTAAGTTTATTTAATTAATTAAACACAAATAGTATATATTCTATTGAGTACATCACGTTAGACTCATTCTACATAAATTCAGCATTATACGTTGTGCTAATGGTAGGCATCACATTTATTTGATTGGCTAATTTTGGCTAATTTAATTTCTAGTAAACATAAATAACCAAATAAATGAAAGGTATTTATCAGACTAAAAGTCTTAAAATTATTTAGATTACTTGTTTTTTTATAATGCAGCCTAGTTTCTGTATTCGTGTACAACATTACTCTTGTGTAACTAATACTTTTACGATGAATAAAAAAAATGTATATTGACAGATTTCATATTTTTTTAGACTGGATCCATTCAAGAAGATAACTATCTTAAAACACCTATTTGTAAATGTACGAATACAAATGTTGCTGAGATATTATTGATGTGTATGCAAATAGCCAAAAAGTATTCTTTAACGTGGACAGCTTTATTAGATATCTTAAAGATGCTTAATTGTATTTTTAACAGAGATATTTTACCCACTACCAAGTATAAATTAGGTAAATCATTATTTGACATAGATACAGATGCAATCACGTACCATGTTTATTGTTCTGTTTGCAAACAATACATTGGTAAAAAATTTGATAAAAAAATTAATAATCTTGTAAACTGTTCCTGTGGCTCTGGAATAAGTACTGCTTCAAATGACTGTTTTTTTATTGAAATCAGTATAGAAAATCAATTACGTAAGCTTTTTTCAGATGAAAAGATTATAAATAGTCTTTGGCATAGATTTCATAGACAAAAAAACATCCTGATAATCTTGAAGACATCTATGATGGTTTAGTGTACCGCAAGTACTCTACTAAAAGTGATTTATTAGGAAATAAATATAATTTTTCATACACTTTTAATACCGACGGATGTCAGGCAGCAGATTGTTCCAAAATCACAGTATGACCTATTTATATCATGTCGCATGAGCTGCCAGATGATATGCGAAAAAAACATATGATTTTAGCAGGCTTATGGGTTGCAAGATCAGAACCAGACATGAATGTTTATTTGGAACCATTTGTAAATCAAGCAAACGTACTTTCTTCAAAAGGATTTTCATGGCAATGGAATGGAAAAAATGTTAATAGCAAACTATTTCCATTAGGCTGTTGTGTAGATTCAGTGGCACGTTCCGCTATGCTGCATATGAAAAAGTTTAATGGCAAACGCGGATTCACGTATTGCGAACATGAAACTGAGGCTGTAAATGGAGTAAGAAAATATCCAATGCCTTCTATTCTACCGCAGCAACGAACAAATGCTTCAATCAAAGAGCAAATGTTGTCTGCTCAGCTGCTTCAAACAGGAGATGTGGACGGTGTTTGGGGCCCTTCTTCTCTTATGAATTTGAAACATTTTGATCTTGTTGACGGCATGATCGTGGATTTCATGCACTCATGTCTACTGGGTGTGACAAAATTATATACAACTATTATTTTAACAAATCCTTTTCAAAAGTACTATGTTGGTTCTCCGGATAAAATAGCTTTGATCAACGAACGATTACTATCAATTACTCCTCCAACATGCATTGCTAAAGCTCCAAGAAGCATTACAGAGAGAAATCAATGGAAAGCATCACAGTGGTTAATATGGCTCATATTCTATTCTTTAATTTGTTTGCGGGGGATACTGCCGAAAAAATATTTCAAGAATTTATCAATGTTTGTCGTAGCTATGAACATACTACTGGAAGATACCATTTCTTTAAGTATGTTGGAACAGGCTCGTATTTTACTGATTAAGTTTGTTTCAAATTTTGAAAAATTATATGGCAAGCAATATATGTATTATAACATTCACTTGCTTTTACATTTACCTCGTACAGTGCACAATTGGGGCTCACTGTGGGCAGACAGTACTTTTCCTTTTGAAACTCAAAATAAAATATTGTTAGAACAAAAAAAAAATAATTACCGTATATCACAGCAAATTATTTACAGACTTTTAATGTATCAGAACATTCCTTTAATGGAGAATCAACATTGCATTTCAGATGAGGTAAAAGAATTTTGTGCCTCTTTAAAATCAAATAAAGTGAAATATTTCGAAAAAGTCGATAATTGCACTTTAATTGGATTAGGCAAAAAATATAATTTTTCACAACAAGAGAAACATTGTCTTCAACAATTAATCGATATCACACAAATAACTGAATGCAAAACATTCAATAAAATCATTTATGAAGGATGTCGTTACACATCATACTCATATCGACGTTGTACAAAAACAAATGATAGTGTTGTGCAAATGAAAAATAAAACCTTTGGTATAGTAACCAATATTTGTAAAATTAAATATAATGAGATCGAAGATGTCATTGTCTTCGTAACAACAATCAACATTAAAAATCAATCTGCCTTAAATGTAAGCGATATAAATATAACTCACATAAAAGAGTGTGATGTAGGAAACGTATTTATTATGAACGTTTATAGATATTCGAGTCTGCACAGGCCATGTTTCCTAATTAAAACAGGACATAAGTGGTTTATTACTACCATAGTAAAAGGAGCTCTTAGTATAAAACATAACTAATAGTGCTAATATTAAAGACTATTGTATAGAATCTCGTCATTCCTTTATATAATTGAAAACGATGTAAAAAATTTAATATATATTTATATTTTATATATTTATATAATCTTTATTTTGCAATCTTTATGACGCATTTGAATTATATTAGTTTTAGGATGCGACTGAAATGTTTACTAAAGCTTATGTAAGATAAAAGTATGTATAATAAATGTAATAAATTAAGTTTATTTTAAAAAATATACGATTACCTGAGTTTGTAAAAATTTTACATAATCAATTTGAGACCCTTACATTTTAGATTTTTTCCTTATTTTTATACCTACTAGATAATTTACATTAATAATAATTACAATTAATTTTTTAAGTATTTAACGTTTTGAAAGATTTATTCGATTCTGGTCACGTAATCTCACGGTTATTCACTTATGATTTTGCAGGTTTCTAAAAAGTATTTCATTTTTCTAAATTTTCTCACGTTTTATTATATTTTTTAACAGTTATACACGTATTTTCACATTTTATCACGCTTCCTCACGTTTCTACACGTTTTTTCATTTTTACCCATATTTAATCACGTATTTGCACGTAGCATTTATAGACATTTTACCATATTTTCTCATATTTTAACACACTTTACCACATTTCTATATTTACAAAAATTAGGTTACGAAATTCCTATCTCTATTGTGAAAAATTGTGAACAAATGTGCAAAAATGTGTAAAAATGTGAACAAATATGCAGAACTGAGAGGAACTGTGTAGAAATGTCAAAAGTCCGGCTCATACCGTTCGAAATCTAACACTTGTGCACATTTTTTCACATTTTCTCACATTATTTTATATTATTTCACATTTTTACATATTTTTACACGGTTTGGCACATTTATTCACATAAAATATTTCCAGCAGGGTACCAATTACATTGAATTGACTAAATACCTATTCAAATCAATAGACAATCAGGGGCCTGCGGCGGCTCAGTCGGTAGAGTGTCGGATTCCCACGCCGGTGACCCGCGTTCGAATCCTAGTCTCTGCCGATTGATACAAGCACCTCTGTAAAAATTACATGTGCTTTGTTTACAAACACACCGCAGACCCCCGTCGCCGATTAGCACCACATGGAAGCACAAACATGGCGACGTTAAATAATAAAAAAAAAAAAAAAAAAATAGACAATCAAAGAAAATGTATTTCTTTCAATATATTTTTATAAACATAGATCTAATAGTTTTGAATTGAATTCTAAAGATTATATATATTTCTATTGCACTTTCCATAATTAAGATTTAGCATCAAATGCAATAGATTTTTTTTTATTGACTTTAATCTCATTTCTTTAACAGGGTCTCCACCCGCCACCCTAACTGAGTCATTTTCCTATATAGACTTCACAGCACTACTTCACTTGTGAATTACATGATGCCACCTAGCGGAATCCATCCATATTACGACATCGGTATACAAGTTTGATATTTTCACGACGTTTCTAAAACGTTTGAAAAATGTTTTTATAACGTATCCAAACATAATATATTTTTCATTATGTCCTACACAATCGTTTCAGAAGCGTTTTCAAAACGTTGTACAAACGTCGTAAGTATGGTTTTAGAAACGTTACGAAAACGTTTGATAAACGTTAATATTTGCGATTGGAAAATATTTTTCAAGTCGTTAACAAACGTTTTTAAACGTTGCTTACGTTTCATAAACGTTTCCAGAAACGTTTCAGAAACGTTTTGACAACGAATCTTTTGTAACAACAGCGGACATTTCAACGTTTCAGACACGTTTCTGAAATGTTTAAAAACTTACAACACAACTTTACATAGTTTCAGAAACGTTTTGTTCTATCTGGGTATATATAATAAAAGCATCTCATCCCTACTATCTAGGAGCGTACAGCGTTTATTATAATATTAACGTATTAACAAATGCACCTCGTCCATACTATCTAGGAGTGTACAGTGTTTATTATAATATTAAGATATTAACAAATGCACCGCATTCCTACTATCTAGGAGTGTACAGCATTAGTTAAATATATAAAAACACATACATATACATATATACTATACATATATATAATAAACGCACCTCGTCCCTACTATCTAGGAGCGTACAGCGTTTATTATAATATTAACGTATTAACAAATGCACCTCGTCCCTACTATCTAGGAGTGTACAGCATTCGTTAAATACATACATATGTATATAATAAATACACCTCGTCCTTACTATCTAGGAGCGTACAGTATTTATTATAACATTACCATATTAACAAATGCACCTCACTCCTACTATCTAGGAGTGTACAGCATTTGTTAAATAAATAAAAACACATACATATACACAAAATATTTTCTCATAACATTTGAACGTCATTTACTAATCTGTTCTCATAAGAGTATATTAAAATATAATAGTCGAGACCCTTGTAAGCTCAGCTATATAAATAACATGTATACTGAGACTGGGAGGAGTTCATGACAATATATGCTTAAATACGTACGATCACATTAAGAACCTTGTCTAGTGTGCGAAAGCATAGGTCTAAAATAAAGGTGCGTTGCAAAGCTTAATAGCCTAGCTTTACTCTAATGTAGTCATTTGAACGTCACAGTGCACAGGGTTACATGTAACATGTTATCAGGGTCCGGATGGTACTTCGGAATTTGGTACTTTTGAGGCATAAAACATTATTTTTAGTAATATTGAAATTTGTTTAATTTGCCTGTGTAAGAAATTGCGTAAGAACGAAGGTAAGATCTTACGTAAGAACTCATATATGAACTTACGTAATTTATTACCTAAGTTATTACGTAAGTTCTTACGCAAGTTCTTACACGCTGACTCGAGTGCTTACTCTGAGGACGGCCACCACGACCCTCCGCCGGCCTTTGGTGAAGGTGATCCGCCTTCCGGTAGAGCAGGAGCTCGACCAACCTGCGTGCCTAGACCCGCCCTCAGCCGCTTCGACTCCTGTACCCCCAGATGCTTCCACGGCGGGCGGCGCTGGAGCGCCTTAGGATATCTTGACTACACGCAAGATCTCCCACACGAAGAGGACTACACAGAAATCATTCCTTTTTTTCCATTCTTTATTTGAATTTCTTTTTTTTTCTTTAATTTTTCTTATTAATTCACCTATTTTAATCGAGTCTCTTCCCTTTCAGGATTTTCTTTTATTTTTTGCATTTTTCTTTTTTTTCCATCACCTACTGGCTTCGTTGTAGCTTTACAACGAGGCGGGCGGTATGTTGAGGCCGAGGTTTAAATCCTCGCGCCAAACGACTCTTGGAGCGCGCCTCTGGTCACTCGTTCTATGCGTGACCAGTTCGTGACAACTCTGCGGGAAGCCTCGCTGCACCCGCTCAACGCTAATACCGCGCCTGATAGTTTTAAATAAAGTTCAGCCGGTTAGCGCGCGATCAATTTTCATACACTCTTTGTACGTTTTCATAATATTTGTACATTTTTGTACAGTTTTTTACGGGAAGGGAAAGAATAAATAAATAACTCAGTATGAAAATTGTATTATTGAAACTAATATATTTAAATAAATAATACAAGCCACTTAATTTCTGACAATATTAATAAAAACTAGCGCGTCACAAGCGGCCGTCCGGTGTATATAGTTTTCAAACACTGAATCTAATTATAATGTGTATGTATTGAGTATCCTACTTATATATACTGCTCCCTCGCAAAAATATGGGACCAAAACTTGGACACCTAATTGTACAAAAAATGATTATTGTTTTCACTAAATACAACTTTAATCATATTCCCAAGCGTGTCATCTATTGATAAAAACATTATTTTGATCCCTAATGGAAATGGGAAACATGTGAAAAAATATGATAACGTACAAAAGTGTACAAAATTGTAGAAAATTGTATAAAACTGTAAAAAACTGCACGATTTTGTTGAATTTGGAACATTTTATACAAATACATACAGTTGCATACATTTTCCTACATTTGTATATACATTTATACAGTTAGGTACATTTTCTTAATTCAATCAAAAAATAATATTTTTATCTTTTAGAATGGTACATTTTTCTACATTTACGCCCAATTTTATACGCATTGCTACATTAATTTTGTACATCGACATATATTTACGTACGTTTATGTATATTTTCCTACAGTTCTGTATAATTTGTACGTATATTATATTTACACGTATATTTTGTGAAAAATAATAGAAAATAATGTTTTTATCTTATAGAATGGTACATTTTTGTACATTTACGTACAATTATATACGTATTGCTACATTATTTTTATACATCGACATATATTTACGTACGTATATATGTATATTTTCCTACAGTTCTGTATAATTACGTTTATATTGTTTCTAAATTTTTTATTAAAATTAAAGCTTGCCGAGAGAGAGAGAAAAAGAGATAGAGAGAGAGAGAGAGAGAGCGAAAGAGAGAGAGAGAGAGAGAGAGAGAGAGAGAGAGAGAGAGAGAGAAAGGTGGGGAAGAGAGGGAGGGGGAGGGGGGTGGAGATGGGAGAGAAAGAGAGACAGACAGATAGACAGAGAGTCAGATTGGGAGGAGGAAAGACAAAGAAAGATGGAAAAATACAGAAGTATAGAGACAGACGTGTCTAAGGAGGATGTTAAGGGTGTCTCTACAACCTTATTTTGCACGGTATTCCAGACGTACACAATCTCTTATCTTTCTTCTTCCGTACAGTGTGCTCGTCAATCAGCGTTGAGTTTCGTAAATTATAAACGTTAATTGGCTAGCACAATGTGCACACGGATAATTCGAGTCTGTGTATATGACTAAAATACTTCACAGACTTGCCATAAAATATTTTGAATAATTGTCAGCAAATTAACTTTAAATTTATATACATCTTCTATACATATACAGTTCCAACGCACGCTAAATATTAAAATTATGGAGTTTGAAGCATTAAAATAATCTTAAAGTGAATTGTATAAGAGTAAGAAACATTAACTTTAATCTTTATGCTTTAAAGTCCATAAATATTGTTAAAATTCTGTTTGCATTGGAAACTGTATACGTATAGAAGATGTCTATAAAATTTCAAGTTAATTATAATCAGAAATTAGAAAAAATATACTTGACGGTATGTGAATTTGGCCATCAAACAAATCTTACCGTATGGAAAAAGACATATTTAACCCTTACAAAGTGGTAAAAAATACTCTTAGTACACATATAACTTATACTACAATTTTACAATTACAATTTTAAGGTGTATGTGGTCCCTTCATTTGAGAGCATAGTTTTTACTCTGGAACAGCTTCTTAACCCATTTCTTCCCAAGCGGCCATTTTATAGTCGATTGGTTTTTTGCCTAAAACCGCCATTTTGAAATTTTCCAACGGAAATTTCAAAATTCTGACTTCAGAATCGGAAACAGCGGACAATTTTACTTCAGAAAAGTGCTATTGGTTATTATTATTTTTTTTTTCGACAATTTTTTAGGCAAAAAACCATTCGACTATAAAATGGCCGCTTAGGAAGAAATGGGTTAAGGGGGTATATACCCTACAAATTATAAAAAAATCAGTTTGTTTATGATATATTCTTCATTTATAGGGTATTTACTACTTAGAAATGAAATTTTAGACACTAAAAAAGTTGAAGACCTAAAATTATTATTTTATTAGTACGGCGATATCAAAATTCGCGCGAGTTTCTTATCACCTCTTATGGCTCGTTTTCATGGCAGCAAATTGACGCGGCGAATGCTGTATACTAACATGTTGGTGCGAGAGAGAGCACTGTTCCCGCCAATTCCCCCTCTTGTGCGCGCTTTCTCTCTCGCCATTACGTGTTAGTATAGAGCATTTGCTACGCATGCCGCGTCAATTCGCTGGCGTCAAAACAAGCTCTTACAGGATAGACAATAATTTACCGAGATTCGCGAATCGGCGGTTGGATTGAATAGTTGTGTGGAGTTTTGCTCCTCGTGTAAATTTACACAAAGCATACGATAAAAAATGCATTTTTTTTTGAGTTCCAAAAAGAAGTAAACATAACGATGTCCCTACTTAAAATTAGCAGAGGGCAAGCGATATTCTTAGTCAAACAAAGATTTAAGCATGGAATTGAGAATTCTGGCATTCTGTTCGAAACAATGAACCCTTATGTCGATAATAAGGGACCTGTTAGTTGAAACCTACATTAGAAACAAAGAGGAGCTTGATAACAATTAACTAGAACCCCAAAGAAAAGAATTCAACATTAACAATAGACTTACCAATTTATCTAACAGGGGTAAATTACCAAATCTCATGGAGGACAAAGAAAACATAAACTTTAATGATAACAGCAATGCTAAAGATAGTGTAGGCTTACAAAAAGAAAAGAAAAGTACTCAGGATAGATTCCCTATACAAGACAATACACAAAAATCTCCAAACAAAGTGATAAATGGCATCGAACCACAAGCAAACAAAATACTAACTGCTACACATAATTCAACTAAACCCAAAATTATAGCGAATGAGTTGATTAATCATGAAACAGTAAAGGCGAACTTTACTGGTTTCAAAGTGGGCACTGCCATCTTAGGGGATTATTTAAATAAACCATTAGATAAATCATTAGTGGAAATCAATGAAATAATCGGAGTAGGTTCAAGGGCAGACAACGTAGCCACAGAAAAGAAGAATAGTAGTACCAATCAACAAGTAGTTAATGACGCAAAAGAATTTCCCCAACTATCTATGACAGATAAGGATGGTAACTATAGTACATCTGGAACTGAAAATTCAACCTCAAATTTTTCATTGGAAACATCTAATTTATCTCTAAACTCCCAAAACGAAAATAGCATGGAACAAGAATTAACACAAAACAATTCTTCACCAAGTAAAAACGAAAACGGCTTTAGCCTTAAAATTAGTAACAAATCAATTAATCCTAAGCACCAAAAAATAAAGAAAAATTCTCTTTCAAAAAGCAACTCTAATAAAAAAAATCTGAAAAATTATCTAAAAGGGAAAAAACATTACAAAGAACAGAATACTTCGATTCCATTAGGAAACTACATAATAACATTAACACCTAATTTATTAAAATAAAAAAAATAAATATATATAAAATAAAAAAGAATTAAAAAAAATAAATTAAAAATCCCTATAAAAATTAAAAATATTGTATTATATAACAAGCCACTAATAGTGTAAATGGTTAACATGGAAGATGGTACAAAAATTACTTATTGGAATGCTAGAGGGATCAGAAATAAATGGTCGGAAATGTCGAATTATTTACTGATAACGGATATCTTATGTATTAGCGAAACTAAACCATATCAACAAAACTCCCTGGGTACCATACGCGGTTTCAATTTTATAAAATTGGACCGAGCGGATGGTCTCAAGGAATCTGGTGGCGGTTTATTGATATTTATTAAAAATAATATTCAGTACTCTACAATTCAGGATATTTATCAGCCAAAGAGAATGGAGATACTAAGTATTAAGATATTCGTTGATAGCAGATTCGTAAACGTGATTTTCACCTATAATCCTCCTGAAAATATTCTCAATAGCCTAGAATTTACTAAATTCTTTAAATCTCAAAAATATAATCATAACTGAAGATCTCAACACCCAAAATGATGTTTGGGGCAGTGAATTCACCAATCAGTTCGGCAGAAATTTGTATTCTGCATTGGAGGAAATAGATAGTCTTTGCATCGTTAATACGGGGGAACCCACAAGAGTGTGGACTCGAAAGAGTTGTCCCGATATTACGATATCTACAGACGATATTTTTGACAGATTGTCATGGAAGGTGGGAAGTGACCCTATGGGTAGCGACCACTATCCGGTTAGCATATTTATCAATAACTATAAATTCCAATTAAAACAAACATCTAACAAGATCAAAATTTCGGGGATAGATTGGGAAAAATTCAAAGAGGAGATGGATTCGAACTTCGACGATGATTATGAAATAACACATGACAACTATTTAGACCTTTACAGTTATTTTATTGACAAATTACACAAATCAATAGAAAACGCTAAAGGCGTAACTTCAAAAATAAAATCAAAAATAAATAACAATAAAAATAAAAAAACAAAAAGTTCCTAACAACAGCATTTGGTGGGATGATGCTTGTTCTGAAGCTGTTAAAGTACGCAGAGATAAACTCCTGGAATTTAAGAATAACCCTAACGAATCCACTATTATGGAATACAAGAATGCCTCAAAAATGCCTCTAAAGTTATATCTAAAACCAAATCTGGTAAATTTAAAAATTTTCTTTCCACTCTTAATCCAGCGAACCCATTAACAAAGAACTTCAATTTCATTAAAAAATATAAAAATAGATTTTATAACGAAATCCCGAATTCCACTAACAACTATATAATTCAGAATAACCCAAAACTAAAATCCGCATTCAATAAAATTTCCAATTCATACACATATAATAAATTGCATGAATTTGACAATTTAATTTACAAAGAATCCACGGATGAACCGCTGGCCAATCCTATTTCAGTAATTGAAGTACAAACAGCCATTGATAACACGAAATGTAAGTGCGCCCCAGGATTGGACGGAATATCATATGTAATTCTTAAAAATTTACCCTTAAAATCCGTAACTTGACTACATTTTTTAACTTTATTCTTCATTCAGGCTTATATATGGATAATTGGTCTGAATTTAAAATCTGTTTTATACCTAAACCCCAAAATAAAGGGTTTAGGCCCATAGCTCTCGCCAGCACAATACTTAAAATAATGGAAAGAGTAATAAATGATACGTTGCAATTTTTTTATGGCTTTAGAAAGAATAGGTCATGTAATAATTGCCTTAACATACTCCATCAAGATATATTAATTGCCGAACTAAGAAAAGAAAAAATTGCGGTTTTGAACCTAGATCTGGAGGGAGCTTACGATAACGTAAACTTAGAAAAATTAGTCGACATCCTTATAGATCTAAAAATACCCAAAAAA
This sequence comes from Gastracanthus pulcherrimus, assembly GCA_949152435.1. Classification (NCBI taxonomy): domain Eukaryota; kingdom Metazoa; phylum Arthropoda; class Insecta; order Hymenoptera; family Pteromalidae; genus Gastracanthus; species Gastracanthus pulcherrimus. Next base: position 55,452,727 of record OX424574.1, read on the forward strand.
ATAATTAAATTTATTATAAATTTGATAAACAATAGGACAATATATGGATTTTTCAATGGCACGGAATTTGACTCAGATTATACTAATAAGGGTCTTCCGCAGGGATGCATTTTAAGCCCTTTACTATTCAATATACACGGTGACCCATTTTAATCAACGCACCTGCATTTCTCGGAACCTAAGCCAGATAGGGCAAAACGGTTCAGACAAAAGTTGTAGGGGGCAAAGGAGGCCACACAATAGCGCTAACGTCTTTGACCTTGAACTTGACCTTTCAGGTTATTTCAAAGTCAAAGTGGTTTTTTCATATGGGAACACCTAGTTTTGACCCCGGATTCGGAAAAAGCGAGAAATTTTACGTTCAAAATCATATTGAGAAAAAAAATTTCAAGGTCATTTTAAGGTCAAATCAAGGTCTAACTCCGAACAGTCCGTTTAAAATCGTTTTTTTCCATGAACCACAGGCTAAGCTGGTTCAAATTGATCGTAGGCTGTAAATACATTTTTAAAATTGTTTATTTTTTTATGATTTCTAGGCAAAAACAATTCGAAGTGAAGTCAATTTGACCTTGAGATTAAAATGGAAACCCACAAATTCCAACTCACAAATCCTAACCCCACAAATCTCAAAACCAAAAACATTCGATCCGCAAACTTTAAACTCACGCATCCTTAACCAACATTTTCCTACCTCACACACCCTAAACCCACACACCCCAAACTCACATATCCTATTTTTTTCTTTAATTTAAATTTTGACTATGTATTTGCATTTTTTATTAATTATTTTTTTTTTGCTTCTACAATTATCTTACTCGGATTCTAATTTTTTTAATTATGAGCTGTCAAAAAATGTGATTTTTTTTACAAAAAAAAAACTCATAACTTCTTAAAAAATAAAGATACAACATTTCTGTTTTGTACAAAAAGCATCGTAGCTATTTTTTTAGAATCAAACTATTAAAAAAAGATTTAATTCACATTATTTACATAAAACAAAAAAATAAAAGGAAGTTTTAGTTTTATTTGCAATTAAAATAAGAAATAATGCTTTATTGAATACCTTTAATGTTTTGACGATTATTTTAATTAAATCTGAACTGCTTACCGATTTTAAGATTTTCCGCCCATTTTTAATATTAAGTTTTTTTTTAATAGTTCGATTCCCAAAAAATTAAGCTACGATGCTTTTTGTACAAAACAGAAATGTTGTATCTTTATTTTTTAGGAAGTTATGAGTTTTTCTTTGTAAAAAAAATCACATTTTTTGACAGCTCATAATCCAAAAAATTAGGATCCGAGTAAGATAATTGTAGAAGCAAAAAAGAATAATAATGAGTTTGGGGTGTGTGGGTTTAGGGTGTGTGAGGTAGGAAAATGTTGGTTAAGGATGCGTGAGTTTAAAGTTTGCAGATCGAATGTTTTTGGTTTTGAGATTTGTGGGGTTAGGATTTGTGAGTTAGAATTTGTGGGTTTCCATTTTAATCTCAAGGTCAAATTGACTTCACTTCGGATTGTTTTTGCCTAGAAATCATAAAAAAATAAACAATTTTAAAAATTTATTTACAGCCTACGATCAATTTGAACCAACTTAGCCTGTGGTTCATGGAAAAAAAAAATTTTAAACGGACTTTTCGGAGTTAGACCTTGATTTGACCTTGAAATGACCTTGAAAATTTTTTTTTCAATATGATTTTGAACGTAAAATTTCCCGCTTTTTCCGAATCCGGGGTCAAAACTAGGTGTTTCCATATGAACAAACCACTTTGACCTTGAAATAACCTCAAAGGTCAAGTTCAAGGTCAAAGACGTTAGCGCCATTGTGTGGCCCCCTTTGTCCCCTACAACTTTTGTCTGAACCGTTTTTCCCTATCTGGCTTAGGTTCCGAGAAATCCGGGTGCGGCGATTAAAATGGGTCACCGTGTATATATCTGCTATATTATTAAAAAAATATCGCCCAACATTAAATGCTTAGCATTTGCGGACGACATTCTAATCTACTTAGCAAGTTGTAAAATTAATATTATTATCCATGAATTAGAGGAGAATTTTAATGTACTTAAAAAGTGGTTTCAATCAATAAATCTAAATGTATCAATTCCCAAATGTTCATTTGTGATTTTCGGAGCAAATGAGATTGAAGAGGGAGAACACTATCTATCACTTGACGGGATTGCGCTCCCTAATCAATTACATTTCAAATACTTGGGCATCAATTGGGATAGTAACCTCAATTGGGATTTCCATATTAATCAACTAGACAAACAAGTCAGATTTGGAATATATATGCTAGCTTCTATAGGGAACTTTAACTGGGGGGTTCACCCCCATAACATGCTAACCTTTTATAAAGCCATAGTAAGACCAAAAGTAGAATGCGGTTGCTTTCTATTTGCCAACGCTAAAACACAGTTACTTAATAAATTAGACACCATACAAAATGCAGCGATTAGAAATCCATTGGCTGTATTAAAACAACACCAATAAACGTATTGCATCATTTAGCGGGTATACCTACCTTAAAAATCAGAAGAGAAAGTCTGACTGCCAAGATGATACTTAGAGAGGCCCCCTTTAGAAACAATACATTGATAAACAGACTACAATTCATTAGGGATAACTATGACCATAGAATAAATAAAAGTCCATACAATAATAAATTCTCTCTAGTGTATAACGTCTGGAATCAAATTGATCAAATTTACAAAACAAACAAAATGCCTACTTTTAACACCCCATACTTCGCCCTATTTTTGGAGAATGTTATTGATACTGATTTTGGCAAGAATCTCCAAAAACAATAAAAAAATATAGCAATTGATTTTAATTCTTACATATACGGTAAACTTCATGAATATGATCTGGTTTTTACAGATGGTTCCAAAGATCAGAATGGCCAAAGCGGAGCGGGCATATTCTTTGAGGAAGAAAATATAACTGAATCATACAAGGTCAATAACATATCTAATATTTTTACGTGTGAAGCTTATGCTATCCTCAAAGCTATCTCGCACTTCGTTAACTCTACTCCTAGAAAAATTGCACTATTTTCCGACTGCTTTTCTATCTGGGTATTAGAGGGTTCACTATAAAAATACTTTGGATTCCCAGCCATTCGGGCATAGTGGGCAATGATAAGGCCGACTCTGCGGCCAAGAATGCTTTAAGCAAAAATAATTTGCACTTAACTTCGGTCTGGTTTTCTGATATTTTTCCCATTTTTAAAAAACAAATAATTCAAGAAATGAATCATTATGTCGAGAACTATGGGTCGGGTCGGAAAGGGAGGAAGTACATTGAAAATGTCGGTGACTTTACAAACACTCCATGGTTTGAGAGGGTTTTCTATTCTAGGAAAAAAATATGTATACTAAACCGTTTGAAGAGCAACCACAATAGAAATAAACACCATTTTTTTAACAAAAACATCGTAAATGATGAATTCTGCGATTGCGGTGTGGATGTTCACACAATAGAACACATTATATGGCATTGCGACCTTGTAAACCAATTCAGAAATAAACTCATTTCAAATTTAACCAAAGAAAAAATTGCAGTGGGTGACAACATATGCACAATTGTCAACACTTTCAATTGAGTTCGGAGTGCATGATTGCTTCTTAAATAGACTTTTCTACTGTCGCTAGCTTATTATTTATATATAATGTTGGTATTAACGGAAGCTACACGATAGTTGATAACGTTTAAATAGAGGAATATCAGTATTATAATATTATTATATATATCCAGGATCGTGCAGATATTTCTGGTAATGACACATACTTGACTCATCCAGGGCCACCCTAGAGAATCAAGTGCGAGTCTCGCTTTTTATACCAGTAGATATACAAAGGATCCCAGAATATTGATCTCAAAAAGAAGCGATCTCAAGAGAGTAAGGATCATGCCTCGCGCATGAATTGGTAATTTGCAACATATAGGCTTATGCCAATATAGCCAACTTAAAGGAAAAAAAAAACAATAATTTACCATATACGACTTTATCTGTTTTATCAACGTACACAATTTCAAGCTTATTTCTATCAGCAGTTAAATGTTTTATTTTGACAGTATAAAGAATGGATGGAAAACGGTGTATTATCATAACTAATATATTAAATGAGATAAGTATCAAAGTGTAATTACTAATTTGAGTGTTTAAACAATTTGATTTCTTAATTGTGATTACTTTTATTTTCAGAAAAACAACATATATAAGGCACCTTGCTAAGAGTAAATAATATCAGTTTCCAAGATAAATTTTACATAGAAAGACATGTTACTAAGAAAATTACATAGCTGTAAAAGGAGAGTCTGAAATTGTTACATATGTGAATTATTCACACTTTGTTTGTATAGCTATTTTCTTTTACATTATACTTATGTGATATCAATTTTTTCAGGTTATATGAGTAGAATGACATATTTTAGTTCGAAATAGTTATTTCATTGAATAAAAATATTACAGATATGAATGAGGTATGTCATTTAAATATATTCGTATATTAACATATGGTAAGTTTAACCCGCTTTTACTCAACTTTGTATTTTCAGATCCTGCATGCAGCCTGCTGATTAGCCAAAAAAAATGAAATAAAGTATACAAAGGCTTAAATTATTTGTAATTGATACCTCTATAGGATGGTGCTATTTTGAATACCCTAAAGTGTGATTAACATGTAAGTATTATAAAATTAATGGAAAAAATTGTAAATTTTCATTTCTTTTTGTTTTCAGAAATAGTAAATTGCTTTCAGATAATGTTGTAATTGAAAAAAGAAGTCTGTATAGCATCATCCGATGAAAATATATGTTTTGCTGATCCGATGAAAATATTGTAATTTTGAGTCACCAGGAGGCTGCGTGCAGAAAAATAAAGGTGCTAGTCAATTATCTAACATATATCACAGCGAAGTAGAGTTTTTAAAGGTGAAATGTGTTGAAATAGTATGTATACTTGTGAGAAATGTTACTTACAAATTATGTTATGTTAATTTTCTAAATTTTAATGATTATTATTCCTTTTGAGTCATATGATGTTCCTAAAGGTATTACAAATACCGGATTATGCAGAGCATTAATGAAAACCAAAAGTTGACTTAATAAGCTGAAAAATACTATGTAGGAATCTGTATTTGGCTCTGGCAGTCGATTATTCTTTTGCACTAATATTAATATAAGTTGAACTGTTTGTATTATTTATTTAAATATATTAATTTTTATACTAAGTCATTTATTTGTCCTTACTGTTTCTGCTTACACGCATCTTAATAAAATTACCAAAAATTTATGTGAGGGTAAAAAACTATGAAAATGTAAAAATATTTACAAAAAGCCTACAAAAGTGTATAAAAATGTATATAGAATTAAATGAATGAAAGTGTATGAGCATGTACGAAAGTGTATAAAAATGTATGAAAGTGTACAAAAATGTATGAAAGTATATGAATATAGAATGACATAGCATGAACGTAAGTATTTGAATATGTACGAAGGTGTACATAAATGTATGAAAGTGTATAAAGAAGGCTAATATAAAAAAAATAAAATTGTATTTGTAATAAAACTGTATACACGTGTATACATCTGTATGAAAGTGTATAAAACTGTATGAAACTATTGGGAACGAGCAGGTAAAATGTTCCAAATTCCAAATCTTGTTCCAAGTTCAACAAAAATGTACACTTATATACAGTTTCATATATTTTCTTACACTTTTATACACTTTCATATATAATTCATACATTTACCTACATTTAAGTACATTTTTTTATTTCCACTAGGGATGCATTTAACTTCAAAAACAGAGTCAAATCAGTGTTTGTATTAATATTTTTATACATAAATAAAATGGTTATAATTACTTGAATTGTATGTATAATCGTAATTTCTTATAAATTTATTTATACAAAAGTTTAAATGAAGTATACTTCACAAACAAAAAAATTAAAAATAGTACATTCATTTTGACTAGCTAATAAGTATACACCAGATGAACCTCCTTTAAAAAAATCTAAAAAAATTTAAACAGAACATTTTTTAAAGTTCCAGAAATTTTTTTTTTCGTATTTGATTTCTCAGAGAATTATCTATTATATATAATATGTATAGAGTATGTAATAAGATGTAAAGAAACGTTGGATTACCGCTAAAATATGAACAATGACCTTCAAACAAAAATATTTATAAACATTCAAGTTTTTTCGGCCCTACCATAATTTAATTTGTATTTTATACTATTATTGTTATTATTACTATTGCAAATGTAAAATTTAAGTGTAGTTTAATACCTCTAGGTGTATATTTGTTGTTAAAAATATGTATCATTTATAAAATAGTAAACACAAAAACCATGATTTAACATACTACATATGATTAATTACAAAAATAAGCATTTCTTTAGAAATGTTTACATTTTTTAAATTTTTGGAATAAAATAGGTAAAATATTAAAGGTTATTTTTTATTTAATTAAACTTGTAAATGTTTCCTATTAATTTTATTTAGCAGTTAACTTAAATTATAATAAATAAATGTTTATACTAAAAACTTATATGACATAGGAAAGATTTATAAAAATAGATAAATTATTTGTAAATTAATAGTTTATTTACAATTATTTTTTGTTATCACTATCATGTCCTTAACAAGTCTTAAGAGTTTCACATTTTTTATTCTTTTTTCTTAATTTATTCATTGAGAGTTTTACAAAAGTTATAAAATTAGCAGCGAAATAGCCAAGTAAAGCACCAACTACGCAAGGTATAGGCCAAGCTTGCCATGGTCGATCCCAATCTAATGGTAGGACAAAGGCACTGAGCCATGTACCCATTAAAACAGCCTTTACATTTAACTTAACAGCATCTAAAAATGTTCCACTGATTGGCAGTTGTGCGCCTGTGAATAAAGCTACTGCATTATCGATTCCTAAGTGTAAACATGCCGGAACTAGTGTAAGAGTTGTCAAAGTAAAAGCAAGCATCGATGTTTCTTCATGATGACTTAATAAAGGTGCTCCAAATAATACAATAGCAATATAATAAATAATTGTTATTCCAACTACAGCTAAAATAAATTTTAAAATATCTTTTCCAGTTTTAGATAAAGTTTTTTTAGACTTTGTTGAATGACTTGCTTCTAGTTTTCCTGCAGATACATTATCTGAATGAAAAGTTGTAAATGACAATTTTATGAGTTCAGCAAAGACTAGCGTTGATAATATAGAAATGAACTTGTATGTTCCAAGATTATACAAATTATCACTAAAGTGCATGAAAAGCAGGGTTCCTGCAAAGTAAATGCATGTGATTGAACAATGGAACAGTAATACTCTGTAGTCCAGAAGATTGTCCACTCCCATTTTTATTATCTTCTGCATTGACCTGTAAGAATAACATATAAATTATTTTATACACAATACACTTTATATAATAATTTTAATTTAAAAAAAAAATAAGTAAAATTATTATTTTTAATTAAGATTCTATAATTCCATTTATTTTTTTCTTTATACATATTTGAAGCTTTAAGAATATCTATATGAAAGAGATGAAAATAATGATTTAAATATTTGAAAAACTTACTATTGTCAATACTCCTATAATTAGAAATCATCAATGTAGATCACAAAATATGACGTCGATGAAAATTGTACATTACAAATGTAAATGGTGAGAAAACATGGAAGCTAAACCATGAGAAAATCATGTAAGTATATTATGCTCCTGCTGCACCCACTTTTAGAGAAATTCAAGCTCGCTGTATCTCCGAGCCCTTAGGTCAGTACTTTTTACATGGTCTAAATGCGATCCTAACAAACCAACCTATTAATCTCATATATGTATATATATATATATATGTATTCATATGAACTGCGTTCATGCAGTAAACTTAGATAGGAAACTCGAATATAAAATTCGGAATACGAGTATCACGAATATTTATTCGCCTTGTTAGAGCATAATTAATAATAGTGTATGATGCTGATGACCCATACTGGGGTTAGAATAGCCTTAATACAAATATCGGATTAGAATGTATTTACAAAAATAGGTATTCCGGGGGAATAGGAAATTGCGCTTCTGAATTTCTACATTAAAACAGATTAGTTTTCATGGCATAAGTTGGAGACCTTTGCATTAAAACTTATTAAATCCTATTACTTTACGTATAAACCCGATTAAAAACTATTAGAAAAGCAATTTAGCGGTCCGATTGAAAGTATTCGATTTTTCTTTTTAAATACGATTTGATCGGATATTATGCAATATTATATTAATCGGATCTAATGTTATATATTTTAATTTTATCGGATGTAACCCTTTTTTAAATTTATTTTATCTGGTTTAATCTTTTTATATCCATTTTAGTTGATTACAAAATATTATCCAATCTAATCTTTTTATTGATATTGATTTCTGTTACTTAGATTTTTTAATTTAAATTTCGTATACATATATTACTTTATATTTACATGAAACAAATTTTTTTTATTACATTATTTGATAGCTGTATCTGAAAGAATAAAACAATTAAAAAATATTGACGTGACTGAGAAGCGAACCGACGACCGCTGAGTGAAACTACAATGCTGTAACCGCGCCCCTACGGAAGAACTTTAAAATAAATTAAAAATATCTGACTTATTATAATTAATCTACATTTACTAGTCCTGAAAATATTTTTATATTTCGTAATAATATAATAAATATCCACAAGGACGGTTTAAAAATATATTTTTTTAAAATCAATACATTTGAAATAAAATATTTTTGCATTAGTATTGCAAGTAGGGTGCCGGTAAAACAGAGTTCTTCCCCTGTAGAAATAAAAAAAGTAATAAAACGCAAAAAAAATAAGAAAACATAAGAAAATGTAAGATTCTGTTAGATTTCGGACATTCTTACATTTCTTTACGGTTTCCTACGGATTGTTACACTCTATTACGGTTTCGTACGTTTTAATACGTTTCGCAATTACATGAAAAAAAATATAGCTAGAATTTTCCACCGATTGGTGGCGAGGCATATACACAAACTAATTAACGTGTACAACATAGAAACCCTAAGTTACTTAAGAAGCATTGGCACTTAGAAAATATTTTTCTGGAATATTGAACACTATGAAAGTCTTTTTAATGAGCGGAATTTTTAATGTGAAAATTGAATCTAAAGTAATAAAACGTATGAAAATGTATGAAATCATAATAATTATAATTTATTGCGTTTTCTTATGAAAAAAAAAAATCTTTTACTTTCCAACCCGTATACCCTTTCGGGTTTTTACAGGATACCTCCACGACCTCTGTGTGTTAGCCCAAGTTACCGTCATGGCAGATTTCTAGCTATGACGATAACCTGTGACGGAGGAAAAACCCGTAGGAAAAAACCTCTGTCAGGACCAGTGCGCAGTCTGCGTTCCTTTCCGGCAGGAAACAGAGACAAAAAAATCCTCGATCTGCTCCCACCGGGAATCGAACCCGGGCCGCTCAGGTGAGCGTATCTCCGCTAGCTAAGGCGTGCGCATTAACCAACTGAGCTACGCAGGCCCCCGCGTTTTCTTATGATTATACTCACACTTTTCTACATTTTCTTACGTCTCCTTACATTTTAATACATTTTATGATTTCCACAGGGGTTTAAAAATATACGAAATTTAGAGAAATTGTTTAATTGGCAGTAAAGAATGTCCAAATAATAAATAAAAATCGAAAATCGAAAAATAAAATAGATTTTATCGAACTTATTTAACAAATGTGTATTTTGGGATTTTTGATTTTTTCGCGTTGTTCTAATATTTTTAATGATACAATAATTACATATTTGGTTCTATGTTATAAGTCTACCAGTAATCTGTATATTAAAAAAAATATTTGACTAATAATAATCATATTTACTATGAAATAAAATTATAAAGAAATATTAGTAAATACACAATAGTGTATGAATTTTTCACAAAACTAATATTTATTACCTTACTACTTCTAAATCATTTTTCTAATATATGTATGGCCATTAAATGATTTCTAATTTTCGCATTTTTATTAAAAATTATAACAATCATAACGTTTATATTAAATTTAAAAAGTTATATCTTTTTCCCGAGTAGAGAAATACGTAAGGCGCTATTAAAGCCTGATTAGGATTCCTATCAGACTGATCAGGTCTTAATCAGGATGGTGAGACGTTTTTCTTGTCAGGTTCTTATCAAGGGCAAAGAAGATATACCCCAATAGAAGCGCAAAGCCTTATGGATGACTGGGGCGCCCCAAGGGCTTGTAAGCACCCCGACCACGCGCAGCGCGACAGTCGTTTTCCAAATGTTTTCAAGCGTTATGTGGGTAACAGGATAACTCTCGGCCGATAACATATCGGCAATATCGATAAAAGTATGTATTTAAAAATTGTACATTGGAAACATGTCAGTTATGTTATCGGCCGAGCGTTATCCTGTTACCTACATTCTACATGACGTTTGGAAATATTTGGAAAACGTCTGTCGCGCTGCGCGCGGTCGGGGTGCTTACTAGCCCTTGGGGTGCCTCACTTTGTTTCCCAGCTTTGCGCTTCTATTGGTGTCTATCTTCTTTATCAAGGGTCCCTGATTAAGATATAATACGATTTCAAATGGTAACAAGAAGTAAGTACATATTTCTTTAATGATCTAAATGTGTAATACAAATAACTTCCTAATATTTGTACGAAATTAAGTATAACTGAATAGTAATTATCATCAGTAATTATATCTATATTCTGAAATATAACTAGCTTCAATTTTTGCCACGTTAAAGAAATTTATAAAAATAATAACCTCTTTAAACAAATAATTTTATCTGTAACAAGGCATTTTGTTACGCTTGTCTTTTATAAATCTTGCTCTGTACTTTACCGAATTGTCTATTAATAATGGGTGCCAGGTAAAGCGCGGCTAGCCCTGCACGAGCCTTATCCCAGAGGAAGTTCCGTGAGGCGAAAATAAGGATAATTACTTCTACAAAAATAATGACACAAATTTCATAATTTAAATACCTAGGCATTATTTAATTGCTAATTTCATCAACGGTCGCCAATTTACAAGTATCCCGTACAAATCCCGGTCGCTATTCAAGATGGCTACACTAGCCCTCGTGCGCGTCTACCGCGGCGTCTTCATCACTCGGTAGACGGCAGATAGCCCGGCCCACTCGGCCACGGCGAACTCCTCTAGCTCTAAACATTTTCTTTTCCTCTACTCTGTGAACATAAAAAAAAACAACAAAAGAAAACATAAACAACTTCAAGGTCGCTATTATGTCCTCATGTGCACCTCGGGTATTCTTTTATCCTCCCCCATATTTAACACATATACCAGCGGAGACTTGACTTCTTTGATGGCAAATGGGCCATCAAACCGGCCAGCTAACTTAGCCAAAAACCGCTTGTCTTTATTTGACAAGTGATGGGTCGCTCTCATTACTAAGTCCCCTACCTGGAATGTCGGATCCTTTCTGCCACGATTATAGTATTTGGCTTGTTTCTATTTTGCAAAGTCGATATGCCTGATTACTAGGTCACGTAGGGCATCCAGACTTCTTACACGATCTATCCACTCTTCCGGGTCGCTACTGATAATTGGTCGCTTTGGCTCTACTTCTCTTCGTAAACTCTTCACCGGCCTCGGGTTTCGGCCATAATTCAAGAACGCTTGCATCGCAGTGTTGACTGCATGCCTGAACTCATGAATATGGGCGTCCCAATCCCGGTGGTCTTGTTTCACGAAGGTCGCTATCATGGTCTTTAGGGTTCGGTTGCTTCTCTTTACTGGATTGGCCTGAGGATAGTACGGTGGCGTGGTCATATGGGTCACTCCATACTCCTTCAGCGTGTCGGTCAAGTGCTTATTAATGAATTCTTTCCCATTATCTGTGAGTACGTAGTTTGGCGTTTCCCACCGAAACAAAATAAGCTCCTCTAAGGCGCGAGCCACCGAATTACCATCAGCCTTTCTTAGCGGCTTCAGCTCGATCCACGGCGTGAAGAGATCCTGGAATACCACCAAGTATTTGAATTGACTCTTACTTGGTGAAAATTCCATGAGATCTGCTGCCACTACGGCCCATGGTCGCTCTACAATTCTCTTCCCTAGTAGCCCTATGGGTCCCGTCTGGGAGGCTTTGTGTTTCTGGCATTCAAAACAAAACTGGACGAAGTGGCGCACGTTATAGTACATACCTTGCCAGTAGTATTTGCGGGCCACTCGGTCATATGTCTTGTTGAGGCCCAGGTGTCCTGCGGAGGTAATGGAGTGGCTCTCAGTCATCACTCTCATGCGGTACTCCACTGATACGACAAGTCTCCATCCTTCTTCTCGAGATGTCATTGGGTCTAATAGGGGCTCGCTACGATATTTGTATAACATGCCATCTTCGAATCGCCAGTCTGGGAATCGATGTGGGTGTCTTTGTACTTCTTCCATCCTGGCTAAGTATCGCTCGTCCTGTATCTCTTCAAATCCAGCTATTCCCCTTCCATCTTTATACATCCTGGAGAACGCATCAGACACTTACAGCAGAGTGCCCTTTCGATGGATTACTTCGAAGTCCCACTGTTGCATTTTAAGTGCCCCAACGGGCTAGTCGTCGAATAGGGTCCTTTAAATTACGAAGTCATTGGAGGGCGCTATGGTCGGTGATGGCCTTGAATTCGTACCCTTCAAGGTATGGTCGCAACTTTTTAATGGCCCGTAATAACGCCAAGCATTCTCTTTCGGACGTGGTATAGTTTCGCTCAGCCGCCGTGAGTACTCTACTCACATATACGATGGGGTGCTCTCCATCATCCCCTTCTTATGTAAGAACCGCCCCAACATCCACTCCGCTTGCATCACTCTGGCCCGTGAATGTTTTGCCGAAATCTGGCCTTGCCAGGACCGGAGCTACCGTTAGCGCCTTCTTCAGACCTTCAAAGGCCTCTTGTTGGTCGCTATTCCATTTCCATTCTTGTCTCTTTCTTAGTAGCTTTACTAACGGCATTTTCATCTGTGAGTCGTCTTCAATGAATCGTGAGTACCATCCTACCATACCCAGAAATCGTCTCAGCCGCTTAACGGTCTTCGGCGCTGGATACTCTGTCACTGGCGATACCTTTTCTGCGTCTGGTCGCAATCCATCTTTAACCAGCAAGAAGCCTAAGTACGTCACTCTACGCAGTTTGTCCAATATTGAATCCATACTCCTGATGGGATATGCGTCTTTCCGGGTCACTTTGTTGAGGTCGCGATAATCTATACAAAATCTATAACTCCCATCTGGCTATTTCTCTTATTTACTTATTTTCGGTCTATTACGCTACTTTCTGAACTACTAGATGACAGTCACTTTCGTTCTTTTCGTCTCTGTTTTGATATTTCGGTTTGCTGGTCGGCTGGCGTACGAACAGTATTTACCTTAGAACTCCGAATCTCTGCTACTTTGTGATTCCTGGGTCGCTCCCTCCTATCTTGAGATCCCCTCGGCGGTCTCGGAGTGTCCAAGTAATCGTGTGGGTTTGCTACCGGAGGTGGGACTACTGGATGTTGTGGGGCGTATACCGGTTCCCGAAGGAGAGTTATTGGTCTATGTTGTGCCATTCTTAATTCTTCCAACTTCTGCAATATCTGTTCGTATGGTCCTATCCCCCATGGAATGGCATCTTCTTCTCGATTCTGCTCCTCTTCTTTGCTTCTGGAGTCGCTACTATCTGTTGTGTTCCCATTTCCTGAGTTACTGGCTATGGGGTCGCTTGGTTTTACTCGTCTGATGAATTGAATGTCGTTCTCGTTTATTACCTGCGGTGGCGTTTGGCTTTGTTATGCTCCTGTCGGATTGGCACCTCTTGCTAGGGGTTGTTTCATTTGACTAGTTCCCGGACCAGCCCCGACGTTAGCCGCTTGTGCCGTTGCAGGGGGTCTTGTGACCGACGGCGCTGCAGTGGTTGGCACCGAAGTATGTAACGTTGGTTCCGAAGTCGTTGTCGCTGATCTAATTGATTGTATTGGTCTTGGGATTATTGGTACCGCGGGAGTCCTCGTGCTGGAATCCGGTGACGGATGATTCCCTGTATATTGGATAGGTGACTCCGGAGCATATGCCAAATTTGTATGACTGCTCATCGTTAAGAGTTGCGGTGGGAACCCTGTTTGCACTTTTGGTCGTGTATTTGCAGACACTATCTGCATCGTGAAGCTATCCGTGGGTCCATTTGTACGGACTGGTGTCGTCGTAGTGAGAGTGGTGATCGCTTTGCTTATTGTTTCTAGAGTAACTACTGGTGCGTCGGCCGCTTGTTGTTGTGTCGTAACTTCTCGTATCTGCGCTGTAATTTCCTGTCCCTCTTCTTGGCTATACTCCGTTTCTGTGCTCTGCACCTCTACTTCTTTGGTCGCTTTCTTAAGCTTCCTACCTCTTTTCTTCTTCTCAGGTATCTGTTCAAACGATTCCTCTCGCATTATAGCCGTCAATGTTGCCGGTACTTGATCCCATCGTCTCTCGTCCAATACTGGATCCCAGGTTACTGCTGCACCTGATTCCACTGCCCTTATGCTTGCCCGCAGGAGTCTGTCTCTGAGTTGAACTGTCGTCCCAGATACGCTAAGTCCGATCTGATCTAAAATTATTATCAGTTCGTTCGGGTCCATCCCCTTTATTCTAATTGATACTGCCATTCGCTGGAATATGCGCGGATCCTTCTTTGCTGCTTGTCTTGTATTCATTTTGTGCTTTCTCTCGTTCATAAAGGGAAGAAAACAAAAACAGCGGTTTGGTTGCTAGTTACACTCTACAATTACTGCAATATTCGCTGAATTGGGAGGGCCCGCCCAACTCCTTGGAATCTTCGCAAAGACGAGGATTTAACCTGCAGTACCCGGTGCACGTGAATGGAGAGGTCGCTAATAAGGGAAGCCATCTCAACTCTTTTCAACGGGGTAATTTTCCTGCCTAACTACTGTGTCTCTGAGTTTCAATTTTTATATAAGGATATTATAACACACACATATATATATATATATATATATATATATATATATATATATATATATATATATATATATATATTATGTTACTCTGGAGATTACCGTATTTTATTTTTGTTAAAGGGACAAAAGGAGATAAAACAAAGAAAATAGCTCTCTTTCTTGAGGTCTTCTTTATCGGTTCCTTTAGCTAAAAATGCCTAATTGAAATTTGTTTGCCTAACTCTTGAGTAGCTGCTGAAATACCCTGACGCGAAGTAATAAAATCGCTATTCAGTCTCCAGTAATTTTTGGTATTCTCTTCTTGTTAATATCTGGAGTAATAATCTGAAATTTCTTCTAGGTCACAATCAATTTTCCGTAGATAATTACTAATACAATGAAATAAAATATAAGTATATGTAATAACCAATTTTTCCTTTGACACAGTAGTTCTAACAACAACTTTAGTTGTTATTGTATTTTTACACCCAATTTCTCAGAAGTTGTTTGAAAAATATTGCTCTTGGCCAGAAATTATAAATCGCTCTTACCAATCGATTTGGGGGTAGCAGTACAGCGAATTTAACATTTTGTGGAGATATTCGCAAAATAACTTTCACTGAACGGTGGTGTGACTCCTACTCTACTACTTTAACAATTCGTCAAAGAGGTTTGAAAAATAGGGTCGTAATTCAGAATAATTACACACAAATAATTCGTCTTTCACTCTATTTCGTTAACTCAAATTTCACTAAATCCCCAAAACCAAAAATTTTCTGAATTTGTCTCCTATTTTTCAACACCTTCTTTATTTGTCGCTATTCTACTCAGTGCGCCACCGCAATCTCCCACTTACACTGGTATTTCGCTATATGCTCCGGATATCGATACAATCTTCTTTATGTTAAACAAAGAAAATTTTCCGACTTTCCGAAGTTAACACAAAAAAAAATCTTTAGATAACTCTTCAGGTACTCAAAAAAAAGAATATTCTCGTTTTCCCGAGCTTTTCCCTACTATCACGTAACCCCCTTTATACTCCGTTAATTTCGCGTAATTTTTCGAGCTTGCCCTGCCGCGCACTGATTCAAAGGTCGGCGTCACACCATCAACGCATTTACGAAAGTCCCTTCCGAATACTTTGCGACAATATATATATATATATATATATATATATATATATATATATATATATATATATATATATATATATATATATATATATATATATATATATATATATATATATATATATATATATATATATATTTTGTAAATTAAGTTCACCGACTCTTGCAATTGCCGAGGGATGCTCGACAATTACAGTCCAACTCACACTCGTCCAACAGTCATCGCCTCACCGGAAATCTCGAGGTCGCCGCCTTGTGGTCGCTACCGTGTCGCGAAACTCCCGCGTGGTTCAAGAAGCCACGTTGATTTTAACTTTAACGCGTCCCCCTTTTTTTCTAACTTTAACACTCCCTTTTCCACTACTAATCTTAACACTTATTTACGCTATCGATTGTAACGGCCCTACTACAAAGTTATATGTCGCTAATTCAAATTCTCACTCTTGCTAATTCTACGTCTCGATGCTACGACGGGCGGACAGTCAATCCCCAAAATCGGAGAGGGCGGAAATCTCTTCCAAAATTGGGCTCTTCTTCAGCCCACACACTTGTTGCTTCCGCCTTTATCTTCTCGTTGATTGGCCTTGATTTTCCTTAAATGTGAGAATCAAGGCTAAGTCTGCGGCAATTTGAGTCGCTATTGTTCATTGGTCCGCTCCGCGAGTGCCGCCCTGCCGCGCAGCGCGGGTAATATGAATTGCTATAAAACACGACCGTACGTATTAGCTCGCGCTTCGTGCTCGCATTATCAGAATATAGCTTGCGCTTCGTGCTCGAATTGTCAATATATATAGCTCACCATTTAGTTTGCGACGTATGACTCTAATTTCAAAACGTTGTATTTTTTCGAGATCTACAATTTTACTGTGAAATTTTGTTGCTTATAATGTATTATAATCCAATTCTGACCTAAAAATTGATTTTGATGACTTTTTCGCGCTTTCATTTATTTAGGTTTTTCTCGACAAACTTCGTTTAATTGACGTTTAGATAAAAAATGCTCAATACAAAAAGTTGTATTTTCTCAAGATCTATAATTTTATTGCGAAAAATTGTTGTGTCTAATGTGTTATATTTCTATTCTGGCCTAAAAATTGATTTTTGATGGCTTTTATGCGCTTCAATTTAGGTTTTTCTCGACAAGCTTTATTTAATTGACATTTTCGTAAAAAATATGATATACAAAAAAGTTGTATTTTTTCGATATCTATGATTTTACCATGGAAAATGTAGCAAAAATAAAATAATTTACTCAAGATACAGCTAAAGTCGAACTTCAAGCCTGTTGCGTCCAAAGCGCCTTTACACGCCTGTATTGTACCGCTCCTCTACGCACGCGCGCGCCGCCATTTTGGCAGCCATCTTGCATTGACGGCACTGCAGGCGGCTATATAAGAAGCGGCGCTCGAATCAGTCGGCATCCAGATTTCGAGCAGTCAACATTGCTCTCACTGCGCGCCCCGCTCCGTCGGAACACTGCTTTGCACAGGCGCGCGACGCCATCTTGACCACCATCCTGCATCGACAGCGCTGCGAGTGGCTATATAAGGAGCCGCGCGGCGATGCGCAGATCAGTTATCATTGAACTGTCGAGTGGTCGGCACTGCTCTCACCGATCGTCCATCTCCAATCAACGGCGACGCGGCGACTCTTGGGCCAGTTCATCTCCGGCGTTTCAGCAGTCAACGGCGCCACCTGCTGCCTGTCTCGAGTGTGGACTGTGACTGCGCGTACGCGCATCGACTTAGCAAGTGTTAGTGAAGTATCAGTGTTATAGTGTATTGTTTATAGTGCGCGAGTGATAACTGTCACGCAACACGGACCGCGCAATCGCGTGACATAGCACAGGACCGTGTTTCAAGGTGGCACTACATTCGCTCGGCAGGGTGGGCGGAGCCGAACGTACCACTTAACCCACGAGTGACACGTCAGCAGAGAGAGTCTTTGTCTATTCAGTTATTCAGTCTTTGTTTATTATGCTTTGTTAATATTCGTTTAAAGTAAAGCTTCATTTCGTTCTAAATATGGCTTATGGTTTTGTCACCTTCCCAATCCGGCGTCTTTGTTCGTGATTGATTAATCAAAGCCTTTTTAGCAATTTTTTTTTTAATATTTTCCAGTGAAGTCGGTTTTATTAACATTTTTGTAGTTGAGTTTTTTCGAGATCTATAAATTTACCGTAGAGAATTTACCAAAAAAAATATTTAAGATACCGTTAAAATTCGATCTTTTAAAATTAAAATAATATCTATAAAAGTGGTCCTATTTGGAACATACCCATCGAATGTGACGGAAAATAGGACCGACAGATTCCAATGATAAGACAATTATCTCCTATAAATTTCAGCCGAGATGGCTAAAATCTCGCTGAGATAATTGATTACATACATACACACATCCATACATACAGACACTTTTTGCGATGACGAAAATATAAGGCTCTGCCTTGGAGCGCTCGTGCCTAAAAATAATCGTTACGGGGACGTTAAAGTTTCGGTTTTCATTAATAATCTGTAATACTTTTAGGAATACAATATGACTGATGATCAACAAAATAAAAAGTTGAACAAGAATAATAAAAAATACGAATATGTCGATAACTATAATACACATAAAAACACATTAAACTTTTTCAAGTTCTTACTATTTAAAACAAAATATTTTTACATATTATTCAAATAGTAACAACTTGGTAAATTATATTAGGTTTTCTATGTGTATAATAAAGATTTTTCATGAAAAAAGTTCTCGAGGCTTGGGCTTCAAAATTGTGATTGTTTGCCCAAAGTGTCCAGAAATTGTTATACCTAACAGTAAATTTATAAAAAATGCATATGAAATTAATCGTCGGATGGTGTTAACAATGCGACTGATAGGAGTAGGACTGAATGGAATGATGAAATTTTGTGCATTTATGGAATTACCACGTCCTGTTTTCCAATCTTTCTACTGTAAAATAGTGAATCTCATTTCAATAGCAACATCAACAGTTCGTGATAACAGTATGAAGCAAGCTGGACAAGACGAGAGACGAAAGAGCGAAGAAAATGGTCAATCTCAAGGGATTACCGTTTCTGGAGATGGTTCTTCGAGTAAACGAGTGTATTTGTCGCTTTTTGAAATTGTATATTTGATTGGATGGCTTACTGGAAAAATCTTCGATGTGATTATAAAATCTGAATATTGTAAGTCTTGCGAGCACTGAAAAAATAAAACAGAAACATCTGAATACGAAAAATGGTATGCAACACACGCCGATTTATGTCAAGCAAATCATGAATAAAGATTTTTCACTATGTATTAAGGTTTAAGCACGCGCATTTGTCTTACACCCCCCTTAAGTCCATACGATGACTTTTGTTCTATAGCCAAATTCACTTACCGTAAAGTATTTTGAGTAATTGTCAGTTAATTTGATTGGAATTCTACTCACATCTTCTATATATATAGTTGTGAAGGAAAACAAATTTTTAATGAATTGATTAGTTTAAAGCATACAAATAATCTTACATGCAAGTTCACATGAGTTCGGACCATTAAAAACTTGATTTTATCAATATTGACTTTAATGTTTATGCTTTTAGAAGCATAAATCATTCGAAACTTGCTTGCACTTGGAACGATATATACATAGAAGATATGTGTAAAATGTTTAAGGGAGCACACCACCTTTAAAATCTGAAACAAAAAAATTAATTAAGAATTTTTATTTTGATAATTATTTTAATAAGGGTTTTTTTTCCTCAAAGTATATATAAAAACCTACCAATTTGTATATTTTTTACCTTCGTTGGACCTTCTATGCCTCCATGGCAAACCAGACTGTTTTCGAAGACTTTAAGCACTGTCCGTAAGATTCCAAGTCTACGCATGGATGGATTGGGCTAAAAATTTATGGAGATACTCATTATAGTAGTACTTTTCATATGAGCGTAGGGATTTTGATTTGAACGAGTAGAAGTATTTTTTTATCTGAACATTGTCAATATAACACTTATTTTTTAATAATTTTATCACTTTTATCAGATGTAAAAAATTTTCTACTCATTCAAATCAAAATCCCTACGCTCATATGAAAAGTACTACTATATTGAGTATCTCCATAAATTTTGAGCCCAATCTGTCCATGCGTTCACTTGGAATCTTACGGACAGTAAGCTGAAATTGATAAAAACAACATTTAGAGTTATTTAACAATTAAGTTACAAGTTCTAATAGATATAATTTATACTCATCTTATCAATTGCAACTACTTTTTTCTTTTTTTCAACGTAGCAGACAAACATCTGCAACAGTGTACATCAATATTTTCTGGTGCGTGGAGTCCCATGAGTCTTCCTCCTCCTTGAATAACCTGAAATGAAAAAAAAAAACACAAAAATGAATAAATTGAGTAAACTGTACTTATCATACTAAACTCTTGAGCGACACTTTCATACACTTCACTCAACTGCTTATTTATTTCATCAAAAGCCGATTGGTCAACTGGCTTGCATCGGTCCATAATCCCACAAAAAGTTGAAAGGCCAGCGTGTCCATGTCCAAGTGCACGAGCAGACAGCACAGATCTTCTGTTCACTCCATATGCATTTCCTTTGGCTCCTACTTTGTTGCTGGAGTTGATCGCTGCTATTTCACCACACTTTGAGCACACAATATCTATTTTGAAACCAAACACAATATTTATTTTGAAGACTCTGCACACCAGATTCACTTAATTGAACACTGCCATGGCACCGATTACAACACAGAACACTTCTAAGTTTAGAATATAAAATTGAAGTGTCAATGATTCTGTTTTTTTGTATCACTGGTGTATCTAGCACTAGCTGTGTTTTGGAGTTTCCTCGCTGAGCTGGTGGATAGTCTTGGCTTCTTTTGTGAATCTTCCTTTTTTATCTCTTTTAGAAGACATTTTCACTACACTGATTTACACACATTCACAAATTGTCAAATGCAATAAAAACACTGTATAAGTTCAGTACAATAAAAATATTAACTGTGTTTACTAACAGGTGGTTTATAAACATAAAAGCCAACTGTCAAAAGTAGCAAAAATGTACGGGTAAGGTTAGTCAAAAATTCGATCTGATTTATCAACCTTTATCTTGTGACGTAATGACATGTCACGTTACTCGTAATTCGCACATGCGCCAATATTACATATAACAACGCGCAAATATTTGAATATACAAGCATGGATCTTATTATATTATATTTTATTGCTTTATAACTAAATAAAATAATCAATCAAACATTTAGTTATAAATAATAATAAAATAAATAATAATTGATAAAATACCGAATTTACGCAATATCGGCAAAAAAGCTGTCTCAGTATTTATATTGTAACTTTAAAAGGAATTATGATATCTTAAAACGGTTTTCGGGAGCTTATTCTACGGGAAATTTCCTATAAATATGGTAAATAAAAAAAAACGATTTTTTGACAATTTAAAGTTGGTTTGCCCCCTTAATCAATTACCTGATAATTACTCTAAATAAGCTTTACTCAATGATCAAAACTTTTAGAATTAGAATTTATCAAGTTATTACTGATTAAGGAGGTATGATCCCTACAGAGCTTTAAATATGATTCTTAGCTAATAAATAAGAAATACACAGTTAATAATTTTGTAAATAACATTTCTCACAAGAATATATATTATTTCAATACATCTCACCTTAAAAAGGTCCCCTTCTCTATAATAACTTTTAGATAATTGTCCAGCACCTTTATTTTACTGCGTGCAGGCTCCTGATCACTCAAATTTACAATATCAAGTTTTACATTTTTTGAATTCCTTATAATATGCATCTTTATAGGATTATTCTATGCAGACTTCATATTTTTAACTTACACCATTATCTTAAGCAAATTACCATTTCTAAAAACAAAAAAAAATGAAAATTCACATTTTTTTCCATTAATCTTATAATACTTACATGATAATCATATTTTAGTGTATTCCAAATAGCATCATCCTATAGAGGCATCAATTACAAGTAATTTAAGCCCTGAAAGACCTTATTTCATGCTCTTCGCTGAACAAGAGCTTGCATGCCGGATCTGAAAATACAAAGTTGAGTAAGCGCGGGTTAAACTTATAGTTTGTTAATATATATGAATACATTTAAGTAACATGCCTCGTTCATATTTATAACATTCTTATTTACTCAAATAACTATTTTGACATAAAATATGCCATTCTACACTCATATAACCTGAAAAAATTGATATCACATAAGTATAATGTAAAAAAAAGCTATATAAATAAAGAGTGAATAATTAACATAAATATCAATTTAAGACTAACCTTTCAAAGCTTTGTAATTTCCTTAGTAGAATATCCTTCTATGATAAATTTTTCTAAGAAACAGGTATTATATACTCTTAGCATTTACCTTATTTATGCTGGTTTTTCTGAAAATAAATGTAGACACAAAGAACTCAAATCTTTTAAATGCTTAAATTAGTAATTACACATTGATACTTATCTTATTTAATGAATTTGTTAAAAAGATGTACACCGTTTTCTATCCACTCTTCATAATGTTTGAACAAAACATTTAACAGCTGATAGAAGTAAGCTTGGAATTAACTTTTTTTTTTATATCCTATGGGTATATGGCTGACGCCATTATGGAATTCCGCTTTTTAGAATTGTATCTTTGACTGGATGGCTTACTGAAAAAATCGTCGATGTGATTATAAAATCTAAATATTGTAAGTCTTGCGAGCACTGGAAAAATAAAACAGAAACATCTGAATACGAAAAATGGTATGCATCACACGCCGATTTATGTCAAGCAAATCATGAGGGTTCATCTGGTAAAATGGAGGTAGATGTTGTTATTGAAATGTTTTCTCGTTCCGACAGTTTCCACGGCCTAAATTATGTGAATTATATTGGTGATGGTGACAGCAAGACTTTCAAAGGCATACTGGATTATAAACCGTACACAAATTTTGAAGTACAAAAAAAAAGAGTGCATCGATCATGTACAGGAAAGAATGGGAACGCGTCTTCGAAATCTAAAAAAAAGACGAAAGGCCTTGAAGGAAAAGGAAATTTAACAAATAAGTTGATTGATAAATTAACAATGTATTATGGTTTGGCAATACGGAGGAATCCAAATTGCATAGAGAAAATGTGGAATGAAATCTGGACAACTCTGTATCATAAAATATCTACCGACGACAATCCTCAGCACGATAATTGTTCAGATTCCTGGTGTGCTTGGAAAATCGCACAAGCTGAAGGTTCGTTGGACACGTTTCATCATGAACTGCCACTTCCTGAAGAAGTTTGCGAAGCCATTGAGCCTGTTTATACAGAGTTGAGTCGAGATGAGTTACTGCACCGTTTCTTAGGAGGTTATACTCAGAACAGCAACGAAATCGTACTCGAGTGGTAAGAAAGTTCTGGATATTGCCACTGATATTGCAGTGTGCAATTTTAATGATGGCCCGAAATTTTAAGTTAATTTTTCTCGAAACGAGTTTTTCTTAACGGGCACGCAGCATAACTTGAACAGTTTTCATCCGATCCATTTGAAATTTTAACCATATCTTGATTATTATATTTCAAAGTGAATTACATAGGGGATTTTTAATAAATGCATTTAAACAATTTTTATAAACCAAAACGTCCCTTTTTTCATGAAGATTTTTAATTTATTTTCAATTTACTGCTAAATTTGCAAAAATCAATATTTTTAAAATGCCCTACGTGATTCACTAGCTATTAACATCAAGAATAAGTGGATTTTTTTTGTTTCAGGTTGAAATGTGCGATTAGTACTTTGCTGCCGCGGAGTGCTTCCGATGCAAGAAGCCTCAAGAGATCGGCTATAAATCAGCCATTTTGTATTTTTTTTTAAATATACTATATTTAATATTAGACATCTATATATATATATATATATATATATATATATATATATATATACATATATATATATATATATATATATTATATTATATATAATATTAGACAAATAATATATCCAAATATCATTTCTTTATAACCTTTCTTTCTATTCAAATAAAATACCCAAAAAATCGCTTCTTTTTTCGATATTACAGTGGTGTTACCCCTTAAAAATATATAACCCATTCGTTTATAACCTACTAATATTACTCGATGTCCTTCATAACGAAATTTAAGTCTCATTTTTCTGTTATACTTTTATATAAGCTTTACAGCCAAATATTTGTATCTAGTTTATAGAGAAGCTATGATTAGGTGCAAATTTTACATTGGCGCGACTATTTCTTTACATTTATGCGGCGATTTATTATATGCATACACTGCCGTTCCTAAAGCTAAAGCCTTCACGTTTTCCGAAAGTTTTGAATCGTACATATAAGATCTCACCATTTTCTGTATAGTTTGATTAAAACGTTTAGATATGCCACTATGTTCTGGAGTTTAATAAACTTCTCGTGCTTTTAACCAATGCTTCAAAACAAAAATAATGTTTCACTTTTATGTTTCATAGGACAAGCTATTGCTATCCTTGAATAATCTTATAGCCCTTTGGGCGCGTAGGAAGAGTAAAAATACCCGTCGCATCGGAATGTACTATCTGTAACAACTCAGTTGTTCGTTTGCTCGTTATTTTAAATGTCAATATATCCACTGTAGAAAGCATAGAAACTTCGCAATCTAAAATTGAATCATTAAAAATGGCGTTTTGTAACTTTTTATTTTCAGAAAATAGTTTTTGTAAAGCATTTAATTATGAAGTACACGCGTCAACTATTCGTACATGCCGGAGCATCAAATTATTATTTTTAACAAGCTTACTATATTCATCGTTAAAGGGCGTTTCATTTACTGACAATTCTAAGTTCGGCAATTCGTTCCCATCATTAAACGATATATCTCAAATTGTCCTATCAAAAATTCGAATTTTTCATAAACAGTCATATTCTCTGCATTTCATTATATATTACTCTGTCAAATCGTTATTTATAAATTTATCTTTGCTCTCTGACTTTCAATTTGCACGTTCTTTTTCTACTTTATTCAATAATTTTTTTGAGATCATTTCAGAATCGTTATTTTTGGATTCATATTATTTTGTGCCAGGTGCATTGTTACACTTAGCGTCATATATCTTGGGATTTCATAACATTTTTTAATGGTTAAATATGCAATTAACTAAATAAATAATGGCTACTATTTGTTATTCAAACATATACTGAAGATAAAATTTCTCAAATTCAATAAATTTTCAGACAAAATTTCAACACAAATAACATAATAGAATTCAATCGTTTAATCAGTCTGTACACTCGACGTGGAATAATTCTGATTCGAATGATTTGAAAATTCCATCGTGTAACATGGATATGATCAATAGTAGGTTAGGTCGGCGGAAGTCACGTTTTGGCGAGAAGTTTCGAATCTCATGAAACGCGCAGTCTCGATGGTGAAGAGAAAGCGAGACGAACAAACCCGAACGGAATCGAAAATATATATTTATAAACTTTGCGTAGTTATTGCATTAAAAATTTTAAAAGAAGAAACTATTGTCTAGAAAATCGAGACTTACATTAGACCAGCTGCAGACCGCCTGCAAGCTGTTTACTCTACCTGCAGAATTTTCTTTTCTTTTCTTCTAAATATTTTTCTTTTAGGTCTTCCCCTTTTCTCCATCTATTAAATGCACTTTTTACTTTTCTTTTCTTTCTGGAACAACTGCGGTCCCACCATCTTTTAGTCTCCAATACCCACTTTCTTAACTTGGTTTCTTTTTTAGTTACTGCTTCATCTATTACTTTTTTCGTGTTTTCCCACTTCTTTTTTGTTGTGTCCTCTTCATTTTCTGTTACCTCTAGTACTTGAGTTTTACGTCGAAAAATTTCCCTTGCTTTCTCGTTCCATGAATATACCCATTTCTTTTTTTCCTCTTCCAATTCCCCATTCTTGTTCCTTTCTATCATTTCCAATGTTTATTCTTGTACTACGTTAATTGTAGCATGATCCGATTCAATCCTTTCTTCAACTCTAAACTTTAACACCTTTTTTCTCACATTTTTATTTACTATAATATAATCTATCACTGTGCTGCCCCTAGTTCCTATATATGTGAATTCGCCCCTTTCATCTCCCACGAAGTTTCCGTTTAGTATTGACCATCCTTCCCTCCCGCAAAATTCTATCAATTACTACTCCCGTTGTTAGCCGTTTTATCCTTACTTTTCCTTTTACTCGTTCTAAAGTATTTCCTTCAGAACCTATAAGACTGCCTTCCTCTCTATTCTAATATTGAAGTCTCCTCCAATAATTATATTACTTCCTGGTGTTTCTTTTTGCTCTTCCCACTATTAATAATATTTTTCCATGTTCCCAGCATTGTATATCGACCAAATTACCGTTTCTTGATTGTCACTTCTTATCACAGTTCTTATAAGTCCTTCTTCTATTTCTATAGTTGCCTCTCTATTTTCCATTAACTAGTCTCTTTTTATCCCTATTATAAAACCCCCTTAGCCCTACCTTTTTTTGTTTCTCTTCCAGCTAGTATAATTTTCCAAACAAAATTTTTCGACATTTTCTTTTCCAAATTTTCTTTATCTTTTACCTCCACACACGTTTCTTATAAACTTATGAAATCACTATTTTCCAAAATTTCCCATACCTCCCTATCTTTGTTCCATACCCCCGCTATATTCCAAAAAATGAGTTTCTTAATTCCCTCATGCTCTATGTTTAGATTATCCTCTCTATTTTCCTCTACTATTTCTGAACTGCTCCATTCCTGGCTTATGCTAAATCCTCCCTATCCCCCCTGTTTCACCCTCCTCCTTTCTACCCGGCATGCGACCTATTTTAGTATCATTGATCATTTCCTCCTCTATCTCCTCTCTTTCTTCACACTTTCTCCAAACATTTCTGAAAAATACACTCTTCGTTCCTGATTTTACTAACCACCCACCCCCTCTCTTTTCTTTAACCCACCTATGTATATTCTCTTGCTTCCTCCTATCATCTATGATTAAATCGTTTTCTATAAATATTCTCGTGCCTCTCAATTTTCTTTTCATTTTCATTATCTGACTCTTATCCTGTTCCCTTACATTAGCTATGATAACCGGTCCGCTTTTCCTCGCGTATTCTACATTTGCATTCATATCTAATTTCCTATCCAATCATTTCGATACCCATTCAATTAAATTACCCTCCTCTGCATCTACTCCCCTTATCACAATATTATTTTTCCTCTCTAATCTATTCTGTTCGTAAATTATCTTTTTCATTTTTACAACCTCTCTATCGGACAGCGACATGCCGCTTCTTGCGCTCACGCCCGTTCTTCCGCTCTTTCGACTCCATAGCGAGTCTGTTTCGCCATCTCTCGCCTCTCCTGCAAAGTCCGTTCCGCTCTGTGCCGACTTTACCGACTGCTGTTCCTCCCATTCTCTTTCTCTCTCTTCCTACCCTATTATTTTCTTTTCTAGCCTCTCTAATCGTTCGTCTAACTCTTTAATTACTGCGTTTACCTCTAACCTTTTCCATTTCTAACTTTTCCTGCCTAATTTTTCTTACCTCTTTCCCCATCCACCCTTAACAACTCGATATTTTCATCGCTCATATTTTTGAGCCCCTTTGTAAAAAAATTGTTTATCAATTTTCGTTCTAACGATTTCACAAATTGCCTTTATGATTCATGCATACTTCCTGGCAAACCGAATACACGTCGTACCAAAAAGAAGCGGGAAAATATGTCAACATCCGAACACAAGATTATTTTCATATTTTCTCTCAATATGCAATAACAGAGCGCACAACGATAATTATTGCAAATGTGAACCAGTAGGATATTTGGTGTTATACTAATATTGATTTTAAAAATTTAAAAATTTATTTTATATATAAATATATCTAATATATATTTTTATTTTAACTTTAACATAGTCCTTTATATAATATTAAAGTATACATATATGCATGCACGCTCATCGAAAAATCAACACACCTAGTTTATATTCTCTGCAGTGAGCTATAAATCATCCTTCTTCGATTTCGAAACTGTGTTATTTCTAATTGAAATATCTCGTTACAAGTCTTATAAAAGACTAGAAACGTCCTTCTAAAAAAATTGAATTCATATTGTAATTAAAACAATTTCAGTTTTAATTTATAATTGTTGCTATTCGAGAGATAGAACAATGATTATATAAAAACGTTACATGAAGTTAAATTTACTCATAGTTTCTCATCGTTTAAATCTTATAAACATTATTTAATTAACACAGCGTTATATGAAGTTAAATTTACTCATCGTTTCTTATCGTTCAAATGTTTGAACATTATTTAATTAACATATCGTTATTTTTTTTTTAAGTATCACTTGGAATTCGTAAGTTCATCGCCTCATCTACGCAAACCTTCCACGCATCCCTATCTTGTGCTAAACCCATCCATGAAGCACCCTCCCGCCCGATTTTTATTAGATCCAGTTTCACGTTGTCTTCCCTTCTGCGTCTAGGTGTACCTAGAGGTATGTTACATTTGGCTTGCTCTTCATTATCTGCGCTACCTTACGATCGTCTCCCATTCTTGCTACGTGTCTTGCCCATCCTAGCCTGCGCGATTTTATTATTCTGTTAATATTCGGTGACTCGTACTGATTGTGCAACTCGTTATTGTGCAGTTTCCTCCATTCCCCGGTTTGCTAATCTTTCTTCGGAACGTATATTTTTCGCAGAACCTTATTTTCGAGAACCCTAAAACGGTTCTCCCCCGCTTTAGTGAGCGCCCACGTTTCGCACCCGTAGAGAATTACCGGCAATAGTCTTATATATCCTTACTTTGACGTTTTTTGACAGCAGCCTTGACTTTAGTAATTTACTCACGGCGTAGAAGTAGGCATTATCCGAATGGAGTCTCTTGTTTATCTCGGCTTTTATCTCGTTTCTATCATTTATAGTTGCGCCTAGATACCTGAATTCGCTAACCTTTTCAAAAGTAAGATTTCCAACTTTGAGATCCCCCTCCCCTTCGCAGATACCTAGTCTATCCATAACCATATATTTTGTTTTCGATTTACCCACTTCTAGCCCTATCTCCTGCGGCACTTTTATGAGGATTTTCGCGTTTCTTGCCACCGTTTCCCAATATCCCCCACTATATCTAAACCGTCTGCGTAGCCTAGTATCTGCGTTGTTTCATTAAGTGTTGCGCCTGATCCGTTAACCTGCATTTTTCTAACAATATACTCTAACGTTAAGTTTAAGAGTACCTTTGAGAGCCCGTTACTCTGTTTAAACTGTCGCGTATCGTGAAGGATTCGGATACCTTACCGTCTATTCGGACTGTTCCTTTGCTTCCGCTTAGACATATTTCAATTAGTTTCACGAGTTTTTTCGGTACACCGAGAAGTACAAGGATTTGGTACATTTTGCTTCTCTTAATAGTATCGTACGGTTTTTTTAAATCTACAAATAGCTGATGTATGGTTTCACAAAATTACCACTTTTTCTCTAATAGCTCTCTTATAGTAAATATTTGATTGCTCGTCGATCTGTTGCGCCGGAATCCACACTGATAATCTCCTACATCTATATCTTCTGCGAATGGAATGAGCCTGGCTTGTATTACATTTGACAGAATTTTTTAGCACGTTACTAAGAGTGAAATACCCCTATAGTTATTGCAGTCTGTCTTATTCCCCTTTTTAAAAATCGGTATAATGATAGATTCTTTCCAGTTTTCCGGTATTGTTTCATATTTCCAGATGGTACATACTAGTTTATAAATTTTGAAGCGCGGTTCCCCGTATTTAAGTAATTCGGCTGGTATAGAGTCGTTTCCGGCGGCCTTATTGTTTTTTAGTTTTTTTTATCGCGGCCTCCACTTCATGTAGGTTGGTTCCTCCATGTGGAGATCAGCAGTGTGAATTTCATCTCCTATTTCTTCACAGTTTTCATGTACATTTAGTAGCTTATCAAAGTAGCTTCTCCACAGCGACAACAGTTCATTCTCGCTTGTTACAATGTTCCCGTCCTCATCTTTCATCAGCAACTGCGGTCTACTCTGAAAACCTCTTCGTCGAATCATGGTTTGCTCTTTGGTTTTTTCTTTTTACCCAGCACTTTCTTCGCGGCCTCCTTTATCGTTTTTTCGATAACCCCCCACAAGCTATTCGGTTCGTCATGTGCCTTCGGCGAGTATCTGTTTGCTCAAGCGCCTGGAACCTGTTCGTAATTTCTACCTGGTACCTAATTCGCTCAGCTCTGTCTCGTAATTTTTCCATATCGAAACTATTACTTTGTTCGTTCGCTTACTATTTTGTCTCGCTCTTAATTTAGCTACTACTAAAAAGTGATCCGAGTCGATATCCGCCCCCCTATAGGCCCTTACGTCGAGAACGTTTGTATGATGTCTATTATCAATGAGGAAATGATCGATTTGGTTTTGCGTAGTTCCACCCGGCTTTATCCACGTTGCTTTATGTACGTCCTTGTGCTTGAAGCAAGTGGACTTGATTATAAGATCTTTCGCCGCCGCGAAATTTATGATTCTAATGCCGTTACCGTTTGTTCCCGACACACACCGGAGGCAAGATTAGCGTTCATACTCTGTAGTTAGTCGTTTCAGCGTAGCAGTTATAAGAACTGCTACGTAGGTTACGCGCACGGCGATCGAGAGGATCGTTTTGGGGCCGCTTTTCCTCTCCACCAGTCGAGCGGACTGATAAAAGGAGAGACACTGGGCGAAAGGCCGACGAGGTTTTTTCATGTCCAGATAGCCGAGGAACGGACTAGCTCAGAGAGTGGCCTCCTGAGAGAAGTGCAGGCACATTGAAGGCTAGTCAGGCTGATGTGTAGTTTAGCTTTTATGCGTTAGTTTAGGCGGTTGTCGATGTCACGCGACGCGTAATTTAATCATATAATTTATTACTTAAAATGTGCAGCAAATGTGCAAACATTCTTAGCATGGGTTTTCTCACAAGAGTTTTCCCCGCGCCACAGGCGACGGCCTGGGCGAATGCGAAAATAGACGCGCATTTGTTAGGAAAGCTGTATTTTTGAAAATGTCACTTAAGATGTGCTGCTCGAGCGCGGGCAGAACTCAAGAATGTACGTTTGTTAGGGATTAGAGAGACTTGTTATTCTGCGCTTTTACGATCCTGCGCTTCGGCGCATATAGTCGAGTGAGCAAGCGACGTTGGGCGAGCGAGCGGACACGAGCGCAGGGTCGGATCGGCGCAGTCTCCTTTTTTTTATTACTGGGCGCGGAATAGCGGCGAGCCCAGTGTCTCTGCGAGGCGCTGGGTCTCATTTCGATCGTTTGGGCGAGCGGAAAGGCGAGCATGTACTCAAGAGCGAGGAGCAGGGCCGGTACGGCCCCCTTTATTACCACGCGTGGATTAGCACCGAGTCTGGTGTCTCTGCGATAAACGGAGACTGAACCCGAGTGATTCTGTGTGTTTTTGTATGTATGAGTGTGCCGGGATCGAACAGAGCTCGGTGTGTGAATCGTGTATTTTGTCGTTTGGAAACGTACGTGAGAAAATCTAGAAAGAGTGGGAGAAAGCGATTTTTCGGCGGTCGACGGCAAGCGTCCGCTCCGATGGGTCCTGAGGAAGGCCACAGCGAAGGCAGTCTCAATTTGGATACGAAGCTGTAAACTTCGTGAACTCTTCGAGTAGTTTAATTATTAAATACGCACATAAACTAATTTCCCTTGTGTTTTAATTCAATTTCATTTTATTCCTTTGATTACTACACACGATTGACTCTCAAAAGAAAACACCGTTGCTGACCTTGTGCAGGCTTTCCGTCTCTATAGTAGGTCTAAACATTTCCTTCCTCCCTATTTTAGCATTCAAATGGCCTACTACTATTTTTGTGTCGTAAGACGCGAACTAATCGATTACCTGCTCTAGAGTTTCGTAATAAAGGTCTTTGACTTCGTCCTCCTTGTTCTCCGTAGAGCAGTGTACGTTGATCACTACATAGGGGAGAACGGGGTATTGCCGGTCACTTAAGCAAACGTGCTTGTTATTTTCACTTCCAAATTGTTTTTTATTAACTTTAATTATTCTGTTAGTTCAAACCATTGCCTTTAAATATATCGTATTGGTTTAATATAAAAATGTAAGATATCGAAGCTATAAGACGAAATAAAGAAAAGAATTTTAACTGGATTTACTCCTCATCAAAGTGTAATACCGGTCAGCTTTGGTACAATTCCGGCCACTATTAAAAAGTTACTTTTATAGGTGAAAAATTTCTTTAAATTAGTTATATGGACCTTCATATGATCAGTCTCATTATTATTCGCACTTACATGGAGAAATAGGTAACACATAACCAACGTTCAACAAAAACAACATTAAGCAAAGTTGCCCTACCTGAGAGCGCAGCGTTTTTTTAGCCTCACTTTCGGGAGCGTCATATAAATAACATTGTGACCGGTATTACCCCAATTCTGCTTAGTAATTTAAATTCAAATCACAAAAAAGCAATAAGATTATATATACTCTTTTTTCTTCACTACTTCGTATTCTTAGATTGTTCAAATTAATAAAGTTGAAAAAAATAACTGCATAAAGTAACAAATAATATGCATAAAAGCTTATTTTATAGATCAGATTTCTTATAAGAAATGTAGACTTGAACTTTGATTGTGTATAATTCCTTAATAACACTGAATAGAAGGTTGTTAGGACATTAGATTAATTGCATTTTATGTTGCGTTTGTAATACTATTCAAATTATTACCTACAAATATTTAGATTATTAAATATAAGGGTGACCGGAATTATCCAGTGGCCGACATTACCCCGATCTCCCCTACCTATACCATTTCCCTTCGATAATAATATACGAGAGCCTGTCGTTCACGAATTTGTAACTTTTTTTGCTTATGAGAAATCCTGTACCATTGGGCATGTTTGCTAGCGTCTCTATATATAAATGTGTAGTTACCCGATACAAGTAGCCCGTCACCTTCCCACCGAGTTTCCTGTATTGCTACCAAATCTAAATCGTACCTATCAGCTCATCGTTTATTTATGATATTTAGAAATTAACTTATTTTAAACAGTTGTTGCGCACTGATTTATTATTTATAATGGGAAAAGGTATGACACTGCAATTTCCGTAATAGTAACATTGTTAATACTAGCGAAAACATATTTCGCGACTTATTGTTAAGTATTAAAAATCAGTTACTTAAAACACATCGTTATGTAGTCGTACTTTCCGCGGACATCTTAATAAATCAGTCGGAAAAAGTACGACATTGCATTTTTCGTAATCGTAACATTTTTAATACTAGCAAAAATGGATTTCGCGCATCATCGTTAAGTATTAAAAATCGGTTACTTGATATACATCGTTATAATATGCAGTCGTACATACCACGGGCTTCGTTACTTTTTGAAGTCTCTCCCGTCATCTCTTTGTCTCGCTCGCCAATTATGTCATGCCCACGCGCTGCACCGGCATCTCTCGTACACTGCGTCTCATTCCTTCTTTCTTCTCGTTGATTGACAGACTCGTTGTTTATTGTGAAGAGCACTTTTTAGTTCATTAACAATTTACAATATACGCATAGCGTAAAAGAAAGGCGGTTACACGCACATCGCCGTATTTAATATTTTCACCTTTGCGCAGTGGAAGCGTGCCGGGCCAAAACCTTTCGGAAGATTATGTGGGTTGTATATTGGTGAAAATAAGTAATATAGTTTATTAAGAAATATAAAATATTTATTGATACACTTCGTTAAGATATATATGTTTACAAGAAAGAATAAGCGCGTCGTTTCTCTCAGTCATATTCACAACGAGTGAGTCGCACAGCAACTTGGTCAAGCTAACTCTGTGCATAATAGTAGGGCAACCTTGAAACAA
Organism: Gastracanthus pulcherrimus; assembly: GCA_949152435.1. Classification (NCBI taxonomy): domain Eukaryota; kingdom Metazoa; phylum Arthropoda; class Insecta; order Hymenoptera; family Pteromalidae; genus Gastracanthus; species Gastracanthus pulcherrimus. Next base: position 55,486,705 of record OX424574.1, read on the forward strand.
TCTATAGTCTCTATGCACACTATATAATCTACACACAGACACACCCACGTAAGTATGTGTGGGCGCACACATATTCCAACAATAATTAAGCATATATATATAACTACATACAAGTTGCAATTCATGAATCGTGAAGATTTTATATATAACTATATATATGGGGCTTTCTTTTTCAAAACGCACACCCCCCATAGCCAAAAATTCGGGCCACCAAAACACTCGTTCGAAGGCTTAAATTAAAGGTTAGGATCTCTAGTTTTCAAAACCACATGGCCTTTCGAACGAATCAACATGGCGGCTTCAATATGGCGGCTAGAACGAGAAAATGTGAAAAAAAAAAATTTGTAGGCTTAAATTGTTCCTTTTTATGTCTACTTTAAGTTGACATAACTTATTTTTATGTACCGCAACCCGGGAGCGCTGGAAAGTGACATAACCTCCGAAAACAGCGAAATTACGCAATAAATCGGTCCATAATAGTGCGTTTTCTGTCAATTGATAACCAGACTAGGTTTTTCATACATTTTTGAGGTCGGAGAATACCGATCCATTATAATTTTCGTCCATGAATCCATAAATTTTTATTAAACTGGGGAAAACTTCGTAATATCATCAATATCAAACCTGAACACTCACGTTTATAGTTCTTTATGAAGTACAAGCGTCCAATCCGAAAGATTACACAGGCCGACAAAATTTTCCTGAACCAATAACCCAGAGACCAGACCATACTTTTCCGAAGGTTTTTGGCACGCTGAATCCAAATCCGGCCTCAGAATTGCTCTATCACCTCAGGTTTTCGAGATATCCTAACCTAAAAGTGCAAAAATCACCGTTTTTGGCTGTTTTTGAGGTTATGTTATGCCGCTAACTGATTTTTTAATACAAAACGATCAGCGGCATCTGAAAGTACTAGTCTTGCCCTTCAAAATTCATTTTTGCTTGTTTCGATTCGACTTTTCCTTCTCGAGATATATCGCTTTCAATCTGTAATGTATCAGTGTTTCTTATCTACTAGACATCCTATCCCATAGTTCCGTTTATACTCGGATAAACAAACTCTTCCTGATATTGCTGTCAAACCGCTTGCAAATGCATACCTGGTAGTTTTTGGGGTCACTGATCACAAATCTGGAGTCAGAATCTCCAAATTCAAAATGGCGGATCCAATATGGCGGCTATGATTACCACGATCCGTAGTAAGTCACAAAAAATCCCGGAAAAGCTCTGGAGATCGGTTACTCGGGGGTTTTCAGGGTCGCTGATCTCAAATCTGGAGTCAGAATTTCCGAATTCAAAATGCCGGGTCCAAAATGGCGGTTATGATTACCACGATCCATAGTAAGTCACCAAAAACACTGGAAAAGCTCTGGAGATCGGTTACGCGGGGGTATTCGGGGTCGCTGATCTCAAATCTGGAGTCAGAATTTCCGAATTCAAAATGGCGGATCCAAAATGGCGGTTATGATTGCCACGATCCATAGTAAGTCACCAAAAACACTGGAAAAGCTCTGGAGATCGGTTACGCGCGGGTTTTCGGGGTCGCTGATCTCAAATCTGGAGTCAGAATTTCCAAATTCAAAATGGAGGATCAAATATCGCGACTATCGTTGCCAAGGGCCATAGCCATAGTTGACCAAAATCTTGGAAATGGTCTTTTAAGTCGTCACTTGGAAGTTTCCCGATTCTCCGAGCTCGAATCTGCAGTCAAATATTCCAAGTACAGAATACCTACTGACCCACCCAATATGTTACAAAATGACGGATGTAATATAGCAGCTAGTCTTACATAAAGAACCTCACTTTGACTTCTTATGAAAACGTTGTCGTTGCTCCTGAAACGATCGTTTATATGACTTGCGCCTATAGACAGTCGATACGTTATGTCCATTATTCTCAGGAAAGTAGTCTAAATGATAAAACAAAAAGTGCAATTTCATACTCATCAGGCACCCTAATTTTTGGAAATTCGTTAGCATCGTAGATACAATAGATTTGTACTTTGGATCTCGATAGTTTCCTAAAAAATTGTCTGTGACACTTTTGAAGCTCATCCAAGCATCTTTTTGTACGGGTGTCATGGTTTTTACAAAATCATCGTCTTTCATAAGTTTTCTAATATCAGGCCCAACAAATATGCCTTCTTTAAGTTTAGCATCCGACAAATGCTTAAACTTGGATGCAATGTACTGGAAACATTCGCCTTCTTTGTCTAAAGCTTTAGTAAATTGCTTCATAAAGCCAAGCTTGAGATGCAATGGAGGCAATAGGATTCGACGGGTGTCGACAAGACTCTCATGAATGACATTGTGTTCACCAACCTTCATCTGGATTCTTTGTGGCCAATTTTTCTTTACCCAGTGCTCCTGTCGGGAACGACTGTTCCAAAGGCAGAGAAAACACGGATGTCTCGTGTTTCCCGACTGCAAACCTACTAAAATATTTATCATTTTGAAGTCACCACAAATCAACCATTTGTGCTCATTATAATAATTGACTTTTTCAAGAAGAAATTGAAAGCTTTCGTACGATTCTTTCAATACGGTGGAATGGCCAATGGGAATTGCCGCATATTTATTTCCATTATGAAGCAGTACTGCTTTAAGACTATCTGTTGAAGAATCTATAAAGAGTCGCCAGTTCTCCGGCTTATAAACTTCTTCTATCTCATATAAACTAATCAAACCTTTAATATCGTTGCAATATACAAGGGAATTCTCTTTAGTAAAATACTTCACGAACTTATTATCTCTTTTCCTGTAGACGGAAATTTTTGTCCCAGGGGATAGAAGATTTCTTTCTTTGAGTCTGGAAGCGCATAGCTCTGCCAAATCTTTACTCAAATTCAATTCCCGCACAAAATCATCCAGAGCATTTTGATCAAAAAGTTGCGGTTTTCCGTCGTCAAAAGAAAATTCATCGTCACTGCTTTCGGCCTCGTCACTTTCAATCGTTTGCCTTTCTTGCTCCGCTTGTGGCTGAGGAACAGTATTTGTATTCCGTTCTATTTTTCCAATTTTTGGTGGTGTTACACTAAGCACCTTAGGATACACAAGCAAATGTTTATTTGTATGGTTTCTACCAGTTATATCACATCCATAAAAGTAGCAGTCATCATCATGATTTCTAGGTTCACGCCACACTACTGTTTCAATTACAACATCCTTTTTTATACTATTCCAGTTTTTCAAAGTTCGGCGACAATCTTCACAAATAGAATTAGGAACCCAGGGTTTATTTAGATTTCTCATAGGCGTTTGATAACATTCTTCGAACTGTGCTCTTATTGTATCACTGATGTTTCTACGGTAAGTTTCTGCCTCAAACTTTCCGCAAACATTGCAAAATTTATTAACTTTATTTGCGCACGGGATTCTCGACATTGTAGATGACTAATCCGTTAGCCTGTCGCTCAAACACGATCTCTAACACGGAAAGTCTTATGTTTCTTGAAAGCACTGAGTGATCTACACTGGATGTACATCAGATTCATACATGCACACTACGACGTTAATGTATCTAATACCGTATTGATTTATTTATGGGTTGATGACTAATCCGTTAGCCTGTCGCTCAAACGCGATCTCTAACACGGAAAGTCTTGTTTTTCTTGAAAGCACTGGCTGATCTACACTGGATGTACATCAGATTCATACATGCACACTACGACGTTAATGTATCTAATACCGTATTGATTTATTTATGGGTTGATGACTAATCCGATAGCCTGTCGCTCAAACGCGATCTCTAACACGGAAAGTCTTGTTTTTCTTGAAAGCACTGGCTGATCTACACTGGCTGTACATCAGATTCATACATGCACACTACGACGATCATGTATCTAATACCGTATTGATTCAGATTTCAAACAAAAGGAGCGGCATTTTCAAGGTAGGTGGGATGAGCGGATGATGGCGGACTATTGCTGGTCTCTGCATAGACATAACGTATCGACTGTCTATAGGCGCAAGTCATATAAACGATCGTTTCAGGAGCAGCGACAACGTTTTCATAAGAAGTCAAAGTGAGGTTCTTTATGTAAGACTAGCTGCTATATTACACCCGTCATTTTGTAACATATTGGGTGGGTTAGTAGGTATTCTGTACTTGGAATATTTGACTGCAGATTCGAGCTCGGAGAATCGGGAAACTTCCAAGTGACGACTTAAAAGACCATTTCCAAGATTTTGGTCAACTACGGCTATGGCCCTTGGCAACGATAGTCGCGATATTTGATCCTCCATTTTGAATTTGGAAATTCTGACTTCAGATTTGAGATCAGCGACCCCGAAAACCCGCGCGTAACCGATCTCCAGAGCTCTTCCAGTGTTTTTGGTGACTTACTATGGATCGTGGTAATCATAACCGCCATTTTGGATCCGCCATTTTGAATTCGGAAATTCTGACTCCAGATTTGAGATCAGCGACCCCGAAAACCACCGAGTAACCGATCTCCAGAGCTTTTCCGGGATTTTTTGTGACTTACTACGGATCGTGGTAATCATAGCCGCCATATTGGATCCGCCATTTTGAATTCGGAGATTCTAACTCCAGATTTGTGATCAGTGACCCCAAAAACTACCTGGTATGCATTTGCAAGCGGTTTGACAGCAATATCAGGAAGAGTTTGTTTATCCGAGTATAAACGGGGCTATGGGATAGGATGTCTAGTAGATAAGAAACACTGATACATTACAGATTGAAATCGATATATCTCGAGAAGGAAAAGTCGAATCGAAACAAGCGAAAATGAATTTTGATGGGCAAGACTAGTACTTTCAGATGCCGCTGGTCGTTTTGTATTAAAAAATCAGTTGGCGGCATAACATAACCTCAAAAACAGCCAAAAACGGTGATTTTTGCACTTTTAGATTAGGATATCTCGAAAACCTGAGGTGATAGAGCAATTTTGAGGCCGGATTTGGATTCAGCGTGCCAAAAACCTTCGGAAAAGTATGGTCTGGTCTCTGGGTTAAAAATCTTGTCGGCCTGTGATATTGAGGACGCGACAAATCGATGTACTTTTGCAATTTTACTGATAAATATAAGGATTTTAGGTATCATAAATAATTGTATGTGAAAAGTACATAAAATATTACATTTTAATCACTTATTTCATTGATTTAATTAATATCCACTACATAAGCAAGCATTGCAGACGTGACATTTTTTCGTTCGTTTTTGAATCAGCTCATTTAAAAGTCTTTTAAATCTTTTATGATTATTTTAAGAATAAAAATAAAGCAGCATCTTATTTAAAATAATACTGTTTTTATATTCTATGTACTAAAAATAGTTTTTAAAGTAATTTAATTGTATATCATTAAGTTACTTTTTGCGTTGCGATATCCAAAATCTATGACAATATTCAAATCCATTTAATTTCGGTTTTATGAGAAAAATGTAATTATTATTCAGATCATTTGATTCCTGAATGTTTTTCAAGTGTTAAGGTAATTTTTTTATTTTTTAATTAGTAATTTATAGTGACGATTAACGAAAATATATTTGAAATCGGGCATTTGACGTACACAAAATATGATATTTCGAGTTTTTAATTAATAAGTATAATTAATTTATGACAGAAAGTGAATATAAAAATATTAAAAATAATAAATTTAAATCTTAAACAACAGTATATATAAGCATGCATGTTACAGTTAAAATTTACTCAAACGTGTAAGAAAAGTAATTTAAAGTTTATGACACATAGTTTAAAGGTTCTAGAGATTTACCCATATAGCGACTTTATATTGTACATAAATCGGTAGAAGACGGGGACATCGAACTCGTTTATTTAAATAAAACTATATATTGTTAATAAATTTGAATATATTTTATTAAAATATTATTAAAAGAATCCTTTTTTTTAATTAAGGGTCATTAGGTGTCTTTGAATGACAATACTGGAAACCTGTACATTTCTTATGCTAATGCAGGTTTTTGAGAGAGAAATATGTCGGATTAGATTTTTAAGGCTTTATTGTGATAAAAATACACATAGTTATGTTGTGTATGTAGAATATAAAAATAATTATTAACCAAAAGTATAGTCTATCAAAGTCATAATTCATGAATTGTTTTAAATTTTATCATGAAATATGATTTTTAAAGACTATAACTTGGTCAATAATTTATATTTTCAAATTCCCACATTCATATGTGCAGAATCTGACCGTCCTGACTTTCGAAACCTTGCGGTAGCGCAAGAAATATATAGGTTTCCATTATTATCATTCAAAGGGATCTAATGACTCTTAATTTCAGAAAAGTATTTTTTCCGTATTATTTTCATAAAATATAATTATTTTTCAATAATCTATCTGACTGACGCAATACATTTTTCCATGCAAGTTCCCTATTGGTGGTCGCGGGTCGTGTTCTTATGCGTCTGAATGTTTGACTCCGGGTTCAAGTCCGATTTATTTAATTATTTTTTATGAAATACGTTCATTGGTTTTTGTTATCACAGAAAAGGTAAGTTTAACTACAGCATCGTATTTAAAAATATATTTTACTATATTATCATCATCTGTTTTATGGAATAATTTTTATTTTACAATAATAATAATCTTTTTAACGTTTAATCTCTTTTTATTACAATGTATATTTTTGACACATGTCTTCTACGTAAATATTAAAAAATGTAATAAACGTTTATAACGTTTGGTGCGTTGCTCTAAAATGTTGCACCTCGTTGGACTCTGCATTCTTAAAGCTACTAGACCATCCACACAAAATTACAGAAGTGTGCTTTAACATTTAAATTGATTTTTTTCACTCAATATTCAAAGGTTACTGAGAATTCCCCATATATTTACAGAATTGAAATTATGTTTATTAAAATCTTGATTCAAATTATACACATATTTTTTGAACCTATACAGAACAGATTAAATAATTATTTCCTTATTTGCTAAAATGGTCAATTTTTGAAATATATGTATTCAAGATTGAATCGTATTTCTTCTATTAAAATAGCATTGGTAATTACCAGATATATAAATTGGAATAAAATTACGTCTTTTTATGAAATCGTTCATATTTTTCATATATTTGACGTATAAAGATAAAAAAAATTGTTTTTCCGAAATTTTCAACATTACAAAGGTTTCTCTTAGAGAATATGTGTATGTGACAATATAACGCATAATTTCATAAAATATAACTCACATTTTTCAAATACATATATTTATTATATGATAAAAGTGGGTCGAGTTTGAACTCAAGATCAACCCAATAACTCAATTGGACATACGCTTTATGTAATACATTATTTTACCTTAAATTAAAATACTTTTCGAAATACTATATTTAAATCGATATTTCCTGCAAGCTTAAAAAATGTTCATTTAAATGGATAGAAGGAACTTTATTAAAATTACAAAAACGCGTTTAAAATTTGTATGTGATATGCTATCAAAAGTTAATTGTTTTACTTTCAAGACTATAGTTTTGTTAAAACATTTTAAATTTGACATGTTCTGAAATGATTTTAAATTATATGATCAACATTAAAAAAAAATTGAAGGAATTTTCGATATAATGGTCAAGATTAATGGCGACGCTCCCATTAAAAAATATACATTGTAATAAAAAGAGATTAAACGTTAAAAAGATTATTATTATTGTAAAATAAAAATTATTCCATAAAACAGATGATGATAATATAGTAAAATATATTTTTAAATACGATGCTGTAGTTAAACTTACCTTTTCTGTGATAACAAAAACCAATGAACGTATTTCATAAAAAATAATTAAATAAATCGGACTTGAACCCGGAGTCAAACATTCAGACGCATAAGAACACGACCCGCGACCACCAATAGGGAACTTGCATGGAAAAATGTATTGCGTCAGTCAGATAGATTATTGAAAAATAATTATATTTTATGAAAATAATACGGAAAAAATACTTTTCTGAAATTAAGAGTCATTAGATCCCTTTGAATGATAATAATGGAAACCTATATATTTCTTGCGCTACCGCAAGGTTTCGAAAGTCAGGACGGTCAGATTCTGCACATATGAATGTGGGAATTTGAAAATATAAATTATTGACCAAGTTATAGTCTTTAAAAATCATATTTCATGATAAAATTTAAAACAATTCATGAATTATGACTTTGATAGACTATACTTTTGGTTAATAATTATTTTTATATTCTACATACACAACATAACTATGTGTATTTTTATCACAATAAAGCCTTAAAAATCTAATCCGACATATTTCTCTCTCAAAAACCTGCATTAGCATAAGAAATGTACAGGTTTCCAGTATTGTCATTCAAAGACACCTAATGACCCTTAATTAAAAAAAGGATTCTTTTAATAATATTTTAATAAAATATATTCAAATTTATTAACAATATATAGTTTTATTTAAATAAACGAGTTCGATGTCCCCGTCTTCTACCGATTTATGTACAATATAAAGTCGCTATATGGGTAAATCTCTAGAACCTTTAAACTATGTGTCATAAACTTTAAATTACTTTTCTTACACGCTTGAGTAAATTTTAACTGTAACATGCATGCTTATATATACTGTTGTTTAAGATTTAAATTTATTATTTTTAATATTTTTATATTCACTTTCTGTCATAAATTAATTATACTTATTAATTAAAAACTCGAAATATCATATTTTGTGTACGTCAAATGCCCGATTTCAAATATATTTTCGTTAATCGTCACTATAAATTACTAATTAAAAAATAAAAAAATTACCTTAACACTTGAAAAACATTCAGGAATCAAATGATCTGAATAATAATTACATTTTTCTCATAAAACCGAAATTAAATGGATTTGAATATTGTCATAGATTTTGGATATCGCAACGCAAAAAGTAACTTAATGATATACAATTAAATTACTTTAAAAACTATTTTTAGTACATAGAATATAAAAACAGTATTATTTTAAATAAGATGCTGCTTTATTTTTATTCTTAAAATAATCATAAAAGATTTAAAAGACTTTTAAATGAGCTGATTCAAAAACGAACGAAAAAATGTCACGTCTGCAATGCTTGCTTATGTAGTGGATATTAATTAAATCAATGAAATAAGTGATTAAAATGTAATATTTTATGTACTTTTCACATACAATTATTTATGATACCTAAAATCCTTATATTTATCAGTAAAATTGCAAAAGTACATCGATTTGTCGCGTCCTCAATATTTATCCGCAACACGCGGTTTTTTAAGGGGACAGATTCACCTTAAAATTTAAAATTAATTGATAATATATTTCACGGTAAAACTAAGGCACTTATCATATATTACCTGATGCTTTCGGTAAATTTGAACATTTTATCTAAATATAACTATACAAATTTTAAAAAAATTCATGAAGGTCGTTAGGTCCATTTGATTGGCTATAATGAAAACCTCTATATTTCTTCGACTACCGCAAGGTTTAGAGAGCTAATGTGATCGAATTAACGCTTTCAAGGTTTTATTATGTTCAAAATACGTGTAGTTATGGTATGGGTATGGGAATTTGTATACAAAAATTATTTACCAAAGTTATAGTCAATTTAAGCCATATTTCATAATAAAATTTTTAAAAAACGAAGAATTTTCGCTTAAACAGACTATAACTTTGGTCAATAATTTTTAAATACAAATTCCCACACTCATACATTTACTCGATTACGAAAAAATTGATAAAAATCCAGGACTTAGAGCTGTAGCAAAGCTCTGCTTGAATTCATTTTGGGGTAAATTCGGACAGCGAGATAATATACCGTAAACTGTATTCGTTAAATGCAGAAAAGAGCTGCTAAGCTTTATTATGGCTAAAGATAAGAAAATCACAGGTATGCTTCTCATCGCTGAGAATATTATATGTATTAATTGGATACACAAAGATGATTCCATAAAAGGTTCTAGCCATACTAATGTTGCAATAGCTGCTTATACAACAGCTCAAGCGTGACTCGTTCTGTACGAATATCTAAGCAAATTAAATAGGAGCTTGTTATACACAGACGCAGATTCGGTCATCTTCGTAACAAATGAAAACTCATCGGATACCTACGAGCCCGAGTTAGGTAATTTTTTAGGACAAATGACAAATGAGCTTGCGTCGTATGGTAACGACGCTTACATTACACATTTCTTATCTGGTGGACCAAAGTTTTACAGTTATAAAGGCACCTCTTCAAGTAATAAGACTTTCGAATGTTGCAAAATTAAGGGTATTCGCTTAAATTACCACAACAGTCAATACATTAATTTTAATAGTATGCTTAGTCTCATAAAAAGAGAAATAGATTCCATTAAATTATCGTCTAAGAGTTTTCGGCGAACCGCGACTTTCGATGTTGGGACGACTGACGAGAAACAGACATGTGAAATCGTCCTCACCAAACGGCGCTTCTTTTCCGATGGAACTTCACTACCATTTGGTTATAAAATTACATAAAGTTTAAGATTTATGTCTGCGTATGTTATCTATGTAAATAATTTTTCTCAAAACAATACATATTTGTATTTTTTTTTATGTATATTATTTAAACCTTACATAAAACAGGATGAAGTAAATATTAAATGGTTTATTTATTTTAAAAATATAAAAATACTCCTTCCTTTGTTTTTCAATTTTTATCAGATGTCACAAAAAGAAGATCAGAAACACCTCCAACCCTTATGTTTTCACAACTGGTAAGGATTTACGATAAGCCCCACCATCACATTCTATTTTGAGAAAATCAGTATATTCTTAGGATAATAAACATAATTTAATATATATTTTTTAATTTGCAGCCATCAGAATCCCGTAGTGTGAGTCTATGCCTAGTCAGAGGCGTAAGCAGAATGGAGGATTGGTTTCGCGAACTACAGGAGACGATTCAACTCAATAGGGTATCTATATAAATAAATGCTATTTAATAATTCTATTTCTTTTTCTCTAATTAATATTTCTTCTTTTATTACAGCAACGAACTACCCGGAACAAAAGCAGAGGCTTTAGAGTACTTTCGCCCAGCGAAATAAATAAGAAATACGAAGAAAACAATGATAAGGTAGCTATATTATATTATATTATATTTTAAAATTATGCTTTTAATTTTTATTTTAATTAACAAATATTTCCTTTTTTTAATTACAGAAAAAATCGCAGAATGGAAAAGCTATGCATCGGAGACAGTTATCAAAGATGCTGGACAAAATCCTCGTTTCTGTAAGTAGTTCAACTTTTTTTAAAATAATTTAACATATTATATTATGCAATATTTACATATACTAATATATTTTTTATTAATTTATGTTTTAGAATGAAGCAACCAGACTAGAGCGTTTTGAGTACAACGCAATACGGCTTCGGACGCGTAAATTACGCGAGGAACTGCAGTTGGAGTTACCATGCAAGTGCACAAAGTGCTTAAATATGCTAGATTAAGATGATGTTACGAGGGTAGTTCAATAAGTCTTTAGAATAAAGTATAAAAACAATTTTTTTGGGTAAATTTTTTTTTATTTTTCAACATAATCTCCTTGGAGCCTTATACACTTCGCCAATCGCTTTTTAAGTTTTTTTAATCCTTCAGAAAAGTGCGTTTTCGGAAGTTCCTCAAAATAAGCACTTACAGAGGCAATGACGTCTTCGTTGTCCGTAAATCTCTGTCCACCGAGCCATTTTTTCAAGTTTGGAAATAAGAAAAAGTCACTGGGGGCTAAATCTGGTGAATACGGCGGGTGTTCGACCAATTCGAATTTTAGTTCTTCAATTTTAGCCATTGAAACGAAGCATGTGTGAGCTCGGGCGTTGTCGTGATGAAAGAGAATTTTTTTTCTCGCCAAATGTGGTCGTTTTTTTTTAATTTCTTCTTTCAGCTGCTCTAATAATGATGCATAATACTCACCAGTAATTGTTTTACCCTTTTCCAAGTAGTCAATAAGTATAATTCCACGTGCATCCCAAAAAACTGTAGCCATAACCTTACCAGCTGACTTTACGGTCTTTGCCTTCTTTGGAGCTGGTTCGCCTGTGGAAATCCACTGTTTGGATTGTTCCTTTGTCTCAGGAGTGTAGTGGTGTATCCATGTTTCATCCACAGTCACAAATCGACGAAAAAATTCCTCAGGATTCCGACTTATGCGCGCCAAAAGAGCCTCAGAGGCGACCACTCTATTGCGTTTATTCTCAGCTGAGAGCAAACGCGGCACCCATCTTGCCAATAGCTTTTTCATGCCTAATTTTTCATGTAGAATTGAAACAACTGCACCTATAGATATCCTTGTGGCCTCAGCTAACTCACGCACTTTTAATCTTCTATCCTTCAACACCATATCGTGGATTTTATTGATGATTTCGGGAGTAGTTGCTTCTACGGGCCTTCCTGAACGTGGTTCGTCACTTATTGATGTACGACCACGCTTAAATTCATTTACCCAGTTATAAACCGTTGCTAAGGCAGGGGCAGATGTGCCATGAACTGAGTCCAATTCATTTTTTATCTCATATAGAGTTAAACCCTTTAAATGAAAATGTTTAATTACCGCTCTGAACTCGTTTTTTTCCATTTTTCTTAACAAGCAATTTTTTTTTTTAATTGGTTATAAAAACACGTAAACTCAGAAGATGTGGACTGTGACTGCACCATATATCTAGTCGGGAGTGGTGCTGACTGAAAACAGATGATTTGGAGCGATTCGCGCGCCATCTGTTGGTCATTCTAAAGACTTATTGAACTACCCTCGTATCTCATAAATGATTCTGAATAATTAGCAGACTTCCAAACTAAAAATACAAGTCTGCGTGGCTAAGAGAAACCATTTATTAATTATTATAAGAATTAGTGATGAATTCTGACTTGGCGGGTGTGGGTGTTCAGAAAAGAATAATAGCAGGTACAGGTCATCTGGTACCTGTTGATCCGGTTAGCTTGCTTTTATTTTTCAAAACACATGTGCAATTTTTCATACCTCTACCTCGAATAGTTTCTCAATAGTTTCCCTCTTAAACTGAAATTATTTTTTTCTTAAAGCTTCAACAGGTTAGACTTGAGAAAGTTTTCGAGGTAGAGGTCTGAACATTTGCACAGGAGTCTTGAAAACTATAACAAAGCCAATTAAATTGAAATAGTTAATATAACTTATCTCTCTTATGAATGTTTGTTTAATACCCACACCCGCAAAGCCAGAATTTATCTGTGATTCTTCCAATAATTAATAAACTGATTCTCTTAGCCTCACGGACTTGTATTTTTAATTTTTAAGTCTGCTAAATATTGAGAATTATTTATTAAATAATGACTAATGTATACAATTTTACTACAAATTTGTTGTTCTGTGAAAGTCAGTAAAAACTAAAAATGCAAGACTGTGAGTCTAAGAGATTCCATTTATTATTGCTTGTAGTATCAGAGAGTTATTCTGGCTTTGCGCGTGTGGGTGTTTGAATAAATATTATAAAAGCGACATGTTATGTTAAGTATTTCAATGTAATTGGCTTTGTGTTATTCTTCAAGATTCCTCTACAAAATTTTAAACCTCTAGCTCGAATAGTTTCTCATGTGCAATCTCTTGAAGCTTTTTTTATTGACTTATCTGGTGTGATATATATATATACACATGAGAAAAGCTTCTAGAGGTTGCATGGGAGAAAGAATTCGAACTAGAGTTTTGAAAATTTGCAGAGGAGTTTCGAAGAGCATAAGAAAAGGAACAATATCCAAAAATTTAAGATTATCTGTCCCTGTTATAATCTTTATCTATACACCCACAGTCGCAAAGTGAGAATAAGCCTCTGATTCTTACTCGCGATACATGCAATGAATAATAAATGGACTCTCTTAGCCTTATAAACTTTTATTTGTATTTTTTACTGAAATAACAACTTTGTATATTACTCCGTATACGAAGAATAATTGTCAATATGGACATATACAAGTCTGTGAGGTTAAGAGAGTCTATTTATAATTTATGCAAAAATATTTGTCTAGCACTTGTATACTTTTCTTACTTGGGCTTGTACCCACTCCGATGGTGTTGATTAACTGCACTCGATGAACGCAGAACTCTTTGAGCTGGATTCTTTGATGAGCTGTCAAATGGTTTATTAGTCCGATGAAGTTTTCCACCTATAAGCACAGAAAGGTATTAGAATATTGAAAGGTATTACGATGATTCCCTAGAAATATAAGTAGCATTATCTATCCTGAGGAATAATATAAAAAGTCATTATATAATCTCTGATGAAAATCAATAAATATATTTTAAAGTTATTTAAAATATTTTGTATATTACCTGTTTTCAGTTATAAAAAAGCTGTTGAACTGTCTCGATGAAAACTGAAGCTCCTGACGGAGAGATGTTTCCTGATGTTGAGTGGATCAGCAATCCCAAAAAATATTTCCTCGAGAACAGAAAAATACTTTAGAAATTTAAATTATTGAATAATTGTTGGTTGATAATAAAGAGAGAAATAATTGATATATATATATATATATATATATATATATATATATGTGTAAGAAAGACAGATAGATAGATAAAGAAAGACAGACAGATAAGGGCAGCTTAGGATGGACAAAGCTGCTTCCTGGACACTCTTCCTCTAAGCCTTGCTGATGGTAGACATAGCCAAGGATTGAAGTGTAACAGGTTTTTATCTCTCGAATCTCTGAAACTGCGAAAAGACAAGTTTAAAATTTTGTCAATCTAACCTCACCTTTCATAGATTTTTCGCGCATAATTTTTAATAAACTAGACATAATTTTTCGATTCTTAATATAGTTTATGACATAATTAACTTAATAATTTATTGATTACGAGTAAATTATGAATTACTGTATGTAAATTTACTTTGGAAATAGCGAAACAAAAAACTAACTTTTTGCCAGTCGCTATTACTAATATATCCTTGATATTTATTATAAAAAAGACTTGATAAAGTCGTAATTTTACTTACCAAAGAAGACTATATTGCTGTAGCTGTAAAAGCACTCAATAATTATTGTTAAACAATCGTTATAGAGTAGAGAAGATTTTTTTGCTGTTGACGTGCGAGCCGTTAAAAGCAAAAAGGGCCGAGAACCGCCGTGTTTCCGAGAAGTATAAAAATGCCGGAATCACATGATCAGCGCGGTCAGTGCCAAATTCAAATCAAACTCAGTCGATTACTTTATTTGATTGTTCAATTCATTTACAATAAAAAAAATTTATTAACATGTGAAAAACGTGAGAGCATTTTAAATTAATATAAATTATTTATTTTTTTTTTTAATATTTGATTACAATTATTGTTATTCTTATAGTGTTATTAATAAATCTCGTTATATACGTTTATTAATAATTGAAAATATTTATCGCTAATTATCAACAATAAAAAAGGGTGAATCTAATGAAAATTAATATAAATAATTATTTAATATTTATTATTTCCCCGTTGAAAAAAAAATCTATTATATAATTATATAATGGTTTTTAAGAGGGTTATATACATTATCTACTGTTTAAAATGGCAATAAAATCGATAAAGCAAATTTACGACGTATAAAAATTATTATAAATAAATTTAGAATTGCCCCAGGCGGAAATCGACTTACCTAGAAATAGCTAATAAAAACTAATAACTTTTATAATCAATTTATAATATGTCGCGATTTTGGACTCTAGTGATAGTTAATAATAGTTTCTAGCTTTTATTAACTTTTATTAGCTTTTATTAGCTTTTACATTTTTTACAAAAAGAAAAAAACGCGTGACCTGTAAAAAAGCTAAAAACTACTATTAACTTTTTAAAATTATTACTTGTAGAGATTAAATATTTATAATTCTTATGATTAGTTACTAATAGTAATAAATTTCTAATCGCTTTTCAGGTTTTTACAGTTTTTTACAAAAAAAGCTAAAAACCATAAAAAGAAGCAGAAAAACAAAAAAAGTGTGTAACCTAAAAAGAAGCAGAAAAGGAGCATTTTTAGGATATTTTCTACATACAAAAGTCTAATAAAAGCTAATAAAAGTTTAAAAACATTTATAAAATTTCTAAACAACTAATAAAAGCTTACAAATATTATTAAATATTATAAACTATTACTAGAGTCTAAATTCAACACATTATATAAACTGTTATTAAAATCTTATAAAAGCTAATAAGTTTTATTAAGAATTATAGTATATTTTTAAGTTTTATATGCCACAGATTATTTCCGCCTGGGACACAATAAATATTTATTAATATTAATATATTAATATTTATTAATATTGTTTCAATGTTGTTACAACGAGTATGCAAATAAATATATTGCAATATATTGTTCAAGTCGCAATCATTGCAAAAACATTGTTGATAACAAATTATTGACAATTTTAAGACTATTTAGGCATGCGCATGCTAGCTGAATGACGACAGATAGTTACCGGAAAAATATTAATTCTGCCGCATGGTTCACCAAAATTGTGCCATCACATGGTAAACACGCATGCTGGACAAAAATTTGCCAAATAAAATGGACAACATTTTGTGCGATTTTAGTGACAGCGCTTTGTCGTCACGAAATGCAACATGTTGATCTGGCTTTCAGCTGTCTTTTTGATACCACCAAATGGCCAACATTATCCAGCACGACCGGGCGGTACAACGCTGTCATATGGATTGTCAAAATGACGACATAATGACGACATGACGTGAGCCGCGCACGAAGCACGGAATTCGGCACTGAGACGGCACCAGGCAAGCACGAGTGCTTGCGCACGCGTGGTGACAGAAAGCAAATTCCATGTTGTGCCATGTCGTGCCGTCAAAAAGTTGGCTCATGGTCAGCACGAAGTTGATCGAAAATCCAGCACGGGAAAGCACGAAATGCCATCATAATGTCATCATTCCTTGATGGCAATTCGCCTTCATGCGACGCGGCATGGAGAGCTGGTAGAATGCCACCCTCGTGCTTACAGCGTCGGCTGACCAAAATTTTTGACTGACCAAGTTGGCACCAAGTTGTCATTCTGATCGCACGGCGAGACGGCACGCGTGGCCGTATAATGCTCGGCATGCGATGTTATCGGGGCGATAACAAGGCGTCGGCACTGTGCCGGCACGTTGACGGCATGCATGCCGCATGCGTGACGGCACAGTGACGTCCGTGTACTCCGGCCCAGAAACGGCATGTTGACGGCATGCATGCCGCGCGCTTATTCCAAAATTTGACAGCACGCCATGCCGTCAACGTGCTAGCTTTATGCCTTGCGTTTTGCCGGCAATATGCCTGCACGATTGAATTTTGCGTGCGCCTCTGCAGGTGCCCAGATAGCATTGAGTCGGCACTGTGTCGGCACGCTGACGGCCCGCGGGCCGCCCGCGGTCCGGCATTGTGACGGATTCCTGCCCCGCTTCTGAGACGGCACGGTGCAGGAACGCGGTCCTGGCACGCGGGCCGTTATAGTGCCGTCATTTTGCCGACACAATTTGCATGCGCGATTGGTACTGCGGCCCGCGTGCCGGCAACGTGTCAGCACTGTGCGGTGCAATTTGCCGACAATATGCCAGCACGGCGATGTATATATATATATATATATATATATATATATATATATATATATATATATTATTTATATTAAATGTATAATTTTATCATAATAAAAATACTGTATTTTATATTTGTAATTTTTTATTTATATACTTTAAATATTTAATTTTTGTACAATAAATTAATAAGTTAATACATAATATATATATGGTTTTGCAGAATAACAACATAAGTCCACTTTTCTGTTTTGAAGATACTAATACTTAAAATTTTTATTTTCCATTTGAACTAATGTAAAAAAAATCATAAATAGTAGATAAGGCTACTTATTTTTACACTTTCTTGATTTTGTGCACTTTTATCTGAAAATATACTATATAAAGATATTAAAATCGCTTAAAACTCAATTTTAAAAAAAATGGACTTGAGTTGTTTTTCCGGGAATCCGCAGCAGATATATACATACAATAATAACATATATATACCATTTATTTACGTAAATATTTAAATTTAATTATAATTTTATACTTTAATTATGATTATTCACATACTCCTACTGAATAATCTCAAGTAAGATTCTCACCTGAAATCTCATACCAAAATCTCATGTTATTATATGTACACTTAATGAAATATTGAAATTCGTTCAGAATGAACTTTTACTACAGTTTTTTTTATTAGTCTTGAAGTTTCTTTCGTCTTTACAATACATCAGGAAAGTATAATACATTTTTGGTCAATTTTTATTTGAAAATTTTTATATATCAAATTTTGAAATTTTAAATCTCACCTGAGATCTTACCAGAGATCTCGTGTGAAATTTTGAGTAAACATTCATGAGGTTTTCGCATGATATTTCGCATGATATATATATATATATATATATATATATATATATATATATATATATATATATATATATATATATATATATATATATATATATATATATATATATATATATATATATATCCCTACCAAAAAATCTCAGGTGAAATATCATGCGAAACCTCATGAATTTTTACTCAAAATCTTACACGAGATCTCTGGTAAGATCTCAGGTGAGATTTAAAATTTAAAAATTTGATATATAAAAATTTTCAAATAAAAAATTGGCCTAAAAATGTATTATACTTTCCTGATGTATTGTAAAGGCGAAAGAAACGTCAAGACTAATAGAGAAACTGTAGTAAAAGTTCATTCTGAACGAATTTCAATATTTCATAATAATATATATTTCACGTAAACCCGTGAAGAAATTTTTTACATTTCGCTGAAAATGTTTTTACTAGTTCAGAATAGTGAAAAAAGCATGTAAATAAAATTTTAGCTCATAAGACCCAAATCTTGCAGAACCGTGACCCTAAAAATAAAGTTTATTTAAATTTTTAGAAAAGTAGAAAAATCAATTCGAGATAGGTGCAATTTGGGTATTTACATATATATATGCATTTTTTTCTGTAAATTTTCTGTACAATATGCTGACATTTTTTTCAGACCCCAATTGTCACGTTTCTGATTGGTTTATAAAAGATATATACTGTTATATGCTATTTAAAAAATTTCGGCAGTTTATTTTAATCTCAAAATTTTGTAGTAATAAGAGCTTCAAAATGAGAGCAGGTAGATCATGGACCGAGCTTTATAACTGACGTTACAGCATTTTGAAAGAAATCTACATACAATTTATATATCTATATGTATGTAGGGTATATCATTTATAAAATAAATCTTCATATATAGATATACAAATTGTATGTAGATTTCCTTCAAAATTCTGTTACTTCGGTTAATAAGCTCGGTCCATGGTCTACCTGGTCTCATTTTGAAGCTCTTATTACTATATAACGGTATATCTTTTATAAATCAATCAGAAACGTGGTAATTAGGGCCTAAAAAAGTGCTAGCATATTCTATAGAAAATTTACAGAAAAATATACAGAAAAATAATAAAAATGTATATGTGTAAATACCTAAATTGCACCTATCTGGAGCTAAAAATTATTAAAGTTTTCTCTGTTTCTAAGAATTGAAAAAAACTTTATTTTTAATAGGGCCACAGTTCTGCATAGTTAGGGTATTGTGATCTAAATTTTTTTTGCATACATTTTTTAACTATTCTGAACTAGTAAAAACATTTTAAAACGAAATGTAAAAAATTTCTTCCATGGTCGACGTGGAATATATATATATATATATATATATATATATATATATATATATATATATATATATATATATATATATCAAGAAATTTTATATATATATAGTCCCTGAAAATATTTACGTAAATAATGGTGCAGGCATTGTGCAGGTTCCCCTATTGAAAATATCAAGCTAAATCTCAAGCTTCAAATTCAGCGATGAGTTTGAATCCGGCTCGATCGAACTTGAAATTCAGCGATGAGGTTGAATCCAGCTTGATCAAACATGAAATGTAGGTCGATCAGGGTGGATTTTTTGAGTTTGATTTCGAGCTTGAAATCGAGCTGGATTTTAAGTTCGATCAAACCAGATTCAACCTCATCGCTGAATTTCAAGCTTGAAATCCAGCTTCAATTTTTTAACAGGGATTGTCTGAGCTGCAACTCGCAAGAAGCCTCCTACTCAACATCATTCTCGTTGCCCCTGCGTCATCGAGAGTTTTGCAGGCATGTCCACGCGCTCGTACGACAACAGCATGACCTTGGGAACCATTCAGCAGATCGCTATCACTTCCAGGCAGGTGCACACCGTTTCTGCGCTCGAAGTGTTATGAACTCTTTTGAAAAAAAACAAAATAATAAGATTTTTATTGCATTATGGGTTGGAAAGTTATAATAGAATGATGAATAAATTACCTTTGCTAGGCCCTCCTTGAAGCTCAGCTTGCAAGTCTGAAAACGATGTCATTTTTGTCGCTCCCAGCCTCAGCTTGTCTACCTCAGTCTTGGGTCAGTCGCTGAATCGGCAGTCTTTATTCCTTGACGTCGTCTCTCAGTACGTGCTGGATCGGTTCTAGAGTTATTTTCTAACGTCTCTCAACGGCATCTGAAAACAATTATTATTTTTATTTTAATAGAAGTAATAATAACACTAAAGAATTCCCAGACGGCAAAACAAATTTCATGAATGTCGCATTCAAAAACTCTTCTTCTTTTTGGACTGGATGGCAGGGGTTCTTGATGTTCTTCTTCTTCTTCTTCTTCTTCTTCAGGAGCTCGTCTTCTCCTCGGAGATGGTGGCAGCTGCTCCTCATCTCTTTCTTCGGGCAGTAGCACGTCTCTGCGTATCTCTTCGAGACGCCGTAGACATTGCTTAAGGCTTTTCAGGGCCCTGGTCAAAAATGGAAACATTCATAATTAATATAATAAGTCTAGTGTGACAAGTAAAATAAAATATATAAAACAATATACCTTCACAAGCTGACACAAAACGGGTATCACGTAGTCTTGTGACATTTTTTTTCTTATCTCCAAGCCAAGTAACATTGCACAGAAGCTCTGTGTTGACTGCAAAGTCAGAGTCATCGGTATTTCTACCACCAAGATAAATCAAGTAGTTGACCTAAACATAAAGGATATATTTAAGAAATGAAAAATTTAATAATTATAAAACTAAGTCTTGCGTTCAGGGGTTTGACGGTTCATGGGTTGTAGGTTTCATATGTTTGAAGATTCATGGATTTTAGAGTTTGAGTGTTCATTTAACCTCCGAAGCACTCACCAGACACCTAGAAACAACGCAGCATTAGTAAGGGGAGATTACAGTGATAAACTAAACACTAATCTCACCTGATAATATTGGCAGTGGACGAATGCAGTAGGAAGCTGTATGTAAACATAACCTCTTCGAGGTTAACCGTGCCACTGCTGCTGCCGCAAGTACGCCGTCCTGGGCCTTGCAGCTCTCGTCTTCGTGCCCCTTCGTGGGGACCGTAGCCCAGATACCCCTCCTGCTGCATCCATCGTCGCACTTCCTCGTCCTGGCCACTCGTCCTTCCTCGTCAAAACTAACCTATTTATTAACATAATATAATTATTAGAATAATTATAAATAAAAAAATTTTACATCTCAGCCAGGGTGATCCTCAAGACAATCTCTTCACCCTGAAACGTCCAGAAAGTTGCCACAGTTCTCTTGGGAAATCCAAATTGCAGCATGTAAATAATTAATGATAGTAATTATTTACTATGAACTGCAATTGCACGTGCGCGCGCCAGGATGATCCTCAAGACGAGCTGCACTTCCTCTCGAACGTCCACCACAAACTTGCCACAGGCGAATTATATAATTCAGAATTCCAAATTACACCACAGATAACTACAATAATTAATAACTACAATAATACCGCTATAATTATTAAGAACAATTTCACTTATTGCGCGCGTCTGCAATTGAAGATCAAGTCTTCATGAAACCAGGGACATTACTGCAATGGCGGGATGCGATATATTTCTTCAAACAACAGAAAGCTCGAAATTATTTCAAGACTTTAAATTTATAATGTAAATCAATTTTAATATTCAATTATAAACAAATATATTTATTATTAATAAAAATATAAATCATAAAATTATACTATTATTTATTTATTTATATTTATTTATTTATTCAATTACACCAATTGAGCCCCATATAAATAAATTAACAAATCATTACTATTATTATCAATTTTATTTGTAATAGAAATAATAACTTAAATATGCAATTAAATTATATTTTTATAATTATATTGATGGCACGTCGTGCTGTCCATAATCCGTCACATTGCGGCCACGATTTTCCCGACACGGCGGGCTTGCACTGTGCCGTCATTCTGCTGGAATCTAAAAGTTCAAAAAAGTGATGTTGCGTGACGGCACGATGACGGCACAGGGCGGTCACGACGTGCCACCGAATCGGACAGCACGCCGCGACTGCACAGTGATGGCACAAATTCGTCACGCCGTGCCAGCACGCCGTGCTCGGCACGGGCTGCTATCTGGGTGCTTATAACCTCCAAATATATTATGTATATTAATTTTTAAAATAAAAATAAAAAATTTGAAATTATATATAAATTTACTCTTTATTAAATTTCAATTACAATAAATATTACAATTTATAATAAATATAACAATAATATTGTAATAACTATTATATACTGCATGCTAATGTATCTTGAATGCTCGTGAGCGTTGATAAATACCCTTACGAAAAAAGCCCTTAGGAATCCCTGTAGGATTTCCTGAAGTAATTTTTCTAGAGTGGAATATTATTTATGTTCTAGAATATGAAATTGTTAAAATCACTACAATAATTTAGGAAGTTTGCCTTTATAGGTATAGCACCATCCGTATGATAACACTAAAACTCAGGGACTAAGCTTGAAAAAACGAAAATTTAATTAACTTGATTACAAAATTAAAAAAATTAAAGTTCGAAGCTTTAATCCCTAAGTTTGGTCTTATCGTCCGGATGGAACTATACATATAAAGGCACATTTCCTAAATTATTTTAGTGATTTTAATAATTTCATATTCTAGAACATAAATAATATCCGATTCTAGAAATATTCCTTAAGAAAATCCTGCAGGAATTCCTGCATGAAAACAGTACGAAAATATTGCGGGGATTCCTGCAAGGAATCCTGCAGATCCCCTGCCGATCAGTTTCTTGCATGATTCTCTGCTAGAATTCCTGCAGGCTTTTTACGTAAGGATACTGATGCCATCCTGTTGATTTGTCTTGATTATAGCTGCACCTTAAATAATTATTTTTGTAGAAAATCTGCAAATTATTATAAAATTTAATCACTTGAAAAATTGAATAAAGTTGTAGATTAATGAAATCTAATATTGAATAACTCACCTGGAAATTTGATGTATGCACTCGCAAGATTTTTGCTTACAGCTATAGGTACATGCAGCTTTAGAATCTGAAAATCATTAAAAATATAAAGTTAAACAGTTAAAAAACAATTAATAAATACAGTCTACTGAAAGAGTAAAAACAAAGCATTAAGGGATTAAACCTGAGTTAAATTCTGTTAAAAATCATTGTCCATTTTATACACGGCAAAAATATTTTGACACAATCTACGTTGATGAAAGCTTACTTGTGCTTACTACTTTACAACTTACTTAAGTATATTATATGTTATTTTGCCAAGAATTAGATCCGTCCAAGTGGTTTTTATAGTCCCTTATAATAAACTAATTTATGTAATATATATATATATATTTATTCGGAAATTCCAATTTAGGTTAGCGCACGCCATATATATCTATATTATTTTTCTCCAATCCAATTAATCGAGCTATTATTGCCGTTCGATATGTCCCCAATCGCACGCCATGCTGTCCGTATGCCGTCAAAATGCTGCCACGATAATCTGAATTTCTGCGCCACAGCGTGTCGGCATGTTGCCGTCAATTTGCAAGCACGCATGCTGCCGCAAAAAAAAAACAAAAATGGTGACCACGCATGACCGCACGCTGACGGCAGAAAACCGTCACGCGTGCCGGCACGTGCTGTTATCTGGGCTAGTATATCGCTCTCGGCTCCAGACGCTGCTTGCGTCGATTGTGCTGCCGCTCGCCTGTCGGCAAGAGCGGGCGCACTTCGTGTGGCGGCAACTCCGAGAGTGCCATAAAACATTATTTAAAAAAGAAAATAAAACTACAAACATTAAAATTTCACGCATAGTAAAAAAGTTTATGTTTTTATTGCTAATTGCTTTTTCAAAATGAAAACTGTGATAGTGAACATTTTTTAATAGTCAACCCTGTATTTACAAAGTGTGCTTCCAGACACTGAAATTCTTTAAAAATAAATGTATCCATAAGGTCTAAGTGAACCATTCCTGATCTCGTCATGGGGGCTTTTTTGGCTGTATAGAAGCCGAGAAAACTCGAATGATTAAAAAAAACGGGAAAATAGTACATTGTACAGGGAGGAAAATTGAATTTTTCTAGCGAGGATGACGTTTGAGCACGAGGGGGAGTCGAGGGCGTCGAAGGCGCCCGAGACGGACCCAAGTGCTCAAATATCATCCGAGTCTCAAAAAGCCAGTTCTCCCCCTTGTTACACACCGTGTTTTTTTAATAAGGGCATGAATATAGGCCCTTTTTCGTGTAAGCACTGACAAAAAATAGTAATGATTACTAACCCAGGGTAGGACTGATTACAGGACTGTCTAGTAAAAAAATATAATAAGGCTTTTGCCTATAAAAATTGTATTGAGTACTAGACGTCTAATAATTATTCCAAATTTGTCTAGTAATGAGTACCTAAAATGTACATCATACCAAATTTACTAGCCAGCCTTGTAACCGTTACTACCCTTTTCTCTCAGTGAGTAAAAGCAAATGGGGGATTGAGCATTTCGAGTTGTCAACTACACAAATAAAAAAGAAAATGGGGCCTGCGGCGGCTCAGTCGGTAGAGTGTCGGATTCCCACGTCGGTGACCCGGTTCGAATCCTAGTCTCTGCCGATTGATACAAGCACCTCTGTAAAAATTACATGTGCTTTGTTTACAAACACACCGCAGACCCCCGTCGTCAATTAGCACCACATGGGAGCACAAACATGGCAACGTTAAAAAAAAAAAATATTAATTTTTTTTATTAATTCTTAGGTTTTATATTTTGTTATAAAATACAATAATTTGTTAACATCAATTAAATTTTCTTATTAAACAAAAACACTTGTTATAAATGATTTATATTGTACATTAAATTTAGCTATTAAATTGCATAACTTAACAAAAAAGTTTCAGTTCATTGATTGATTGCATAAATGCATTATTTATTTATTTATGTAACAGTAAATAGAATTAAGTTATTAAATACTGAAAACCCATTAAAACTTTTATAAAATTTTGATTTTTTTTTTCAAAATTTTTCAAAAGCCATGAAAAAATTTAACAGCGGGAGAAAAGTCTTTTTCTCCCTAGGGAGGAAATAGTATATTATGCACCTAGGCAGGTAAAGGATTGGGAGAAAAGTACTTTTCCTCCCGCTACTCAGAAGACGCTCGAAAAGCTCAGTTTTCCATTCGTCTTTCTAGCATGGAAAAAGGCCTTTTTCGTGCAAGTATTAAGAAAAATTTATTGTGCTAAAGCCCTTAAAATAATTCTGAAATGTATTTCCAAGTACATTCACAACTTTTTTTCAACTTTTTGAGGAAATGGCAAACACAGGGTTAAATAATATCTCCATGTATGCGTTCGTATGTGCTTGTGTGTCGCACTCGCACCGCCAGCACTATGTCAACTCTTTTCAACAAGTTATGCAAAATTTGATCAAATTAAGCAAAGATTAGCTAACTTTACCAAAATTTAGCAACAATTAAGAATAGCTAACATACAACAAGAAATGATGGGATTGCGATATACCAAAAACAATGGGCAAAAAAAAACATTAGAAAAATTTTACACGATAATCCGCAAAATTAGCTAAATTCAGTAGATAAAACACTAAAAAGCTAGTGTTTACAGCTATAACAGAATGCTTTTGCAAAGAGAAGTCCTGATTGTGGGGACCTGTTGGTAAAATAAGGCAAACTTTATGATTTGTTCGTAACAGAAAAAAAAATTTATTTTTAGAAATACTTATTTGCTTAGTTTTGATAAATTTTGCCAAACATTGCCTAACTTTACCAAACTTTGTCAAAATTTGCCTAACTTCGCCAAACTTTGCCTAACATTGCCAAGCTGTCCGAAATTCCAATGTTTAGAAAAGTTGGCAAAGTATGGCAAAGTTTAGCGAAGTTTGGCAAAGTTATGCAAAGTTAGTTAATATTTGGCAAAGACTAAGAAATATTTCCCTTAGGATGTTCCGAAAATTTGAAATGGTGAAATTTCACTAATTTATCAGTGAAAGGGATGCAACTATTTGAATTAATGTATATGTACTATTTAATATAGTAGTTATTCAGTATTTAAATAGTGTATAAGCACTAATTTAAATAGTATCATACTTTTTACTGATAAATTGGTGAATGTTCATAATTTCAACTTTATTATAGAGTGTGCACGTATAAACACGGAGAACTATGGAGCGCACTACCTAAACCTTGCTATCGGCCATCAAAATCATCTCGAAGCCCCCTGTTACGAGTACGTGCACTCGAAGTTAAAAAATACTGCATTTTAAAAACGTTCGACTAGAATTTTTCAACGTCGAGTGTACACCTAGATACCAAAAGCTACGAAGCACACTACCTAGACCTCGTCATCAGCCATCCTAATCACGTAGACACCATCTTCGACGAGTATGCACTTTGGGCATAAAAGACTATGTGGCGCGCAACCCTTACCTTGTTATCGGCTACCATACACACGTAGATACCGACTCCAACTTGCCAAATATTGTCGTATAAGCCGTATATAAACAGATGTCCGACAGATCATGATGGTCGTTTAGCAGAGGCGTATAATTAATGTTATTAAAACATACAATTAAAAAATGATTTACAGTGTTAATCGATCAAACTAAATGCCTATCTGTGGACTTTTCCATCTATGGTTATGCATCTGAAACATTTTACGATTGCATATGTTAAAGTAATAAAGAAATTTTATCATATGAAATGGCAGTTTTATTTAAATTGTCGAACAAAATTAAATAATTTTAATATATACTGTTATTATTTTAATAAAATCGTAAAATTTTGTTATTCGTTTAAATGAAATATCGTATTTTACATGCTTTTTTATTAATTATATACGGGCATTACTGCCCTTACCAGCTTAGCAGGTTGCAGGTCCCGATCTCCGCCACCAAAAAAATCCGGAAAATTTTTTTTTTTTAAATGTCCAATGTTTAGTTGTTCACTTCTTATTTAAGCTTATGTATATAAAAAACACATATTTTTATTGTTAAAATCACAAGTTTATACTTGAAGTAATAGCATAGTTACCATAGTCAAAATCCGTTGCAAAAAAATACTTAATTTAGTTCATAAGTCATAAATATCTTTGGTTTTACATAAGTTAATATTTAAGTAACATATGCTAGAAGAAGTCGCTACTGTCCAGTAACTGGCAGTAAAGTTAAGATGAAAGTCGAAATAGGTCTTATATTTTTGTAAACTACCCCAGGTGTATACAGTAATTTCAGTAGTATATTGTTTTTAATATTAGAACTTTCAGAGGTATTTAAAAACACATAAGAATTTTAATTTCACAAATGATTAAAATACTTTTAAATAAATTTTCAAATTATTTATGTACATACTCATTAATTATAACAAGTACATAGTAGAACTTGACATGTTTCTCATTTGATCCTTCGACTGAAATTAGGTTACTATTGTTATATATATTGTTATTATTGTTAGATATATATGTAGAATCTACTATAATGTTGCTGAACGAGATAGGATATATGTATAACAATCACATTAATTTTCTTATTATAAATTACAGTATCTACAATAAAAAGAAAATACATTAATATTAATACACAATGTGCTAATAAATTGTCAAAACTTTATATTTGATGATTTTATAAATAATGTATAAGGTGGCTACAGCATTAGATATTTACACTAAATGATACGTACAATACAAATTTTTTATATCACTTATTATATTATTTATATTACTTACTGAGGCTCGGCCGAGGTATTAGCCGAGGTAATAACGCGGTAATGGCCGCGTTTCTTACAGCGGCAATAGCCGAGGTTCTTACCGCGATAATAGCCGCGTTTCTTACCGCGATAATAGCCGCGTTTCTTACCGCGGTAATAGCCGAAGTTCTAACCGCGGTAATAGCCGAGGTTATTACCGGGGTAATGGCCGAGGTTATTACCAGGGCAATAGCCGAGGTTATTACCGCAGTAATAGCCGCGTTTCTTACCTCGGTAATAGTCGAGATTCGAGCCGAGGTTAGAGCCGAGGTGAGAGCCTAGGTTATATAAATTAACCTCGGCTAACTTCAAGAGAGAAAGAGAGGCGTTGGAATGTCGGAACGCCGGACCACGGAACAGCAGCTTCAATGACGTTATTCGCCATCAGATGGCGCAAGTACCTTCGGAATGGAATGGAGAGTATCTCCGTCGGCGAGAAAAATAAGCTACGAGAGCCAGCGTCAATTCTCTTATTGAATTATTGTTACCTGGCTCAACATTATGACTTCCTAGGCCAGACGCAGGAAGCACTTGATGAAATTGATGCTGCCATATATCACTCTACCTACCCCTTATTGAACTTTTTATTTATTTCTTTCAAAGAATAGTCTGAAAGTGAGCTCGACAACTTTTTTGGGTTATGACACCTGCCTGCGCTCACAGTGATTTCGCGAAGAATATCGCCGACACCGAGACGTCGAGATTCTTCGAGGCTGGCGAGGAGCAGAATAATCCCAAATAAGCTCTCAATAAAAAATTTTCCCTGGTAATGTGACCTGTTGTGCGTGACTTAGCCGACTACATTCCATAATTATACGTAAAGTGCGCGTAATGAAGTGTAAAGAATTTTTTCTCATATTTGCTTGAAAAACGAAATATCTTAAGCAATTATACTCTGGGGGTAAAATAAACAGTGAATGAAGTAATGTTTTTAACTCTTTATCAATGTCAATTTTTTACACTCATATATGTAGCTTTTGTCATGCTCTTACAAGTCATGTTTAAATAAACATTTGGTACTTATTTTAGTGGTTGAGTTGAGGACTATATTTTGTAAGTTGTGCATTAATCAACAATAATGATAAAAAGAAACACCTGTTTCTTTAAAGAAATTTCTATACCTTTGCAAAAAAATGTTTTCAATTCCTGTGCCTTTTCACATTTCTTTATTAATATATGTATCTTAACTGGCCTGCCATATTAAAGTGAACACCACATACCATGTGGAACAGCATTATTATTTATCACACATCGACGCCAATTTTTAAAAATATCATTTTGTACATAAATAGAAAATCATTAAAATGTTTTACTTATTTTGAAAAGTATACTGAACGATAAAATGAGGTATGAAATAAATTATATTTTAAATAAATTAAATGTATATTAAGAAAAAACAAATTAAAAAAGAATAGTCAAGAAACTATTCAGATATGATACAATACACTCTGAGGACTTGTATATCAACGTTCAAGTCTGCATCATTTCAAGATTTTAAGCTTGATAATTAAATATTAAAAAACTGGTGAATAGTCTAGACTTAAGAATTGGTATACAAGCCCTGAGAGTGTATTGCATCATGTCTACGTAGTTTCTTGACTTTTCAGAAAGCAGAAGGTATACTTTGCTCTGAAGGACTTGCGTCAAAATCGCATTTTGAGAGCATAGTACGCCTTCTGCTCCATGAAAAGTCAAAAAAATACAAAGGTATGATGCAGTACACTCTGAAGGCACGTATATCAATTTTCATGTCTAGACGATGCACCAGTTTAGCAATATTTAACTTTCAAACTTTAAATTTTAATGATAGAATATTATAGTATATTACGATACGAGTGATCTAAGTAGGCCATTATTTCACGGCGTGAAATAATGAGCTTTTACTTAGATCACGAGTATCGGATTAGTATATTATGACACTGTTGTGGGAGATGGTTTTCTACCTTGCTCGAGGGTTTTCGCACGAGCGAAGCGAGTGAGAAAATCGAGTAAGGTAGAAAAACACCTCCCACAACAGTCTCATACGATATTTTATAGCACAACAACCTCAAAATCGACAATAAAGTTGGCATTTTGAGGTTAGTGTGCTATAAACTATTTTATAGCACGTGTGATATAAACCCGCCGATTGAAATTTAATGTATGTAAATGCAATATTTACTTATTCAAACGAACGAAAAGCGTAAACATTTCAAATCCTAACATATGCTCTTTTACACTGCGTATTATTTTTCCCATGCTCAGCGGTGTAATTGTACCGTGAGTAGAATGACGATCTCTTGTCATTTTACCGCTTGACCGGTATATTTACCATGCTCAGCGTAGGTCTCGATTGTTGCGCAAGCTCAGCGGTGTAATATTCCGCAAAAATTTTGACTGCGTTGTGTATACTACATCTTGTGCTTGATTCGTTTTCCATTCGTGTTTGAATATATACTCAGATTCTCATAGTTTTTTTCAATTTTTTTCATATTTTTCTTCCAGTTTTTTCATCTATTGTAAATTTTTCAAAAGTTTTTTTAAAGTTCCTTTGAATTTCATAAGAGTGAAGTGAAAAATAAAGCTATTCAAACAGATTAGTGAAATGAAAAGTTTTTTATAGTCTATTATTATAGTTATGGTGATTATTTAAAATAGTATATTTACAGTTGTAATATTTAATAAATAGTTTATTTGATTTGAAAATTTGAATTATATTGTTTTTGTTTACTATTATTATTATATGTATCCCTTTTAATCCTATCTCTCATCATTTACAATTATTTGTTATTCAGAAAAAACAGAAAAAGTACAACTATATTTACAACGAATGTTTACATAAAAAGATAACAAAATTTAATTGAATATTCAAAAAAATGCGCTCTGCCGCTCTAATGTCAAGTGAAACTAACCTCAAATTCAGAAACATATTTTACTCGATCAACATTATTTTCTGGTATATTTCGACGGTATATACAGGGATTTACTTCTTCTTCTTTCTATTCTTATATGTAACAATACGCTATAGAGTGATTTTTGTCATTAATTATCGATAATTACGAGCCCATGACTTAAGTAAATTCATTATTACACGGTGAAATAATGAGCTACTTAGCTCACGGATAAGCGTGGGCTAAGAGCGGGTTTAGATCACGCAGTGCTACAAAAATAGTGGTGCATTACTTAGACTTAAAACTTCCTATACATATCATCCGAGTATATAGCATCATGTCTGTATAGTTTCTTGACTTTTCAGAAAGCAGAAGGTATATTTTGCTCTAAAGGACTTGCGTCAAAATCGCATTTTGAGAGCATAGTACGCCTTCTGCTCCCTGAAAAGTCAAAAAAATACAAAGGTATGATGCAGTACACTCTGAAGGCACGTATATCAATTTTCATGTCTAGACGATGCACCAGTTTAGCAATATTTAACTTTAAAAATTTAAATATTAATGATAGAATATTAAAATAGTGGTGCATTTGTGGCACCCTGGGAGTTGCCGCCACGACAAGTGCGCACGCTCCTGCCGACAGGCGAGCGGCAGCACAATCGGCGCAAGCAGCGACTGGAGCCGAGAGCGTTCTTCTAGCCTCGGCCTCCTATCGCTGTCTCGCTCTACACTCGGCTACAGAGCCCCGAGAGTTGCACGCACAGGACTGCACGCAACAGCTCGATACAACGCCACAGCTCTGGCGCATCGCCTTCAAATTTAAATATCTTTTTACGGCTAACTTAGCATTTCTGTATATTTGTAAATATTGTACATAGTTGAATATAGTGCTACAAAAATCAAGGAGTGTGAAAAACCCCTTTTCTCTCTCCTGCCATCGTCCGCCTCGCTCCTGTCCTCGGCGCAAGCAGCGCTGCACCTGCTGGGGCGATTCCCTATGCGCCCTGGCAACCCGCGGCATAGCCCGCACACATTACTTAGACTTAAAACTTCCTATATATATCCTCAGAGTATATAGCATCATGTCTGTATAGTTTCTTGACTTTTCAGAAAGCAGAAGGTATATTTTGCTCTAAAGGACTTGCGTCAAAATCGCATTTTGAGAGCATAGTACGCCTTCTGCTCCCTGAAAAGTCAAAAAAATACAAAGGTATGATGCAGTACACTCTGAAGGCACGTATATCAATTTTCATGTCTAGACGATGCACCAGTTTAGCAATATTTAACTTTCAAACTTTTAATCTTAATGATAGAATATTTCAATAGTGGTGCATTACTTACACTTAAAACTTCATATATATATATATATATCCTCAGCATATATAGCATCATGCCTGCGTGGTTTCTTGACTTTTCTGGAAGCAGAAGGTATACTTTGCTCTGAAGGACTTGCGTCAAAATCGCATGTTGAGAGCATAGTACACCTTCTGCTCCCTGAAAAGTCAAAAAACTACAAAGGTATTATGCAATACACTGTGAGGGCTTGTATATCAATTTTCATGTCTAGACAATGCACCAGTTTTGTAATATTTTACTTTCAAACTTATTCTTAATGATAGAATATTTAAAAATTGGTGCATTGTCTAGTATTTGCTGTAAAATAAATCTATTTGCTGAAAGAGTGGAAGGATGTTTAATTCATAAAAAAATGAGATGTAATTTTTGAGATTAACAGATATAATTAAAAAATGTGTATTAAAGTACAGTAACTACATACACTTTTTATAATAAAAATCTATAAATCGATACAGGTATGCAGAGTACAATATTCTACACGAAAATCAGCTTGTTTACGTTGAATCGGAGCCGGTACTCGCGACTGCCCCGGCTCGATTCGCGGCTAAAACTCGCTTGATATTAGGGTTTGTTTATAGGCTGGGTACACGTAGACTTCTGCGCCCCCGGTAGTTGAAAAACAAATCATTTGGGTGAAAAAAATAAATAGATAACTACGGTTTTGTACATAAAACGGATAAAATAATAACTTTTGGATTTCTATGCAACGATTTTTTGGAGTTTTCAACGTGTTTCAGATTAAAATTAGAATATTTGAGTCAAAATGGATTGTTTACTTTTCACCCAAATGAGTCGTTTTCCGATACCTGGGGGCGCTGAAATCTACGTGCACTCAGCCTATAGTGGAGACAAATTTGCAACTCGCAAGTATTTCATGATTTACATAAAAATATTCATTTTTAGAGAGGCTTTTATCAAATTAATTATCAACAAATATCATTTCCATGGCGGAATTTGAAATTGTCTATCGCACACGTTACTATAATGAAAGCGCTAATACTTTCTCTCTCGCACACCTATAAGTATGTTTCGCTTCATGACATCGCACCCTAAGCGACCGCGCGAATACGCCGGTTGACGGTTACGTGACCATCACATGAAACACATCGCTCTCAGCTGAGCAGAGTTGACTGCTCACCGAAGCTCACGGGGTCACTGCTCGCGAAACATTTGCCGGATCCTGAAAAACGCTGATTCCGATGCTATATATTTACCTCTATTTTGCGGCAGGGCCGCACCACGTTGACCTATGCATACTTGGTCTCTGCCACAAATTCCGGCGGTGTCGAGTAGGATTTGATCGTCGATCTGCTCCAAAATCTGCAAGCTCTGTTCACTCTGCAGGTATACTGTTTGACTCGGCCACAACTGCCGACGGCGTCGATGATTTGCTCCAAAATTTGCAGACGCGGTTTCACAAAATCGATTGTGTTTCGGAGTGCAACTCGGAACGTACTTCTCCAAGTACTAGCGGTCAGCTGTTGATTGCGGATCTTTTATTTTCCATCCTGACGGCTGACGACGGTTTCAAGTTCGCCTTCAATACCGAAATATCCGTTATCGATATGCCTCCTACAGCTCGTTAAGCAGCTTGTGTGAAACGGTATCTTCATCACCCAGTCGAGGTTCTGAGATCTTCAGCAACAGCAGCAGCAGACAAGATCCATGGATAGTCATGTAGGAAGATTGACAACTCGCCGACTTAGAGTCTGATGTTTTTAAAGTTTCAGCTGTTACTTATTCCACAGATGCTCAACTGCGCCTTATTGCTTCGTCCACTTTATTTTAGCGCATGACACAGTTTTTCATCGTGAAATATGGAAGCATTTAATTTGAGGCAATGCTGCGCAGATCCCAGACATACAGTAGATACGGTTTTAGATATTGTGAAAAAAGTTCAAGTTCACGAGATAAATCAAGGCAGAAGAAAATTTAGTGAATATCACAATCTATTTCCCTTATTAAAGAAACACCCTGATAAATTCGAATCGTACATGAAAATGAAAGTAACTACATTTGAAGACATTTTATCAAAAGTATATAGTTCTTTAACAAAAAATTGGTGCAACCTACATGAACAACCCATTAAACCAGAAGAAAATTTGGTCGTCACCATCAGGTACAGTTATTATTATTTATAACAATTTAAAAAAAAATTCTTATTATGAACCATGAAGTTAATAATAAGCGTTTAAATATTATTTCAGATTTCTAGCAACTGGTGCTTCTTACAACGATCTTTTATTTTCATTCTTAATGGGCAAATCTACCATATGTTGTTTGCTTGAAGATGTAATGACAGCTTTATGGAGAAATCTGTGTTCTATGCACATGCCACCGCCAACTGAGGAAATGTTCATGGATATTGCTCAGGATTACTATTTATTGTGGGACGTGCCACATTGCATTGGGTCCATAGACGTTCGCCACATAAGGATAAAAAAACCGAGTCATTCTGGAAGTAAATATTTTAATTATAAAAAATTCTTTTCGATCACTCTTCAAGCTGTTGCTGATGCTCGGTACAGATTTGTCATTATTGATGTTGGTGGGTACGGACACCAACACGATGCTACAACATTTAGACACAGCAGTCTGTATAGAGCTTTGAAAGCGAATAAGCTTAAAATCCCTGAAGATGATGAGCTTTACAAATCCCGCACTATTTTGCCTTATTTTTTTATCGGTGATGGAGCTTACCCCTTCAGTACAAACTTAATGAAACCATATCCTGGTAAAAATCTATCAGAGCATCAGTGCCTTCTCAACAGTAGATTGTCCCGAGCTAGAGTTACTATTGAATGTGCGTTTGGGCGACTATGCCAGAAGTGGCGAATTTTTTATAAGACCATGGAGTATCCACCGAAAAAAAGTGAATTAATAGTGAAAGCTGCGTGCATTTTACATAATGTCATTATAAATCTTGAAAATCCAGCAACTGTTGTATCCAGCAATTTACTCACTGAAGCATCAATTCTTGAAATCGATGAGCATGAAAATGAATTGTTAAGTGGCAATGGAGAAATTGTAAGGAGAAAACTAGATTTTTTTGTACGAAATCCAATATAACTTGTTTTTTGGTACGTTTGTTAAAATACCATTAAGGGGTGTCAAAGTCAATTTTTATCCTTCCTACCTTACCGACCCGAGAATTATAAAATATTGGCTTTAATTAAAAGAATAAGTATAATTATGAAAAACTAAGAGGTCATTGCCCTCCGTAATACAATTATCTATCACTGTGCAAAGTTTCAAACAAAAACTTCAAAACCTCTACGAATGGCTTTCGAACGAAATTTATATTAATCTATTAGTCTATACTCTAACTTTCAAATTTCGTCAATTTAAGGCCAAAAATGAAGTGTTGATAAAAATGACTTTAAAGATTGCAAATTGTATATAAATCAATGTAATTAAATAATATAAAAATATTCAAAAAACTTATAGGATACTTTATAAAACAATTTTAAAATTTCCAGCATATAGAGAAACCTTTAGGGGAGGATGGGGTATTGCTGGTCACCTAAGCAAACGTGCTTGTTATTTCCACTTTCAAATTGTTTTGCTTTAACTTTAAATAATTATTATGTTAGTTCAAACCATTGACTTTAAATATTTTTTATTGGTTTAATATCAAAATTTAAGATATCAAAGTTATAAGTCGAAATAAAAAAAAGAATTGTGACGTCCAACAGACTACAAATATAACTAAAGCTACAAGCTTTTAAATGCGCCTTTTATTTTGGCCTATGCTTTCGCACAATAGCCAGGGTCTCTAAGGCAAATCGTATGTAATTAGTTTCGAATGTCTTGAACCCTAGTAATGAGGATTCTCGGCTTTACTTCAACTCTTAGAAATGATGTCTCTTTCTGTTATTGATGAGTTTATTACCTTGGGATATGTATATTGGTATATCCGTGAGGTTCAAAAATAAGTTTTATTAGTGGGATATACTGTACGTGATTAAATATTAATGATTAATCACGAGGCGTATATCCATAAACATTGCCTTAGTATGCTTTACGCTTCCATAAATGATGGCGAGGTGCATTACTAAAGTATGTTGTTCTATAATTCTGGCGTACGTAAGCGAAAATAGCCCGCGAGGTTCAGAATATATAGAAATCACAGGTATGCTATACGTTACTAGTTACTAGCGACGAGGTGCAGTACCATATGTGATGTATTGCGTTCAATTTTTTATATATATATATATATATATATATATATATATATATATATATATATATATATATATATATTAGGTACTTTTATTAAATTTGAATCTTTTTAGTAATAAATCTATTTATTAAAAGCAATTTATACAAGAAATAGAAGTCTTAATATAATCGGTACAAAAATTGTAAATAAAATATAATTACTTTTCGGATAGTTAATTTGTAATTCTATTTGAATAATTTGTTTTTATTCTTGGTTGTTTTAACCCGAATTGTTTTTAATATAATGGAATTTTTGTGTGTTTTTCGATTTAACAACTGTCTACCCGGATATTTGAATTTAGTGTAATTGTCTACAAAGATCTGTATCTTTTTACTATTCCGTCTTGCACAAACCTCGCTTTTCCTGAACAGATACTGCTCTAGAGGCGCGTCAGTGAGTGAGACGTTTATACTATTACTATTCCGTCTTGCACAAACCTCGCTATTTCTGAACAGACACTGCTCTAGAGGCGCGTCAGTGAGTGAGACGTTATACTCTTCCGTCTTGCACAAACCTCGCTATTCCTGAACAGATACTGCTCTAGAGGCGGGTCAGTGAGTGAGACGTTATACTCTTCCGTCTTGCACAAACCTCGCTATTCCTAAACAGATACCCGTCTAGAGGCGCGTCAGTGAGTGAGACGTTCGAGTTTATAGAGTTCACACAAGCTTTGCTGTACAGGAACAGATACTGCTCCTAAGGCGCTTCGACGAGTGAGATACTCTGAGTCAAACACAAGATTGCGTAACAGGAACAGATACTGCTCCTGAGGTGCTTGTCGAGCGAATGCTGGTGAGACCCTCTGGACCAGCTCCTTTTAAACAGCTTTTCGCTGTATCTCGCCTATGCTAAAGGGTCGAGCGAACGAGGTGAGGATGAGCAAGGACGAATAGCGACGAACGTTTCCTCCTTTTTCTCCTCCCACGCGCTTTTCCTCTTATTAGGCTAATGCTTAAGACAGAGAAAGAAGAAGAGGGGTTGTGGGTGAATAGGTCCTCAGAGGGCGTCGCTAAAGAAGCGCGCGCAACTAGGCTTTGGCGCTCGGGCCTTTTTTGGTGGGATGAGCTTTTTCTTAGAGAGATAGGGAGATCTTCTCTCTCGCTTGCTCTCTTGCTCCTTCTCTATCTTTCGCATTTTACATTTGATTTTCTTAATATTAACCTAAAATATTTAATACTATAAAAAATCATTAATGATAATATTGTGAAAATATTTACTAATTATATATATATATATATATATAGTTATTATTTTTGATAAAACTCATATTACAATTATAGTAATTAATTAATGTGTACATATGGTTAAAATAGTATAAGATTAAATGGCAATAATAATGAGAAAAAGTAATGAAAGTAAAGTTAATATTAATTTACGTTTACTTAAATTCGAAGTGTGTATAATAAAAGGTTGCAGTAAAAATTACTATAATGTAAACTGTAATTAGTGAATAAACATTCATATTTAAGTGCATAAAATTATCATCTTATATGTAAATATTATTATTATAACAGAATACTTAAAACTACATTTTAGAATTAAGCTATCGACTTGATTCTTTCGCACAACATTTTTATTTGAATTAAAAAACTATATTACGATGTTCAAAAATGTAAAAAGTTATTATCTTATATGCTACGCTATTCGTTTTCAAAATAATATTTCAGCCTGTATTTATCCGCTCAACAGAGGCTGCATATAGTCGACGCTTCTGTTTATCTCTCAGCTAGGATAGAGGGAGAGCAAACGCACATGTGCGCGTCTAACGGCACTTGCCAGCCGTACCCTTGCTGTGCAGTGCGTCTGCTTAGAAGAAGCTAGATTCACACTTGCTACAGTATAAAACGATGCTTTAAAGTTTTTTTATTTTCTATGTTTTTAGATTTTAATGTGATTTTATGTTTCTATGTTTACGATGTCACAGAATTTTAACCGGATTTACTCTACATCAAAGGGTAATGCCGGTCAGCTTTGGTACAATTCCGATCACTATTAGAAAGTTACTTTTATAGGTGAAAAATTTCTTTAAATCATTTATACAAACTTTCATATGATCCGTTTCATTATTATTCGCACTTACATAGTGAAATATGTAATAACATAACCACTGTTCAATCGAAAACACTTAATTTGAAAAAAACACTTAAGCAAAGTTACCCTACCTGAGAGCGCAGCGCAACGATTTCTTAGCCTCACTTTCAGGAGCGTCATATAAATAACATTGTGACTAAGATTACCCCAATTTTGCTTAGTAAATTAAATTGAAATGACAAAAAAGTAATAGGTTTATACCATTTTTTCTTCACTACTTCGTATTCTTAGATTGTTCAAATTAATAAAGTTGCCAAATATATCTGCATAAAGTAACAAATAATATTTATAAAGCTTATTTTATAGACCAGATTTCTTATCAGAAATATAGGCTTACACTTTGATTGTGTATAATTGCTTAATAAAACTGATTAGAAGGTTGTTTGGACATTAGATTAATTGCATTTTATGTTGCGCTTAATGATTTAATTTAATGATGATACAAACATTCATTTTTGTAACAAGACATTTTAATATAGTAATGAAAATAAATTTATTGGTTTATATAAATATGCATTTATTTTATATTTTTTAAGTAAATATATTATTAACGTGTTATTCCAAAATTATAACTGCATCTTCAACATTCATTTTTTTCTTCGGAGGCTCTGTGTTTTTTGACTGAACTTTATTTGACTCCGGATTCAGATATTTTCGTAATAATTGCATTAATTGTACGCGGAATTGTAGATGGTCATCTTCTGCCAACTTACAAAGATCAGGATGCAGCATTTTTAAGTAGACCATATCCCCCTGTGTATCGAATGTGACAGTGTTGAGCTGTCTTTCGATCATGTCACGCTTATCCATGTTTGTTGAGAAGATCTGTTTCTGTAGAGAAAAAGCAAAAAACACTGGAATAAATGTTGTGTCTCGGATTGAAATGCCAATGCCAATTTACCAGGAATAAATTTTGTGAAGCTGCAAACAAAATCGTAATTGACAAC
Source organism: Gastracanthus pulcherrimus (assembly GCA_949152435.1). Lineage (NCBI taxonomy): Eukaryota > Metazoa > Arthropoda > Insecta > Hymenoptera > Pteromalidae > Gastracanthus > Gastracanthus pulcherrimus. The sequence continues at coordinate 55,526,283 of OX424574.1, forward strand.
AAGTGATAACCTATCTTGAGTATAAGTTGATGTAGAAATAAAATTAGTTTTTGAATAAGCGTATTTGTCCAGCTCGCGCCCTCACTACAGTCGCTTAGTCGCAGTGCTCCCTCTTAGGCTGAATCCAGAATGATGTGCCCGCTGCGCGCTACTACGCTTCTCATTTTCATTCAGCCGTAGACTGCGTCTACGCGTTCACCACGCGTTTACTGCGCGTAAATCGCGCGTTTCAGCGAGGTTAAGCGTGTTCCTATATTGAGAGTGCTAAAGACTGCAAAAAGCCACTATATTACCTTAAAAAAATGTTCTACATTAGAATTGTTTTGATTTAGACATAACCTCCATGGGATATCAATTATAATTTATTGTTTAAATAAGAGATTTAAATTTATTGTTTTCATTTATTTATGAAAATAAAATAAATACTGTTAAGTAGTATATTTACAATAGTCCCTACTTTTGTTCAAAGTTTCTGTTAGTTTAAAATTGTTTTATTAAAATACTTGTAATATCTATAGATATTATTATTGTACAATTATTATAATTGTATTTTGTGTAAAATAAAGATGATATAAAAATTCAATGGACAGCTACAAAACAAATTGCAATTTGTAATTGTAATGGAAATTGTAATTGTAATTGCAATTGTAATTTGTTCAATAATTATAATAAATTTTAAACTTAATAATTGTCTATTGTTTTTAATTTTTATATTATCTCTATTTTCCACCATTACAATTAAGTATTACAAGTAATAATGCAATTTAAAACTAAGAGAAATATACAGCAAAAAAAGTCACTTTTATAGTATTTATTTTATTTTCATAAATAAATGATAACAATAAATTTAAATCTCTTATTTAAACAATAAATTATAATTGATATCCCGTAGAGGTTGTGTCTAAATCAAAACAATTCTAATGTAGAACATTTTTTTAAAGTAATATAGTGTCTTTTTGCAGCCTCTAGCACTCGCAATATATAGGAATACGCTCAAACACGCTCAAGCGCGCGATTTACGCGCAGTCAATGCGCGGTGAACACGTCTATGTAGACGCAGCCTGTGAGTAGGGGAAGGTGGGGCACGATGGGTTTGGCGGGTGGATTGGGCATTCAAATGTACACTAAATAAATGAATATTCTAACATGATAGTATTTTTTATATGTTGTAAATAGCTTTTACTTTTTCCCTCTGCAAATCCTAAATGAAAAAAATTAATACAAATCGTATGAGAATTATTAGAAATTGAGGACTTCAAAACGTTGTTTTTTCCATAATTCTAATCTATTTCTCAAGAACAAATAAATCATATGAGCTTCGAAAGGGAATTACTTTTACAGTTTAAATCGTAAATTTTTAATAGTATTTTTGATTGATGATCTCCGATGCTTAGGAAAAAAGTAATATTACATATAAAAATACTCTAAAATGGGACACGACTGGCACCACTAGCGGGGCACGATTGGCATACGTGAGTCGTCAATTTATTTCCGCCGAGTTTAACAGCTGATTTTCTTAACCTTACTTTTGCGCCCTTAACATTTCGGAGTCGGAGTCTTAGATGTTGGTGAAAGAGTCAGTGTTAATGAAATGGTCTGGTTTTTAGTTTTGATCCTCAATCCTATAAAATGCAAATTTAATAGTAACGTCCAATATTTTTTTTAAATAAATTTTTCATTAATTCACCGTGCCAATCATGCCCCACCTCCATGCCAATCGTGCCCCACGGGTGGAGAAAATGGGCAGTTTTAGCGGTATTGTACTTTGCATTACAAAAAACAATGCAATATATATTTTATAATAAAAAATAATATATCTAAATCTTGAGATATTCTACTTTAAGAAGCACTTTTAATAATTTGTATTGGTACAAAATAGAAAGTACAGGATTCTTTTGAAGTTAGGGTGCCCGTACTGCCCCACCTTCCCCTATCTGTGATTAACGTCAACCGAAAAGGATGTCTCTCCTATTTTCATTTATTTTATAACCGCTTGTGTACACCAGTTACCCGGGCTACCGGTAAAAAACGTAAGATTCACACAAGTTCGACGATCAGAGATTATCGAAAAGGCTTTCGAGGACAAGGGTGGAGTCCGTCTTGGAAAAAGTAAGTAAAACTTATTTAAGCTTATCTAATACTCTTTTATATTTCGGAGTTACCCTACTTCACCAAGTTGCCGTGTAAGAAACTGTCTGTAGAAAATTAGTTTGACTTCAAATTCTTGGTTAGCTTCAAATACCGAAAATTGCTTTTATGTACCACATTTTTTAGAAATAGTACAAGTCCAACTAACTGTGCCTTATAAAGAATTAATCAGTATATTGATGTATGTGCTGCATCAGCTCTCAATTTTTTCTCACATTCTTTATTTAATATAAGTTATCAGTCAAATGAAAACCGCATTTGTGGCTCTGACATCCCATTGAGTATTCATGTACACATATGTATACATATACAGCCTGATATTCCTTCTAGCTCCTCGTCTTGAATGATGTAATACATTTTCGAGATACCCTTACCAGCTCCCGTCGCCTATAATGCAAGTTATCGACAAATAATAAGTATAAAAATTATGATTTTACTGACTTTTCAGTGGCGTTCAGATGGACTAAATCTCAAGAAGAACGCTTGATTGCTCTTGTTTTTGAAAATGAAGCACTCTGGAACAACAGCCTAGAAGAGCACAAGTGTTCAAATACGATGAAGGACATTTGGACAGAAGTTAGTAATCAATTAGAAATCAAAAGTAAGTATAAGTATATACTATAAGTATTGCTCTCTTTTATCTTTTCGAGAGATTGAACCATATATACATGACCATACAAGCATGCATAATGTGTTATTTTATAGAAGAGCGGGTAAAGAATAAGTGGAAGAATCTACAAAGCGTATACACAAAAGAATTGTCTAAAGAGCCAAAGCTGAAATCTGGGGCTGCTGCACCCAAAAAAAAAGAAGGAGTGGTGCCACTTCCAATCCATGTCCTTCTTGAAGGACAAGGTCAATCGTCATTCAACAGGATACCTCGAATTGATGGACGGGTCAGATGATGAGGAGTCTGAAGGAGAAACACCCTATGTACATACGAAGTCAATTGAAAAGAGTGGGCCATCAACTTCACTATCTTCACAATACCATTCCTCCTCTGAAATTATAAGAACACCAGTATTTGAAGACAGTTCGAGCCAAGCAGAATGGCAGTTTTTGCTAAGCACCATGCCCTACATTAACAAAATCATGGGAGAGCAAATGAAAATGCAATTTCGGCTAGAAGCCTTTTGTTTATTATTCAACTTCAGGACACAAAATAAACAAGCAATTCAAAATTACGAAGTACAAACTGGGAATGTTAACCAAACCATACCAGAAGACGCAAGGACAAGGAACATTAAAACCGAAATTGACAACCAAACTGTAGATGAAGATGGTAAGCATCTTATTTATAAAGTTCTAAAACAAAATAACCACTGGGCACGAGCATGTCTCGGCTCGTACACGCGGACTAATAACCCTCGATTCAATCTCCCCGTCGGCCGGACCATCATTTCGCTCTACGTCCCAACATAATTCGCGAATAAATTCAGAGCGCTCTAATGCCCGTATCATATTGCTAGACGCCGGTTCGTTGTTTTGATCGTTTCGATTGTTTGTATTTGGCGAATATCTCGCATACGCCCCTTCACGTGACGATGTTTGAAAATCAGGCGGTGGTCGCGACGTGTCCGGTAAAGAGAAATTACTACGATTATTGTCCGTCGCACCTCGATTTCGCCAATTTCCCTGTAGAGTATGTCGATTTCTTTCATTATCGACTTGCCCTTCTCGACAATAATTACCGCGCGATACATAAGAAACGTGATTATTCTGCGCTTCCCTGATATGATTCACGTTGGGTCTTTGGTATGGCTGCTGCGCCGGCCCCCTGTATTGTGGTGCGCTGCCTTTTGCGTTAGACTGTCCCGTAGATTTATTTTCTAAATTATCCTTATGCGTCGAATCCAGTCTCCCAAGGGCTTGAGATATGCGATCCATGTCCGAATAATCGATCACGGACAGCACATCACGAGCGCGAGACGGTAACTGCTTCACGATGTAATAATTGACTTCATAATTATCCATAGGAGGATGAAAGTATTTAGCGATACGTCGCTGCTCCGTGAAATACTCAATTCACGATCCATCCGAAGTTTTAAATTTGCGCGTACTCCAATTATTTTTTGTTTCAGCACGCGCTTCAATAGAATAAAATTCTCTCAAAAAAATGCCTTTAAAATGTATAAAATCAACGATTGGAGTTAATCGAGCCTCAAACCATGAGCGCGCGCGACCTTTCAATGCATCTTCAGTAACGAGTAACTTCTGATCATTTTCAACACGTTTCTGAATAAAATATTTTTCTAACTTTTCGAAAAATTCGGCATGATTGCCTTTTTCTCCATTATAAGTTGGTAAGTTTAACGTAATCTGTACTCTCTAAATGTGAAATAGTGAAATTGTCACTATTTCGGTTAGTGAATCCATTTCTCACTTGTAAAATAGTGAAAATATCACTAATTCAGAAGTTGAAAATTTTTCACTATTAAAATAGTGAATAAAGCACTAATTGAATTAGTAAACCGAAACGCTATTTTGTGGGGACTCGCTTATTCGCGCCCTCGCGCCCCGCTCAACCGCTAGGCGGCTACCAGTCCCTACACACTTAACATAGGTATTACTCCCGCTTTCCCGCAAGCGCACGGATATCTCTATCAGCGGTATATAAGCCCGAATGCAAACTCCTTCCAGAGCGTCTAAGGCAGGGTTCGTCTATATGGCCTTACTGATGAGTCCAGTAGACGAACCCGGGACGAAACGTGGAGACAGAAGACTTTGTGCTTCTTTTTGAGACCTCCATAATTTCATCTAGTGAAAAATTTCACGATTAAAATAGTGAGAAAAATCTCGCACATTCCTACGAGAGAAAATCCTCGAATAGTGAAACCCGCCAAAAATGTCCGGAAGCGTGCCGACCGTTCAGAGTGAGAATTGGGAGATACATAAAATATAATACAAAAAACACAGCATTGAATTTAATTAATACTGTTAAGTAATCATATAAATGTATATAATTATGAGGTGTAGTGGTTATGTATAATTTTTGCATTTATTCGAAAATTTTACATAACCTCAATCACATCTCGTGGAAGAGGTTAGAAGAATTTTCATACCTCCAGCTAGATTCTTTCAAATTCTATAATATTTTATTATTTAATTATTTTATTTGTTACAGATTCTATAATCTTAAGATTTTCAATTCATTTAAATCTCTCATGGCACAATCATTTTACTACTTTAAATATTAAAGATTCACAATTTTAAACAGTAAAAACTTACGAATTTAAATAGTGAATTTTCATTATTTTTATTAATATCTATCCGATAATTTAAATAGTAAAATTTCACTAATTTAAATAGTGAACTTTCATTATTTTTATTAATATCGATTCACTAATTTAAATAGTGAATAATCACTAAAGTAAGTAGTTCATTTACACTAATTCAAATAGTGAAGGTTTTTCACTATTTCATCTAGTGACTATTCACTATTTTCTAGTTGCATACTTTGTACTAACTCTGTTAGTGAATATGCACTAGAAATTAGTGAATTTTCACTATTTCACATTTAGAGAGTAGTGTTTGAAAATGATTCAGAATTCCTTGTACGAGCTCCGAATTTAAATTATTCTATGAAGCAGTCTCGCTCGCGCTCGACCCGCGTCGAGTGTTTTCGGTATTGCGCGACAAATCGATGTTATTATTTGGTGGCTTATTATTATTTGGTAAGCAATGGCCAATACCATTGTTGGCTATAGGTAGCCCGGGCGTGTTTACAGGCCGATTCCTTTCTTCACGCTTTGCGGCCAACGTCTCGTTAAGCTGGATTAGCTTGTCTAATTGTTTACGCAGCGCTTCGTTCTCGCTGTGTGCCTGAGCTGCCTCGAACGAAACCCTCTCAAAATCCTGCTTCAATTTCTCCATTTCAAGGTTGGTTGCGTCGTCTGGATTAGCCGTGGACCTTGTGCCTATCATGCTCCTCGGGGGTTATCGCGTCACTGACATCCGGGACAAGAAGAGAGAAAAAAAAACTTTTTTTTATATTTCCACGTGTTTTTAAATTTTTACTAAACTATTTTTATTTTATTTTGGATTTATTTTGTTTGGTTGCCACTAGTTGAGCGCCACTTATAAAGTTCTAGATTTTTAGGGGAATAAATAAATCGAATTACACTGATAAATTTAAAATCATCTCATCATCGCACAAATATTTAATACATTATCAGTAAAATTCCAATATTTTACAATCATCGCAGGTAATCACCAAACAAAATAAGTCCATAATTCTAGTCGCATATATTATCTAAATCGCGTAATTGTTTAGTTCACATCCTATTATATACAGTCGTCGTCCTTTCAAACATACATACATAAAATTTTACATCAAGAGAACGCAATGCTCTCAGTCAAACTTTAAGATTAGATTTACATACGGTTCACCGCGTTTTACCGTCGTCCGTGTCTTACGCGGAGCGGCTCCGATATTGTGTATCGGCTAACTCTCTCGGTCTCTCTCTCTCTTTAATAATTCTATTCGCGCTATACTTAGCTTCGCCGTAGCCAGAAGCCGGAGGGCAGCTTTTTTGGTGTTGAGGCAGGTATCAGGTGGGCGCTTGATGGCACGCAACGCAGGCACGACGCTGACTCCGACAACGTCTTGCCAGTCCTCGCCCTTTTCTACTGCGCTCGATGTAATGTACGCAGCACGTCATTCTCGCTGCGTGCCTGAGTCCAGTGCTCGCCCGTAATAGCGGCTACACACAATAAACGCCGCGCACAATGATTTCTTTATCTTAGCACGAGGCTCTTTCGCGTACTAGCGATATATACATACAAAAAGAAAAGGACTTACCCCTTTCGGGAATGATGTCGCGCTTGCAGAGAGAGTCCAACCAGACAAGCGTGTCTGGCTCGATAGCCGAGGAACTCCTAACTCGGAGGCTTCCTCGGCGTAATCTGACGCGCGGACTAACTCGCGCTCGGCTCGAACCGCCGAAATTTTGATTCTTCCGTACACACACATACAATTACACAACGCTGCTCGGCCAGATGTGCGATTACGCGACACATTACGTACCCGACCGAGCTCGCCGACGCACAGTGAGAGAAAAAAAGGGAAAAAATTCACGCTTTAAGCGAGGTTGCACAAAAAATGAATTTTTTTTTTTTATAAATATTCCTTATGTGATTACCTATAAGAATCCGTTTCCCCCGCAGTGATCCCGCAACATTGTTCAACGCAACGTTGCTCAAAGTTAGTCAAGAACTAACAAAAATTTTGCATTATTTCCGGGCATAGGCAAACTCTATCACATGTATATATATAGATATAACATATTAGATGTTGCCGGATCACTGCCGGGGAAACCGATTCTTATAGGTAATCACATAAGGAATATTTATAAAAAAAAATTCATTCTTTGTGCAACCTCGCTTAAAGCGTGAATTTTTTCCCTTTTTTTCCCGAACGGCCCCACTGTGCGACGACGCTTCGAGGATTCACGTTGGTGCGCTATACATGTATATATATATATATGTTATTTGTATTCCTTACATATTTTTTGAAAATTATAATTTAAAAATGTATTTTATATTTATAATGCATATCTTTTTTCATTTTTAGAAATCAGCATAGTGAGCGTTTACAGTTCGAATAAAGCTTCTAAACGCACTATTAAGACTGAAGATGACAGTACGGACAACAAAGTACATGTCCAACCATCTAATGATCTAAGGCAATGGTTGAAAAATCCACTGGTTCTGAAGAAGGAGTTGGAATAATTTGCTTACCTAATTATTAACTTTAAGATCCAATGTGGTAAGTTTCTGCACCCATTAATTTACGTTAGCAATTAAAATATTTATTAAAAACTAATTTACGCCTACAGTGACCAGGTCAACCAACTCGCCTTATATGCTACTCGACAGCTGATACTAGACCTGGCTTCTGAGTGTGGCTTTGAGATCGACTAGGAGGGTGCTACTGTCATGGACCACATGAACTGTCATACCTCCGACACTGGTCGCCACACCAAGATTGTTACTGATCCTGCAAACTTTGTACTACCTCTACTTTCTCAGAGAACTGGATTGATCACCGCCTCTGACAACCTATTCGTTTTGAAGCTTTTGACAGTTTTGACTGCGTCCAGCTTCATGTCTACACTTAATTAGCAATAAAAACCTAAGCAATCTGTCCAGGAGTACCCACATGCTGTTAGCAAAAACACTCCTACTTATTGCTGCTCTTCATTGCGAGAAAAAAAGCCAGAGATCCGTTCTCTGTACTTCTCCACGAATAATTTACTAGTCATGTACAGAAAGCTCACGGGACCCAGAAATACTACGTCTCTGGCAACCAGTGTTATCTTAGTGTTATAAATACAATATTTAAAAATAAATTAAAATGTTTAAATTAAAAAAAAAAATATTATACTTTTTAATTGGTTATTACTTAATATACATTTAATATATTGCCCGGGGGAAAATTTAAAAACAAATAATATTTTGCAAAAAAAATTTATTAAAAAAGCTAGATACCCTGCTGAACATCATGAAATTTCTCGGATTTACTTTTGAAAATGGAATTCCTGGCATAATAGAGCTTTATTTAAGTCCGGAAAATGCACCAGTTCTGAAAAATTCCATCATTTATAGGTATTAAGTTTGAAAGTTAAATATTTCATTACTAGTGCATCGTCTAGACATGAAAATTAATATACGAGCCCTCAGAGTGTACTGCACCAAACCTTAGAATTTTTTTTACTTTAGAGGGAGTAGAAGACGTACTATGCTCTCAAAAAGGCGATTTTGACGCAAGTCCTTCAGAGCAAAGTATACCTTCTGCTTTCTGAAAAGTCAAGAAACTATACAGACATGATGCTATATACTCTGAGGATATAAATATATAATAAAAATATATATAAAACGTGATTAGACGAGGACAGAAGATACGAACTTCTCTTAAGCAAGCGGTACACGCCAGCATAGTCATCGAGCCGAATCAGCTCGATGCGTAGACTTAGCTGAGTCTCTCGTACTTCCCTGGTTCAGCACCCCCCTCCACCGTACTCCGCCAGTGCTACGATCGAGCTGGTTCGGCTCGATGGGGCGCGCTGAATTACTGCGACGGTGCATGGGACTGTTTCAGATCTACACAACGAACTACAACAAGCAAGGATTTTTTTCCGTGTACTTGCGCCATCTGATGGCGAATAACGTCATTGAAGCTGCTGTTCCGTGGTCCGGCGTTCCGACATTCCAACGCCTCTCTTTCTCTCTTGAAGTTAGCCGAGGTTAATTTATATAACCTCGGCTCGTACCTAGGCTCTCACCTCGGCTCTCACCTCGGCTCTAACCTCGGCTCTAACCTCGGCTCTCACCTCGGCTCTCACCTCGGCTCTAACCTCGGATCTAACCTCGGTTCTAACCTCGGCTCGAACCTCGGTTATAACCTCGGCTCGAACCTCGGCTATATCCTCCGCTCGAACCTCGGCTATATCCTCGGCTCGAACCTCGGCTATTACCGAGGTAAGAAACGCGGCTATTACTGCGGTAATAAGCTCGGCCATTACCACGGTAATAACCTCGGCTATTACCGCGGTTAGAACTTCGGCTATTACCGCGGTAAGAAACGCGGCTATTATCACGGTAAGAAACGCGGCTATTATCGCGGTAAGAACCTCGGCTATTGCCGCTGTAAGAAACGCGGCCATTACCGCGTTATTACCTCGGCTAATACCTCGGCCGAGCCTCAGTTTAATATCGGGTGAGCCTCGGCTAACCCACGGGTGATCCTCGCGAGTGAGCGTGAGCCTCGGTCGAACATCGGGTGGGCTTCTAACTAAAATCTCGGGCGATTCTTTCGTTAATGGGTTATAGCCTCGATCGACCCTTGAGTTAATAATTTAATCATCCTTTCAGTATTTTGTATTTTTTTTAACATTACTGGACTACCCATGGTAATTACGTCACTGTGAACGCACTCATATAGTATGTTTACCAGTGTATTAACAGTTTCATATACACTTTGGTTAAGTTTTAACTATTGAAAGTGTCGATAAAAAAACGGGCCATTAAGAAACAGATAGAAACTGTAACTGCAGAAATCCAGCTTCAAACTTTTCAAGCGTAGAAAAGAATTTATATTTATTAATTTACATACTGAAAAATAAACATATTTTTAATTAAATTGCCATGGCGTATTTAATATTACACTCAGCAACATTACCTTAACAGGTACATTTCTGAAATTTATTAATGCTGTACCAGCTGTGGCAATGTGCATATTGCATATTACAAGAATTAAACTGGTATACGTAACTATTGTGAATAATCTGGTTATGAATGTATGTATAATCTATAACACTATATATAACATTCTCAGTCACTGCTGTTGTCTACTATTTAGCAGTCAAGTTAGTCCAGAAGTATATTAATTTTAAAATTATGATTTCCTGGCTATCTGAAAACACATAAGAATTGTAATTTTACAAATGTTCAAAATATTTACAAATAATATTTTATAAATCATTCATGTACAGAATTGTAAATAAATAAAAGCACATCACAAATCTAATTAAACAGTGTATTTCCATAGCTTCTTTTTAATTTCATTCTCTGGCTAAAGTACTTTTATTATTATTACACGAGAATAAATTGTTCTGCTATTTGTTACTGAATGAGATATCCTTATTCGTATCAAAGACATAATTTATCTTATTGAAAATTGCAGGAGCTAAAAAAATCAGTGAGTACTATATTTAAACGCAAAAGCTTAAATTATTATTAATGTATAAATAATTAATCATATAGATCATATTATATAATATTTTTCATTAATCATTAACCATTGCTTTACCAAGGAAAAACTTCAAGGATAAGTTAAACCTGTGCAAGTTCAACAGCAATTAAAGTTTTACAATAAAAATTATTTTTCAAAAGTTTCAAGGGTCGCTGATTACGTTCTCCAAATTTAAAATTTTTTCAATGGGGTCAAGTTTACAAAGGCTTATTATTTTTGGGGTCCTTCTTGTTAAAGCGAGGCTTAACCTTTTATGTTCACATATACTATCTTTACCTGTTCACTATTGTCACAATTGTAGATGAATTAAGATTAATAACTTTACAAATCTTATAATACTGAATACAAAAGAAATTTTGTAAAGCAGTGATATTTTTATTTTATCCTCTTTTTACTTAATATCTGGTTAGAATGCACCATGAAAGATGCATGTGGCATTTTGGTTTACCAATTCATTACCTGTAAACAACAAACAAATCTTAAGTTAATTTAGTGTGCTATATCTAATGCCGATGCCATCTTAAGCATACAGATATAAATACATAATGTTTAAAATTAATCGTTTACTTGTTATATTGAAATATAGTATTTACCTGTATAACATGAAAAAGAGGACATTATAAGAACCAGATAAAAACTATAACTTTTATAACTTTACAAATCATGCCAAATTTTTTAAGCGTGGTAAAAATTTTTTGTTTATTAATTTACACACTGCAAAATAAACGGTTTCTACATTAAATTACACAGGTATATTACACATTACATTTAGCAACATTAAGGTAATTATAATGTATACCTGTACACTCTAAACCCAAAAGTGTAAAATCTGGAAGTAAAAAGATTAAAATGCAGCTTTTAATTCATGAAAAGTATTGATTTGAAGATTTTATTCTCTATGTGGTTTAAGTTTATAATTTTACACTTTTTACAAAGATTAAAACGTACGTTTTAAATTTTGTAAAGTGTAAAAAGTTTTCGTATATCTTGAAAAGATTAATTTTATGAATTCACACTTTTAAAAAAGATTAAAATGTACATTTTAAACTTCGTAAAGTGTAAAAAGTTATCGCATCTCTTAAAAAGATTGATTCCATCAATTCACACTTTTGACAAAGATTAAAATGTACATTTTAAACTTTCTATAAAGTTTAAAAAAACTTTCCAGTAATTACTAAAACACGGGTATTTCGATTTAAAATGGGCCTGCCTGTAAATAACAGTTTTGAGGTTATGGGGTTTTTAGGTTAAAACTTGTCTTGTTTGCGTATACAAATTTGGAGGTTATAGGATATGGGATATTGAGGTGTAAGCTTGGCCTATCTGTGTGTGAGGGTTGGGTTTAAGATTGGCTTAATCGTGTGTATATAGCAGTTTTGAGCTTATGGGGTATTTAGGTTAAAGCTTGGTCTGTTTGTGTATAAAAATTTGGAGGTTATGGGATATTGAGGTGTAAGTGTGCGGGCTAAGCCGCGGGTTGCCAGGGCGCATAGGGAATCGCCCAGCAGGTGCAGCGCTGCTCGCGCCGAGGACAGGAGCGAGGCGGACAATGGAAGGAGAGAGAAAAGGGGTTTTACACACCTTGATTTCACAGCACTATATTTTACACTATATACAATATTTACAGAGAATACAGAAATGCTAAGTTAGCCGTGAAAAGATATTTCAATCTTGAAGGCGATGCGCCAGAGCTGTGGCGATGCAGCGAGCTGTTGCGTGCAGTCCTGTGCGTGGAGCTCGAGAGGCTCTGTAGCCGAATATAAAGCGAGACAGCGATAGGAAGCCGAGGCTAGAAGAACACTCTCGGCTCCAGTCGCTGCTTGCGCCGATTGTGCTGCCGCTCGCCTGTCGGCAGGAGCGTGCGCACTTGTCGTGGCGACAACTCCGGGTGTGCCACAGCCACCCCCCCCCCCCCCACTGGCTGACGATTGAGGAGGGCACGATGAAGATGATGATGGTGGCGCCTGTGGAGGGCACGATGATGGTGCTGGTGGTGGCGCCTGTGGAGGACACGATGATGGTGCTGGTGGCGCCTCTGGAGGTGTTGCGCTGAGTGGCACCTGGAAAGTGATGGTGCGGCGAGGCTGTCGCTGAGGGCGCTGGTTCATTGGGACCGAGGTCTCGTCCCCAGCGATGTACGCTGGCTTGTGGTCGCCGGTGGAGACCGTCTTGGGCTCTCCGTCGACGTCGATGACGAAGCGCTTCTGGTCAAGGCGGCGCATGACACGGTGCGGCCCCGTGTAGGGCGGTGTCAAGGGCGGCTTGACAGCGTTGATCTTCCGGAACACGTGCGTGCAGGTGGCCAAGTCCTTGTGGAAAAAAGGCTTGGTAGTGACGTGGTGGTCGGTCTGCAGTGGCTTCAGAGTACGGAAGTGGTGCTGCAACTTCCCTACAAAAGAAAAAACATCTGCAGTGCACTCCTGCGTAGTGAAAAAAACACCCGGTATGCGCAGAGAGGTGTCGAACATCAGCTGGGCCGGTGAAGCCTTGAGGTCCTCCTTGTAGGCCGTCCTGAGTCCAAGGAGGACATGAGCGCGGCCTTTAGCGTCCTATGCGATCTCTTCAAAATGCCGATGGACTGCGGATGGTAGGGCGTTGTCCGGATCTTACTCGCTCCAATCAGCCGGGAGAGGGCAGCGAAAAGCGCAGACTCGAATTGAGCTCCCTGGTCCGTCGTGATGGTGAGCGGTGTGCCGAAGGTGGCGATCCAGCCACTGTAGAATGCGGCTGCGATCGTCTCGGCCTGTATGTCCTTGAGTGGGATCGCATGAGGCCATTTGGAGAACCGATCATCGTCAGGCAGTACCTGTACCCGTCGAGATGCGGCATGATGATGATATCCAGGTGTACATGGCTGAAGCGCTGGTCAGGCACATCGATATTGGTGGGCGGCACTCTGGCGTACCGGTGGATCTTGGCGCGCTGATAGAGATGGCACTCGCGCGCTCATTTGAGTGCATGCTTCCTGATCCCGGGCCACACGAACTTCTCCTTCAGCATACGGGAGGTGGTGCGACCGCTGGGATGCGCTGGCGAGGGAACAACGTCAATCGCCGTCCTTCGCAGCTCCTGGGGGATGTAGGGCCGAACGACTCCTGTGGACGTCTCACACAGGAGTCTATGGCCGTCGATCATCAGGGGCTGGAGATTCAGCGAAGAGCTTGCAAGCTCGTGATCGGCGTCGATGTCCTCGCGCTGCTGGGCCTCGTGGATGGCTGCGGGGCTCAGCGTTGTCGGCATGTCGATGGCTTCCACGCGTGAGAGCGCATCTGCCACGACGTTGTCCTCCCGGGGATGTGTTCGATGGTGACGTTGAACTGGCTGATATAGTCCAGCTGCCTGACCTGCCGGGGGGATGCCTTGTCTGGACGCTGCTCCAGAGCCTTCGTGAGCGGAAGGTGGTCCGTGCGGACGACAAACTGACGTCCTTCAAGGAGATGCTCAAAGTTTTTTAGCGCCGCGTAGACCCCGAGGAGCTCCCAGTCGTACGGACTGTACTTGACCTCTGGTGGAGTGAGCTTTCGAGAAAAGAAACCTAGCGGGCGCCAGGTGCCGCTGTCGAGCTGTTCCAGAGAGGTTCCAAGGGCCGGCGAGGAGGCGTCCGTGGTGAGGACGAGAGGGGCGCCTGGGACGAGAAAGCTGGACTGCGCCGCTGCAGTCAAGCTCGCTTTGCACCTGGAGAACGCATCCATACGTCCAGAGGTCCACTCAATCTGGCGCCTGTCTTTTTTTTTTCGCGCCCCGGAGAAGGTCCGTGAACGGCGCTTGTACAGCTGCTGCATGTGGTATGAGTGCCCTGTAATATTTCACCATACCAATGAAGCGCCGTAGGTCTATGATAGTCACCGGGCGTGCGCAGTTGGCTATGGCCGTGACATTGGCCGCTGGAGGCTCGAACCCGTTGGCGCTGAGGTGGTAGCCCAGGAAGTTGACCTCAGGGCAGGCAAAGTGGCACTTGTCTCGGTTGAGGGTGAGTCTGGCCTTTGCCACGACCTCGAGTACGGCCTTGATGTGCCGCAGATGCTCCTCTCGGTTGCGGGAGGCGATGAGGAGATCGTCCACGTAGACCCGCACGAAGGGCATGCCTCTGAACAGTGTATCCAGGAACCGCTGGAACGTCTGGATCGCATTCCTGAGACCCAGAGGTAGGCCCAGAAACTCAAAGAGCCCGAACGGCGTGACGACGGCAGTCTTTGGGACATCTTCTGGAGCCACTGGAACCTGAAAATATGCTCGATTGAGATCCAGCGTCGTGAAGATCTCGCAACCGTGCAGGCTGCGGAGCAGGTCCTCTATCCGCGGAAGCGGATAGCGATCCGGGACGGTGATTGAGTCTAAGCGACGGTAGTCTCCCGTGGTGCGCCGCCCTCCACCCGGTTTGTCCACCATGTGCAACGGGCTGGCCCACTGGCTGCTGGATGGCCGGATGACGCCGTGGAAGAGAAGCGAGTCGAAGGCTTCCTTGGCTGCCTCGAGCTTCTCGCCTGCTAGCCGTCGTGCTCCTGCGAAAACTGGAGGTCCAGTTGTCACAATGTGGTGCTGCACCGGGGCCGAGGGGCCTCCGGTAGGTGATGATGTGGCCTGGAGTACCTTGTTGTACTCGTCGATGAGCGCCTTGATGGCGGGGTCCTCGGTTGGGCTGTCACGGCTCTCGACGTTGACGCCGTAGACAGATGCCCGATGAGTGGAGCCTGGCACGCTGCGGTGTGTGGTGGAGTCCCACAGATGGCGGCGCTTGAGGTCCACGAGGAGCCTCAAGCGCCGTAGTGCTCCAGGAGGTCGGCGCCGATGATGGCCATCTTAACATCCGCCAGGACGAAGTCCCAGGGGATGCTGCGGCGGATGCCCAGGTCCAGGGGCAGTACCTTGTGCCCGTACCTGGCGATGGGCGTCCCGTTGGCGGCGGCGAGCTTCAGCGTGGAGATGGCCGTGATGCCCTTCTTTGGTACATGCGGCAGCAGCGAGACTGAAGAGCCCGAGTCGACCAGGAACTTCAGGCCTGATCTGCGATCGTAGACATGAAGACGGACCTCTCTGGGAGATGGCAGGCTTGTAGAGCAGGGGCTGTCGCTTGCTGCCTGAACTGAGCGCAGCCCTACGGGTTTCCCTGCTGGTTGGACTGCGCGCGGCTGCTGAAACTACAAGGCTGCTTGCAGCGCTGTGCTGCTGTTCCGTCCAGCGCATGATACCAGCAGAATCCGTCTGCTGGGCGTCGTGGTGAGGGCGAGCGAGGGCGCGACTGCCATGAGGCACTGCGGCCTCTGTCGCTGCGGCCTCTGTCGTCAGACACCTTCTCCAAAATCTCCCTTGAGACCGAGATGAGCTGAGCCAGCAGCTGCTTAATCTCAACGGAGTCTGTAGCGCGCTGGATGGCGCTGACTTCCACGAACGTCGGCTCGGGCGACGCGGCTGGGCTCACGGAGCAGGAGTCCGGTGCGGAGATGGGCGTCTCCATCAGCGTGTCCGCAGTCGCAATCATCTTATCCACGGTGTTAGTTTTGAAGATATTCAATACGCATTGCACGTGCGCCTTATCTCCGGCCAGGGAGCGCATGTGACGGAATAGCTGGGACGGCTTCCTGCCGTCTAGCGTCAGCTCATGCAGCATGCGATCGAGCTGCCTGTCCGCTGAGTCGGTCAGGCGCTCGAGGATGCGTGCCTTTAATGTCGCGTACTTGTTCCCCTCTGGAGGGTTCCTCAAAATATCCGAAACCTCCATGAGAGTCTCAGGGTCAAGCGCGCCGACTGCGAGGTGGTATTTCCTGGCGTCTATGCGAACCTGATTCACCTGCATGACCGACTCGATCTGCAGGAACCAGAGCTCCGGCTGTTTGCGCCAGAAGGGAGGCAGCCGGCAAGCGGTGACGCTTTGGACCTGAGGCGCAATGTTGGCAGCGGCGGCTGCTGCGGCGGCGGGATCGTCGGGCTGGACGTTGTCGCCAAACATGGCTTCGTGCAGGGCGGCGAGCGCCGACTGCTGCTGGTTTGACGGAGCTAGCGGCGCTGGCGGGACTCCGCCTGGGAGCGAGGGCCGCTGTGCAGGAGCGTGTGATGCGGCGTGGTGTCGAGGCACCGCGCGGCATGCTCACCATGCGTGTGCGCGATCACGCGTCTTTTCAGCGGCAGCGGCGGCCATGTTCGCTTTTCCCGAGAAAAGCGCGGGAAAAGTTTTTTCGCTCACCTCGTATGTTTTTCTTTCCTTACGAAAAAAAAAAAACGGTCTTTCTTGACTCTGCTGCTCGGCGTGCTGCACCCGTAGATCACGTCGGGGTCACCAATGTGCGGGCTAAACCGCGGATTGCTAGGGCGCATAGGGAATCGCCCCAGCAGGTGCAGCGCTGCTCGCGCCGAGGACAGGAGCGAGGCAGACGATGGCAGGAGAGAGAAAAGGGGTTTTACACACCTTGATTTCACAGCACTATATTTTACACTATATACAATATTTACAGAGAATACAGAAATGCTAAGTTAGCCGTGAAAAGATATTTCAATCTTGAAGGCGATGCGCCAGAGCTGTGGCGTTGCAGCGAGCTGTTGCGTGCAGTCCTGTGCGTACAGCTCGAGAGGTTCCGTAGCCGAATATAAAGCGAGACAGCGATAGGAGGCCGAGGCTAGAAGAACGCTCTCGGCTCCAGTCGCTGCTTATGCCCATTGTGCTGCCGCTCGCCTGCCGGCAGGAGCGAGCGCACTTGTCGTGGCGGCAACTCCGAGGGTGCCACATAAGCTTGACCTATCTGTGTGTGAGGGTTGGGTTGGATTTAAGATTGGTTTAATCGTGTGTGTATAACAGTTTTGAGGTTATAGGGTATTTGGGCAAAGAAGATAGACCCCAATAGAAGCGCAAAGCTGGGAAACAAAGTGAGGCACCCCAGGGGCTAGTAGGCACCCCGACCACGCGCAGCGCAACAGTCATTTTCCAAATATTTCCAAACGTCATGTATATAGAATGTAGGTAACAGGATTACACTCGGCCGATAACATACCGGCAATATCAATAAAAGTATGTATTTAAAAACAGTACACTGGAAACATGTCAGTTATCGTTGGCAATACCTAAAAAATATGTAGATAACCTAAAAACATATAGCAAAAGAAATTATACTTAAACTACAAACCTAATCTACAAATTGGGGAGCAATTTATATATTTGATCCATTATTTAACACTCGTCGGCAGCGATGGTCCTGTGGATAACGTATCTGGCTCCTGATTTTTTTATGCAGGTTCAAATCAGTTTTTTTTTTTTTTTTATTGTAGTTACAAAATAAATTATATTTTTATAAACTTAAATAAAAATGTTAAATTATTACTATTTTGAATAGTTTTCCAGATCACCCTAGAGGTACTATTTTCATTTTATTTAGAAATTACTATATAAAAGAATTTTAAGATACTTGTTTATAAGCTCACGACATGTATAAATTATATAGAATTATTCAATAATCTTTTTATATAATTATTGTAAATAAAACCGTGGTGTCCGTCGCCAGTAGCCCTACATAAACCACGGGAGCTTTCTCCCTTCCTCCAGACTCCTTTAACCTTTTCCACCTCCACCAATGTGTATACATGATCATAAAAAACTCTAAAAGTACCTATTTTAATATTCACAATGTTTTTAAATATACCCATGATGATATATTTAAAAAAATGTTTCTGATAAAAAACTGTAACTTGTTCACCTTTTTTATGATGAAGTATATAATAAAATGATTGAATTTATGTCATTATGTCTTTCACCCACAGATATGTATACAAAACATAAGTTTTTTAATATATTCTTTTAATTAAAATATTTGTAACATTGGTTTTTAAAATTATCCGTGCAGATTAACTATTGATATTATACCAAGAAAGTGTACAAATTTTTTGAGATGCAAAAAACTTTAATAATAAAACAACTTTTTATTGAAAAATTATGCATAATTTACAATAGATGTTCAAAAACTCGATATAAATAGTCAAAAACTTTCTATTTTAGGTACCAAATAAGTCAATAAAATTTTGGAAAATAAATACAACGGGAAATAAATTTTCATATCGGCATAACTCTACCAATTATTATATTAAATACATTATACATTTAAATAAAAATACACTTTATTTGAAAATACTTATTTTATTAACATAAATAATAAAGAATACTAATGTAATATACATTTCCTATACACAATAATAATAAAAAAAACAGTGCAACGGATTTGAACCAGCATAAAAAAATAAGAATCAGATACGTTATCCACAGGACTCCCCCATTTGTAGATAAGGTTTGGAGTATTGAATATAATTTGCTTTACTAAGGTAAAAGTACCAGTAGTTGGCCACTGCCGAGAACTTGGCCACTGACAAGAAATATCTTAATATTTAAGCTTTTGGCATAGAATAAAACGTGAATTATCATCAAATATTGTTGTGTACATAATAAATTGTACATACGAAAAGAACCCAAGGTTCAATAATTGATTTTAAGTTAAAAAATAAGATCTTAATTTTCGATTTTTAGTCCGTGCGGGCATGCATGCTTTTCTTAAGTAGTGACTAAGAAAAGTTCGTTTACTAGTAAGACGACAAAAATTTAATAAAACATTTTTTTATGTATCTTAAGGTTCCTACATTATTCTTATTATATTAGAAATACATAAAAAATAAAAAATATAAGATTTATATATATCTTGTATTAAAATTTTATGTGTTCATGTATTGGTACTCGAAAAATACCTTGAAAATTCCCGTCCCAGTAGTTGGCCGGGTGGCCATCTACTGGGCAATCACGCAGATTAATGCAACAAATCTCGGTCCTAGTTGTTGGCATATACTTGTTTGAGAATTAATTTCTACATCACGGTTGTTTTTTCGACTAAGGGACTTTTTGGAGCAAACAAGTAATGTAAACATTTATTTCTTATAACAATACCTAAGTATAACTTATATTTTATATATTTGGAGTCTTATTTGTTATCATAACTTGAATAATACTATTCGCATACCTAACCTCCAACCTAACCTCAATACGCACACTGAGAAACTTGTTATTGATTTCAACAAGCAGATATAATTTATAGTATTATATATTTAAACAGAATATGTCAAAAGTTAACTTACTAGTCCGGTAATGGTAAGTACTATTTTTGTATTGAGGTATGAGTTAAGTTAAAAAATATTATGTATTTTATAATAATTATTAAGAAATAATAATATGCTTTCGTAACAAAATTATTGTAAGTTATTTATTTCCTCATTGTACCTCACAAAATTAATCTGCGCAATATTAATTTGGTCTTACTTAAAGAAAAAATGTTTGGTTAAAGCAGTGTCCAACTACTGGTACCAGTATTTTGAGACACTAGGACATGCTTGTTTTGCTGTTTCAAGTACTGGTACATTGTACCACTGAACATTTATGTCTATTTCCATCTCATTATTGATTAAAATGTCTCTTTTTTCAATTTAATTTGATAGAAAATTAAATTCCCTTCCAGATGAATATATAACTTTTTATTGGCCGTATTAATTTTAGTGCTCTAATTTAAGAAATAAGTTCGGCTGCTACAAAGTGACCAAGTACTGGTACATTTACCTTATATGTTTTTAGGTTTTCTACATATTTTTCGAGTATTTCAAACCATAACTGACATGTTTCCAATGTACAATTTTTAAATACATGCTTTTATTGATATTGCCGATATGTTATCGGCCGAGAGTTATCCTGTTACCTACATAACGCTTGGAAACATTTGGAAAACGACTGTCGCGCTGCGCGTGGTCGGGGTGCTTACTAGCCCTTGGGGTGCCTCAGTCGCCCATAAGGTTTTGCGCTTCTGTTGGGGTCTATCTTCTTTGATTTGGGTTAAAGCTCGGCCGGTTCATGTATAAGAATTTCGAGGTTATGAGGTACTTCGATTTAAGATTGGTTTGTCTGTGTATAAGAGTTTTGAGGTTATAAGGTATTTAAGTTAAAGCTTGGCCTGTTTGTGTTTAAGAGTGTTAAGGTGTTTAGATTTAAATTTGGTCTGTATGTATAAGAGTTTCGATATTATGGAATAAGTAGATTTATAATTGGTCTGTTTCGATCTATACATGTTTGCAGGTTATGGAGCATTCAGGATTGAAGCTGGATCTATCTGCGTATACGTACTGTTTTGAGGTTATAGGGTATTCAACAAGTTCGGCCTGTCTGTGAATAAATGTATTGCGGTTATTGAGATTTTCGAGTTTAGCTTGATAAGATTTTTACTTGGGCGAGAGGAAAAGTATTCTTGGGTCATGACCTCGAACAAATAGTTGTATTTTTGTACCTAGACATCTTCTCCAAGAGCTTTAAGCATCCTAGATAGCATATATATGGCTTGATTTTTTTCCTGTCACGAGATTTACGAGCGTAATCATTCGCAAAAGTGTAAATAGATGATTTTAATCTTTCTGCAGAACCCACATAGGCCAGGAGAATTAAGCCCGAAACCTAGCAAATATGACTGTAACGTACAGGAAATTAGTTATTAGTGGAATTCGCTCACAAATAATATATATAATGAAAATAAAATGTTCCTCCGGCTTAAAAAGGTGTGCTAGCTACAGGAAAAATCGAGAAGTGAAAAAATACGCAAAAATCGCACTTATTTTTGCATATTTTCCTATATACCCTGGCGGAAAATTAATCTAGAACTATGTAGATCTATCTAGTTTGTCATGGAAATAATCGAGGGCCTCGATAATACTAGATAATTTTCTACCAGGGTAACTTTGTAAATATGCAATTTAGGGAAAAAAATAATACTAATAAATTTGTTTGTTATAAAATTCTATACAAGATAGAAGTGGTTTAAAATGCGTACATATGAAATTTTCGTTGCAAAATAGTCATCAAAGTCGACAAAAATAGGTCATTATATTTTTCGACGGGAAATACCGCTTCGAAAAATAATTTATTTATAAAGTCAAAATTTTACCAACTGTTAAAATCGCTCCAGAAGTCGTTAAAAAAAGAAAATTGGTATTATAACGATTCTAAGTGATAGTTAAGAGGTCCAAGTATGTGTAAAAAAATTAGCGCTAATCAGAGTGCCAAACTTTAACCCCAGAATTGACGCAAACAAATTATGATATTTTACACGATAATTACTTAACAAATGTCTCATGTTAAAACTATCAGACCGATTTGGATCGGGTTTCGGGATTTCATTTTGTACTATTTTAAAGTACTAAAATCCGCAATGACAGTAGATTTGGATAATTTCTTACTTGTGAGACGAACGCTTGAAAATGACCTTGCTTTTTACCTATTTTTTTCGACTTTGATGACTATTTTGCAACGAAAATTTCATATGTACGCATTTTAAACCACTTCTATCTTGTATAGAATTTTATAACAAACAAATTTATTAGTATTATTGTTTTTCCTGAAGCTAGCACACCTTTTTAAGCCGGAGGAACATTGTATTTTCATTATATATATTATTTGTGAGCGAATTCCACTAATAACTAATTTCCTGTACGTTACAGCAATAACAATATGTAGTACTCCTGGCCTAACAAAAGTGTAAATTGTTGGAATTAATCTTTTTAAGAAATACAATAATTTTTACACTTTATAGAAAGTTTAAAATGTACATTTTAATCTTTGTCAAAAGTGTGAATTGATGAAATCAATCTTTTTAAGAGATGCGATAACTTTTTACACTTTACAAAGTTTAAAATGTACATTTTAATCTTTTTTAAAAGTGTGAATTCATAAAATTAATCTTTTCAAGATATACGAAAACTTTTTACACTTTACAAAATTTAAAATGTACGTTTTAATCTTTGTAAAAAGTGTAAAATTATAAACTTAAACCACATAGAGAATAAAATCTTCAAATCAATACTTTTCATGAATTAAAAGCTACATTTTAATCTTTTTACTTCCAGATTTTAGACTTTTGGGTTTAGAGTGTAAGAAGCACAGTCTTGAAAACTAATAAAATGCTTCTCGCATTTTGTTAATACTCAGCAACATATATGTTACTTTCACATAAGAATAAAAATTAAAGTTTCTTGGACCCAGTACTAATTTAGGTAATTAAAACACTTAAGCTAAAGTTAAGTTCTCCTGCAGCCAGTACAATATAATAATTAGTTATTACTGTAGCACATAGTATGTAGAAAGAACATGTGATTGATTTTTTAACTTCCCAATTTTCTGTTTAAAAGTATTCACTTCATTAAATAGATACAATTGTTTGTTCATAAATCTATGCTACTTAGAATGACCATTGGCTAATTTTATAGTTGCATCATTTCAACTTGTACGATAAACTTCTGTTTCTACAATATATCTGTTTGTATAAAATAATACGAGGGTAGTTCAATAAGTCTTTAGAATAAAGTATAAAAACAATTTTTTTTGGGTAAATTTTTTTTTATTTTTCAACATAATCTCCTTGGAGCTCTATACACTTGGTCAATCGCTTTTTAAGTTTTTTTAATCCTTCAGAAAAGTGCGTTTTCGGAAGTTCCTCAAAATAAGCACTTACAGAGGCAATGATGTCTTCGTTGTCCGTAAATCTCTGTCCACCGAGCCATTTTTTCAAGTTTGGAAATAAGAAAAAGTCACTGGGGGCTAAATCTGGTGAATACGGTGGGTGTTCGACCAATTCGAATTTTAGTTCTTCAATTTTAGCCATTGAAACGAAGCATGTGTGAACTCGGGCGTTGTCGTGATGAAAGAGAATTTTTTTTCTCGCCAAATGTGGTCGTTTTTTTTTAATTTCTTCTTTCAGCTGCTCTAATAATGATGCATAATACTCACCAGTAATTGTTTTACCCTTTTCCAAGTTGTCAATAAGTATAATTCCACGTGCATCCCAAAAAACTGTAGCCATAACCTTACCAGCTGACTTTACGGTCTTTGCCTTCTTTGGAGCTGGTTCGCCTGTGGAAATCCACTGTTTGGATTGTTCCTTTGTCTCAGGAGTGTAGTGGTGTATCCATGTTTCATCCACAGTCACAAATCGACGAAAAAATTCCTCAGGATTCCGACTTATGCGCGCCAAAAGAGCCTCAGAGGCGACCACTCTATTGCGTTTATTCTCAGCTGAGAGCAAACGCGGCACCCATCTTGCCGATAGCTTTTTCATGCCTAATTTTTCATGTAGAATTGAAACAACTGCACCTATAGATATCCTTGTGGCCTCAGCTAACTCACGCACTTTTAATCTTCTATCCTTCAACACCATATCGTGGATTTTATTGATGATTTCGGGAGTAGTTGCTTCTACGGGCCTTCCTGAACGTGGTTCGTCACTTATTGATGTACGACCACGCTTAAATTCATTTACCCAGTTATAAACCGTTGCTAAGGCAGGGGCAGATGTGCCATGAACTGAGTCCAATTCATTTTTTATCTCATATGGAGTTAAACCCTTTAAATGAAAATGTTTAATTACCGCTCTGAACTCGTTTTTTTCCATTTTTCTTAACAAGCAATTTTTTTTTTCAATTGGTTATAAAAACACGTAAACTCAGAAGATGTGGACTGTGACTGCACCATATATCTAGTCGGGAGTGGTGCTGACTGAAAACAGATGATTTGGAGCGATTCGCGCGCCATCTGTTGGTCATTCTAAAGACTTATTGAACTACCCTCGTATAACCTTTTCTCCAAGCCATCTGAAGAACTTTATAGAATTGTTTTATATGCTTTGTTCTATTCTATTTGATCTTGTGAAACTTCAAACTTTACAGTGATAGCTTGATTTAGCACTAAAAATGAATACACATATCAATATTCATAGTGAAAATATGTTGTTACGAAACTTCTTCTTATAAACTTACAATTTTCTTAGTAACTTACAATAGCTTGCAGAACAGATGAATTAGGAACCAAAGTTTATTTATAGGTACAACATTTCTTATCACTCTTATATAGAAGATGTTAATAAATAAGTTTAATGCTAACAGCACAGTACCTAATCTCTAGCAGTAAGAAGTCCGATCGACCATTGAAATTGCGTGAAATGTGGTTTCCCGCGCATTCGGCAGTTTCAGCTGGTCGCGCATGCGCAATAACACCCTTAGGTTTGTGAAATTTCTGGCAAACAATGAAATAATTATATCCGCGTGAATATAAACAATTGATAAAAACGGACTTCGGGTGCTGTTTACGTAAACAATGCGCAAACGAATGGTGCAACTTAGAATCTTTTCTAACACTGTTTTAATAACGAAAACGACGTTTCAAAATTGGGCGCTAGAACTGTAGCACCCAAATGTTTTTGATTTTTATATAAAAAAATATGAGCTCGCGCAAAAAAACAAGATGGAACATTTTATTAATAATTTTTTGCGCGCAATCGATTCCATTAGTTTATTTATCGATATATAACTAATGGGTACTAACTTCTTGGACCTCGCTTACTCGACCATCCTACAAACATAAAGGCTTCGGCCAATTCCTCTGCTTATATATATTACTTTTGCAATACAATGAATACAGAAAATGAAGCTTGGAGTAGTGGAGAATCAGAACCTGAAGAAGATGTTACAGAAATAACTGATATATGTGATGACGATTTTAATGATACCTCATATGATAAAAATTTATCTGAAATAAACTTTGATCCTTATTTTTATCCATCTGTAAAAAATTTTACTGATAAAGCTCGAATTCATGCTCATGTGTCGATACAAAAAATTACTCCATTGGAATGTTTCAAATATTTTTTGATCAGTTTGTTGTAAATCATATTATAGACTAAACCAACCTTTTTCAAGAACAAAATCCTGAACGACCTCGAAAAAAAAATGAAAACGTGAACTCCTGTAACAGAAGATGAATTATGGAAATTTATCGCTTTATCAATAAATATGCTGTATACTCCAATCTTTAGCCAAATTTTGATTGGAAACAGATACCATCAAATTCTGCGATATCTTCATTTTTCTAATAATGAAGAAATTTCTAATGATCCCTTAAAAATAATCAAACCGATAATTGATCATTTGAAAACAAAATTTTCTAATACTATTTTTGCTGGAAAAAAAATTTGCATTGACGAAAGCTTAGTTTTGTGAAAAGGAAGACTAAAATTCAAACAATAATTACCATTGAAAAGAAATCGATTTGGTATGAAATTGTTTGAATTAGTTGACTGTGAGACGGGATTTCTGCTAGATTTTATCATGTATACTGGTTCAGATACCGATTACCAAAAATTTGATTTAGACGTTTCTGGAGATATTGTTGCTCATTTGATGAAACCTTACTATAACGTAGGTCATGAGTTATTTACTGATAATTGGTATACATCGCCACAACTTGCAGAATATCTTCATGATAAAGACACTGGTCTCTGTGGAACAGTAAAAAATCGAAAAGGAATGCCTACTCTTGGTTCAAAGCTCAATCGTGGTGAAGTAGAAGTCGCTCATAATGATGTTTGGATGGTCATCAAATGGATGGATAAGAAGGAAGTTTACGTACTAACAAGTATTCATGAACTTGAATATTGTGCAACTAGTAAAATACACTACAAAACTAACGAAGATATTATAAAACCAAGTTGTATTTATGATTATAACAAACATATGGGCGGAATCGATGATATTGATAGACAATTATCTATGACAGAAACGATTAGAAAATGCATGAAATGGTATAGAAAATTATTTTTTCATCTAGTAGACTTGATGTTGGCAAATGCCCATAAGTTATTCAAGATGCTAACTACGGATGCTATTTCGTTTCCTAATTTTCGATTGAGCATAGTAAAAGACATTTTGAATTTAGGTTCTCAAATAGAATCAACATCTCTAACGCCAGATATTCGACTAAGTGGTCGTCATTTTCCCAGTAAAATGCAATCCGAAAACAGTGATAGAAGTTATCACGTCAATGTAAATTATGCACTATGCAGAAAAAGAGAATCCGATCTATATACGAGTGTAGAGTATGTAAAGAAACTCTATGTATTGTACCGTGCTTTGAAATCTATCACACCAAAAAATCGTTACCGTAATTTATAAAATTTTTATGAATAATAAATAAAAAACTTAAAAAAAAAATCATAAACCTAGAAAAAAAAGAAAAAAAAACATAACTCTGCCACAGTCGGTCCCAAGCCGTTCACGAAATGCAAAGGGGTGGTTTTCATCCTGTTATAGGGGTTGTTTTTACATTTACAGTAATTTTGATGTCAGATATGGATTCAGCATCGAAAAATACATAGAAAACGTGTATCTGCGCTTCTAAATAAAGAAAAATCAATTTACGAGGCAAAGGGGGTGGTTTTCGCCCTGTTATAGGAGTTCTTTTTAGATTTACAGTAATTTTGATGTCAGATTTGGATTCAGCATCGAAAAATACATAGAAAACGTGTATCTGCGCTTCTAAATAAAGAAAAATCAATTTACGAGGAGATTCAGCGAAGAGCTTGCAAGCTCGTGATCGGCGTCGATGTCCTCGCGCTGCTGGGCCTCGTGGATGGCTGCGGGGCTCAGCGTTGTCGGCATGTCGATGGCTTCCACGCGTGAGAGCGCATCTGCCACGACGTTGTCCTCCCGGGGATGTGTTCGATGGTGACGTTGAACTGGCTGATATAGTCCAGCTGCCTGACCTGCCGGGGGGATGCCTTGTCTGGACGCTGCTCCAGAGCCTTCGTGAGCGGAAGGTGGTCCGTGCGGACGACAAACTGACGTCCTTCAAGGAGATGCTCAAAGTTTTTTAGCGCCGCGTAGACCCCGAGGAGCTCCCAGTCGTACGGACTGTACTTGACCTCTGGTGGAGTGAGCTTTCGAGAAAAGAAACCTAGCGGGCGCCAGGTGCCGCTGTCGAGCTGTTCCAGAGAGGTTCCAAGGGCCGGCGAGGAGGCGTCCGTGGTGAGGACGAGAGGGGCGCCTGGGACGAGAAAGCTGGACTGCGCCGCTGCAGTCAAGCTCGCTTTGCACCTGGAGAACGCATCCATACGTCCAGAGGTCCACTCAATCTGGCGCCTGTCTTTTTTTTTTCGCGCCCCGGAGAAGGTCCGTGAACGGCGCTTGTACAGCTGCTGCATGTGGTATGAGTGCCCTGTAATATTTCACCATACCAATGAAGCGCCGTAGGTCTATGATAGTCACCGGGCGTGCGCAGTTGGCTATGGCCGTGACATTGGCCGCTGGAGGCTCGAACCCGTTGGCGCTGAGGTGGTAGCCCAGGAAGTTGACCTCAGGGCAGGCAAAGTGGCACTTGTCTCGGTTGAGGGTGAGTCTGGCCTTTGCCACGACCTCGAGTACGGCCTTGATGTGCCGCAGATGCTCCTCTCGGTTGCGGGAGGCGATGAGGAGATCGTCCACGTAGACCCGCACGAAGGGCATGCCTCTGAACAGTGTATCCAGGAACCGCTGGAACGTCTGGATCGCATTCCTGAGACCCAGAGGTAGGCCCAGAAACTCAAAGAGCCCGAACGGCGTGACGACGGCAGTCTTTGGGACATCTTCTGGAGCCACTGGAACCTGAAAATATGCTCGATTGAGATCCAGCGTCGTGAAGATCTCGCAACCGTGCAGGCTGCGGAGCAGGTCCTCTATCCGCGGAAGCGGATAGCGATCCGGGACGGTGATTGAGTCTAAGCGACGGTAGTCTCCCGTGGTGCGCCGCCCTCCACCCGGTTTGTCCACCATGTGCAACGGGCTGGCCCACTGGCTGCTGGATGGCCGGATGACGCCGTGGAAGAGAAGCGAGTCGAAGGCTTCCTTGGCTGCCTCGAGCTTCTCGCCTGCTAGCCGTCGTGCTCCTGCGAAAACTGGAGGTCCAGTTGTCACAATGTGGTGCTGCACCGGGGCCGAGGGGCCTCCGGTAGGTGATGATGTGGCCTGGAGTACCTTGTTGTACTCGTCGATGAGCGCCTTGATGGCGGGGTCCTCGGTTGGGCTGTCACGGCTCTCGACGTTGACGCCGTAGACAGATGCCCGATGAGTGGAGCCTGGCACGCTGCGGTGTGTGGTGGAGTCCCACAGATGGCGGCGCTTGAGGTCCACGAGGAGCCTCAAGCGCCGTAGTGCTCCAGGAGGTCGGCGCCGATGATGGCCATCTTAACATCCGCCAGGACGAAGTCCCAGGGGATGCTGCGGCGGATGCCCAGGTCCAGGGGCAGTACCTTGTGCCCGTACCTGGCGATGGGCGTCCCGTTGGCGGCGGCGAGCTTCAGCGTGGAGATGGCCGTGATGCCCTTCTTTGGTACATGCGGCAGCAGCGAGACTGAAGAGCCCGAGTCGACCAGGAACTTCAGGCCTGATCTGCGATCGTAGACATGAAGACGGACCTCTCTGGGAGATGGCAGGCTTGTAGAGCAGGGGCTGTCGCTTGCTGCCTGAACTGAGCGCAGCCCTACGGGTTTCCCTGCTGGTTGGACTGCGCGCGGCTGCTGAAACTACAAGGCTGCTTGCAGCGCTGTGCTGCTGTTCCGTCCAGCGCATGATACCAGCAGAATCCGTCTGCTGGGCGTCGTGGTGAGGGCGAGCGAGGGCGCGACTGCCATGAGGCACTGCGGCCTCTGTCGCTGCGGCCTCTGTCGTCAGACACCTTCTCCAAAATCTCCCTTGAGACCGAGATGAGCTGAGCCAGCAGCTGCTTAATCTCAACGGAGTCTGTAGCGCGCTGGATGGCGCTGACTTCCACGAACGTCGGCTCGGGCGACGCGGCTGGGCTCACGGAGCAGGAGTCCGGTGCGGAGATGGGCGTCTCCATCAGCGTGTCCGCAGTCGCAATCATCTTATCCACGGTGTTAGTTTTGAAGATATTCAATACGCATTGCACGTGCGCCTTATCTCCGGCCAGGGAGCGCATGTGACGGAATAGCTGGGACGGCTTCCTGCCGTCTAGCGTCAGCTCATGCAGCATGCGATCGAGCTGCCTGTCCGCTGAGTCGGTCAGGCGCTCGAGGATGCGTGCCTTTAATGTCGCGTACTTGTTCCCCTCTGGAGGGTTCCTCAAAATATCCGAAACCTCCATGAGAGTCTCAGGGTCAAGCGCGCCGACTGCGAGGTGGTATTTCCTGGCGTCTATGCGAACCTGATTCACCTGCATGACCGACTCGATCTGCAGGAACCAGAGCTCCGGCTGTTTGCGCCAGAAGGGAGGCAGCCGGCAAGCGGTGACGCTTTGGACCTGAGGCGCAATGTTGGCAGCGGCGGCTGCTGCGGCGGCGGGATCGTCGGGCTGGACGTTGTCGCCAAACATGGCTTCGTGCAGGGCGGCGAGCGCCGACTGCTGCTGGTTTGACGGAGCTAGCGGCGCTGGCGGGACTCCGCCTGGGAGCGAGGGCCGCTGTGCAGGAGCGTGTGATGCGGCGTGGTGTCGAGGCACCGCGCGGCATGCTCACCATGCGTGTGCGCGATCACGCGTCTTTTCAGCGGCAGCGGCGGCCATGTTCGCTTTTCCCGAGAAAAGCGCGGGAAAAGTTTTTTCGCTCACCTCGTATGTTTTTCTTTCCTTACGAAAAAAAAAAAACGGTCTTTCTTGACTCTGCTGCTCGGCGTGCTGCACCCGTAGATCACGTCGGGGTCACCAATGTGCGGGCTAAACCGCGGATTGCTAGGGCGCATAGGGAATCGCCCCAGCAGGTGCAGCGCTGCTCGCGCCGAGGACAGGAGCGAGGCAGACGATGGCAGGAGAGAGAAAAGGGGTTTTACACACCTTGATTTCACAGCACTATATTTTACACTATATACAATATTTACAGAGAATACAGAAATGCTAAGTTAGCCGTGAAAAGATATTTCAATCTTGAAGGCGATGCGCCAGAGCTGTGGCGTTGCAGCGAGCTGTTGCGTGCAGTCCTGTGCGTACAGCTCGAGAGGTTCCGTAGCCGAATATAAAGCGAGACAGCGATAGGAGGCCGAGGCTAGAAGAACGCTCTCGGCTCCAGTCGCTGCTTATGCCCATTGTGCTGCCGCTCGCCTGCCGGCAGGAGCGAGCGCACTTGTCGTGGCGGCAACTCCGAGGGTGCCACATAAGCTTGACCTATCTGTGTGTGAGGGTTGGGTTGGATTTAAGATTGGTTTAATCGTGTGTGTATAACAGTTTTGAGGTTATAGGGTATTTGGGCAAAGAAGATAGACCCCAATAGAAGCGCAAAGCTGGGAAACAAAGTGAGGCACCCCAGGGGCTAGTAGGCACCCCGACCACGCGCAGCGCAACAGTCATTTTCCAAATATTTCCAAACGTCATGTATATAGAATGTAGGTAACAGGATTACACTCGGCCGATAACATACCGGCAATATCAATAAAAGTATGTATTTAAAAACAGTACACTGGAAACATGTCAGTTATCGTTGGCAATACCTAAAAAATATGTAGATAACCTAAAAACATATAGCAAAAGAAATTATACTTAAACTACAAACCTAATCTACAAATTGGGGAGCAATTTATATATTTGATCCATTATTTAACACTCGTCGGCAGCGATGGTCCTGTGGATAACGTATCTGGCTCCTGATTTTTTTATGCAGGTTCAAATCAGTTTTTTTTTTTTTTTTATTGTAGTTACAAAATAAATTATATTTTTATAAACTTAAATAAAAATGTTAAATTATTACTATTTTGAATAGTTTTCCAGATCACCCTAGAGGTACTATTTTCATTTTATTTAGAAATTACTATATAAAAGAATTTTAAGATACTTGTTTATAAGCTCACGACATGTATAAATTATATAGAATTATTCAATAATCTTTTTATATAATTATTGTAAATAAAACCGTGGTGTCCGTCGCCAGTAGCCCTACATAAACCACGGGAGCTTTCTCCCTTCCTCCAGACTCCTTTAACCTTTTCCACCTCCACCAATGTGTATACATGATCATAAAAAACTCTAAAAGTACCTATTTTAATATTCACAATGTTTTTAAATATACCCATGATGATATATTTAAAAAAATGTTTCTGATAAAAAACTGTAACTTGTTCACCTTTTTTATGATGAAGTATATAATAAAATGATTGAATTTATGTCATTATGTCTTTCACCCACAGATATGTATACAAAACATAAGTTTTTTAATATATTCTTTTAATTAAAATATTTGTAACATTGGTTTTTAAAATTATCCGTGCAGATTAACTATTGATATTATACCAAGAAAGTGTACAAATTTTTTGAGATGCAAAAAACTTTAATAATAAAACAACTTTTTATTGAAAAATTATGCATAATTTACAATAGATGTTCAAAAACTCGATATAAATAGTCAAAAACTTTCTATTTTAGGTACCAAATAAGTCAATAAAATTTTGGAAAATAAATACAACGGGAAATAAATTTTCATATCGGCATAACTCTACCAATTATTATATTAAATACATTATACATTTAAATAAAAATACACTTTATTTGAAAATACTTATTTTATTAACATAAATAATAAAGAATACTAATGTAATATACATTTCCTATACACAATAATAATAAAAAAAACAGTGCAACGGATTTGAACCAGCATAAAAAAATAAGAATCAGATACGTTATCCACAGGACTCCCCCATTTGTAGATAAGGTTTGGAGTATTGAATATAATTTGCTTTACTAAGGTAAAAGTACCAGTAGTTGGCCACTGCCGAGAACTTGGCCACTGACAAGAAATATCTTAATATTTAAGCTTTTGGCATAGAATAAAACGTGAATTATCATCAAATATTGTTGTGTACATAATAAATTGTACATACGAAAAGAACCCAAGGTTCAATAATTGATTTTAAGTTAAAAAATAAGATCTTAATTTTCGATTTTTAGTCCGTGCGGGCATGCATGCTTTTCTTAAGTAGTGACTAAGAAAAGTTCGTTTACTAGTAAGACGACAAAAATTTAATAAAACATTTTTTTATGTATCTTAAGGTTCCTACATTATTCTTATTATATTAGAAATACATAAAAAATAAAAAATATAAGATTTATATATATCTTGTATTAAAATTTTATGTGTTCATGTATTGGTACTCGAAAAATACCTTGAAAATTCCCGTCCCAGTAGTTGGCCGGGTGGCCATCTACTGGGCAATCACGCAGATTAATGCAACAAATCTCGGTCCTAGTTGTTGGCATATACTTGTTTGAGAATTAATTTCTACATCACGGTTGTTTTTTCGACTAAGGGACTTTTTGGAGCAAACAAGTAATGTAAACATTTATTTCTTATAACAATACCTAAGTATAACTTATATTTTATATATTTGGAGTCTTATTTGTTATCATAACTTGAATAATACTATTCGCATACCTAACCTCCAACCTAACCTCAATACGCACACTGAGAAACTTGTTATTGATTTCAACAAGCAGATATAATTTATAGTATTATATATTTAAACAGAATATGTCAAAAGTTAACTTACTAGTCCGGTAATGGTAAGTACTATTTTTGTATTGAGGTATGAGTTAAGTTAAAAAATATTATGTATTTTATAATAATTATTAAGAAATAATAATATGCTTTCGTAACAAAATTATTGTAAGTTATTTATTTCCTCATTGTACCTCACAAAATTAATCTGCGCAATATTAATTTGGTCTTACTTAAAGAAAAAATGTTTGGTTAAAGCAGTGTCCAACTACTGGTACCAGTATTTTGAGACACTAGGACATGCTTGTTTTGCTGTTTCAAGTACTGGTACATTGTACCACTGAACATTTATGTCTATTTCCATCTCATTATTGATTAAAATGTCTCTTTTTTCAATTTAATTTGATAGAAAATTAAATTCCCTTCCAGATGAATATATAACTTTTTATTGGCCGTATTAATTTTAGTGCTCTAATTTAAGAAATAAGTTCGGCTGCTACAAAGTGACCAAGTACTGGTACATTTACCTTATATGTTTTTAGGTTTTCTACATATTTTTCGAGTATTTCAAACCATAACTGACATGTTTCCAATGTACAATTTTTAAATACATGCTTTTATTGATATTGCCGATATGTTATCGGCCGAGAGTTATCCTGTTACCTACATAACGCTTGGAAACATTTGGAAAACGACTGTCGCGCTGCGCGTGGTCGGGGTGCTTACTAGCCCTTGGGGTGCCTCAGTCGCCCATAAGGTTTTGCGCTTCTGTTGGGGTCTATCTTCTTTGATTTGGGTTAAAGCTCGGCCGGTTCATGTATAAGAATTTCGAGGTTATGAGGTACTTCGATTTAAGATTGGTTTGTCTGTGTATAAGAGTTTTGAGGTTATAAGGTATTTAAGTTAAAGCTTGGCCTGTTTGTGTTTAAGAGTGTTAAGGTGTTTAGATTTAAATTTGGTCTGTATGTATAAGAGTTTCGATATTATGGAATAAGTAGATTTATAATTGGTCTGTTTCGATCTATACATGTTTGCAGGTTATGGAGCATTCAGGATTGAAGCTGGATCTATCTGCGTATACGTACTGTTTTGAGGTTATAGGGTATTCAACAAGTTCGGCCTGTCTGTGAATAAATGTATTGCGGTTATTGAGATTTTCGAGTTTAGCTTGATAAGATTTTTACTTGGGCGAGAGGAAAAGTATTCTTGGGTCATGACCTCGAACAAATAGTTGTATTTTTGTACCTAGACATCTTCTCCAAGAGCTTTAAGCATCCTAGATAGCATATATATGGCTTGATTTTTTTCCTGTCACGAGATTTACGAGCGTAATCATTCGCAAAAGTGTAAATAGATGATTTTAATCTTTCTGCAGAACCCACATAGGCCAGGAGAATTAAGCCCGAAACCTAGCAAATATGACTGTAACGTACAGGAAATTAGTTATTAGTGGAATTCGCTCACAAATAATATATATAATGAAAATAAAATGTTCCTCCGGCTTAAAAAGGTGTGCTAGCTACAGGAAAAATCGAGAAGTGAAAAAATACGCAAAAATCGCACTTATTTTTGCATATTTTCCTATATACCCTGGCGGAAAATTAATCTAGAACTATGTAGATCTATCTAGTTTGTCATGGAAATAATCGAGGGCCTCGATAATACTAGATAATTTTCTACCAGGGTAACTTTGTAAATATGCAATTTAGGGAAAAAAATAATACTAATAAATTTGTTTGTTATAAAATTCTATACAAGATAGAAGTGGTTTAAAATGCGTACATATGAAATTTTCGTTGCAAAATAGTCATCAAAGTCGACAAAAATAGGTCATTATATTTTTCGACGGGAAATACCGCTTCGAAAAATAATTTATTTATAAAGTCAAAATTTTACCAACTGTTAAAATCGCTCCAGAAGTCGTTAAAAAAAGAAAATTGGTATTATAACGATTCTAAGTGATAGTTAAGAGGTCCAAGTATGTGTAAAAAAATTAGCGCTAATCAGAGTGCCAAACTTTAACCCCAGAATTGACGCAAACAAATTATGATATTTTACACGATAATTACTTAACAAATGTCTCATGTTAAAACTATCAGACCGATTTGGATCGGGTTTCGGGATTTCATTTTGTACTATTTTAAAGTACTAAAATCCGCAATGACAGTAGATTTGGATAATTTCTTACTTGTGAGACGAACGCTTGAAAATGACCTTGCTTTTTACCTATTTTTTTCGACTTTGATGACTATTTTGCAACGAAAATTTCATATGTACGCATTTTAAACCACTTCTATCTTGTATAGAATTTTATAACAAACAAATTTATTAGTATTATTGTTTTTCCTGAAGCTAGCACACCTTTTTAAGCCGGAGGAACATTGTATTTTCATTATATATATTATTTGTGAGCGAATTCCACTAATAACTAATTTCCTGTACGTTACAGCAATAACAATATGTAGTACTCCTGGCCTAACAAAAGTGTAAATTGTTGGAATTAATCTTTTTAAGAAATACAATAATTTTTACACTTTATAGAAAGTTTAAAATGTACATTTTAATCTTTGTCAAAAGTGTGAATTGATGAAATCAATCTTTTTAAGAGATGCGATAACTTTTTACACTTTACAAAGTTTAAAATGTACATTTTAATCTTTTTTAAAAGTGTGAATTCATAAAATTAATCTTTTCAAGATATACGAAAACTTTTTACACTTTACAAAATTTAAAATGTACGTTTTAATCTTTGTAAAAAGTGTAAAATTATAAACTTAAACCACATAGAGAATAAAATCTTCAAATCAATACTTTTCATGAATTAAAAGCTACATTTTAATCTTTTTACTTCCAGATTTTAGACTTTTGGGTTTAGAGTGTAAGAAGCACAGTCTTGAAAACTAATAAAATGCTTCTCGCATTTTGTTAATACTCAGCAACATATATGTTACTTTCACATAAGAATAAAAATTAAAGTTTCTTGGACCCAGTACTAATTTAGGTAATTAAAACACTTAAGCTAAAGTTAAGTTCTCCTGCAGCCAGTACAATATAATAATTAGTTATTACTGTAGCACATAGTATGTAGAAAGAACATGTGATTGATTTTTTAACTTCCCAATTTTCTGTTTAAAAGTATTCACTTCATTAAATAGATACAATTGTTTGTTCATAAATCTATGCTACTTAGAATGACCATTGGCTAATTTTATAGTTGCATCATTTCAACTTGTACGATAAACTTCTGTTTCTACAATATATCTGTTTGTATAAAATAATACGAGGGTAGTTCAATAAGTCTTTAGAATAAAGTATAAAAACAATTTTTTTTGGGTAAATTTTTTTTTATTTTTCAACATAATCTCCTTGGAGCTCTATACACTTGGTCAATCGCTTTTTAAGTTTTTTTAATCCTTCAGAAAAGTGCGTTTTCGGAAGTTCCTCAAAATAAGCACTTGCAGAGGCAATGATGTCTTCGTTGTCCGTAAATCTCTGTCCACCGAGCCATTTTTTCAAGTTTGGAAATAAGAAAAAGTCACTGGGGGCTAAATCTGGTGAATACGGTGGGTGTTCGACCAATTCGAATTTTAGTTCTTCAATTTTAGCCATTGAAACGAAGCATGTGTGAACTCGGGCGTTGTCGTGATGAAAGAGAATTTTTTTTCTCGCCAAATGTGGTCGTTTTTTTTTAATTTCTTCTTTCAGCTGCTCTAATAATGATGCATAATACTCACCAGTAATTGTTTTACCCTTTTCCAAGTTGTCAATAAGTATAATTCCACGTGCATCCCAAAAAACTGTAGCCATAACCTTACCAGCTGACTTTACGGTCTTTGCCTTCTTTGGAGCTGGTTCGCCTGTGGAAATCCACTGTTTGGATTGTTCCTTTGTCTCAGGAGTGTAGTGGTGTATCCATGTTTCATCCACAGTCACAAATCGACGAAAAAATTCCTCAGGATTCCGACTTATGCGCGCCAAAAGAGCCTCAGAGGCGACCACTCTATTGCGTTTATTCTCAGCTGAGAGCAAACGCGGCACCCATCTTGCCGATAGCTTTTTCATGCCTAATTTTTCATGTAGAATTGAAACAACTGCACCTATAGATATCCTTGTGGCCTCAGCTAACTCACGCACTTTTAATCTTCTATCCTTCAACACCATATCGTGGATTTTATTGATGATTTCGGGAGTAGTTGCTTCTACGGGCCTTCCTGAACGTGGTTCGTCACTTATTGATGTACGACCACGCTTAAATTCATTTACCCAGTTATAAACCGTTGCTAAGGCAGGGGCAGATGTGCCATGAACTGAGTCCAATTCATTTTTTATCTCATATGGAGTTAAACCCTTTAAATGAAAATGTTTAATTACCGCTCTGAACTCGTTTTTTTCCATTTTTCTTAACAAGCAATTTTTTTTTTCAATTGGTTATAAAAACACGTAAACTCAGAAGATGTGGACTGTGACTGCACCATATATCTAGTCGGGAGTGGTGCTGACTGAAAACAGATGATTTGGAGCGATTCGCGCGCCATCTGTTGGTCATTCTAAAGACTTATTGAACTACCCTCGTATAACCTTTTCTCCAAGCCATCTGAAGAACTTTATAGAATTGTTTTATATGCTTTGTTCTATTCTATTTGATCTTGTGAAACTTCAAACTTTACAGTGATAGCTTGATTTAGCACTAAAAATGAATACACATATCAATATTCATAGTGAAAATATGTTGTTACGAAACTTCTTCTTATAAACTTACAATTTTCTTAGTAACTTACAATAGCTTGCAGAACAGATGAATTAGGAACCAAAGTTTATTTATAGGTACAACATTTCTTATCACTCTTATATAGAAGATGTTAATAAATAAGTTTAATGCTAACAGCACAGTACCTAATCTCTAGCAGTAAGAAGTCCGATCGACCATTGAAATTGCGTGAAATGTGGTTTCCCGCGCATTCGGCAGTTTCAGCTGGTCGCGCATGCGCAATAACACCCTTAGGTTTGTGAAATTTCTGGCAAACAATGAAATAATTATATCCGCGTGAATATAAACAATTGATAAAAACGGACTTCGGGTGCTGTTTACGTAAACAATGCGCAAACGAATGGTGCAACTTAGAATCTTTTCTAACACTGTTTTAATAACGAAAACGACGTTTCAAAATTGGGCGCTAGAACTGTAGCACCCAAATGTTTTTGATTTTTATATAAAAAAATATGAGCTCGCGCAAAAAAACAAGATGGA
This sequence comes from Gastracanthus pulcherrimus, assembly GCA_949152435.1. Taxonomy (NCBI): domain Eukaryota; kingdom Metazoa; phylum Arthropoda; class Insecta; order Hymenoptera; family Pteromalidae; genus Gastracanthus; species Gastracanthus pulcherrimus. The sequence continues at coordinate 55,564,726 of OX424574.1, forward strand.
ACATTTTATTAATAATTTTTTGCGCGCAATCGATTCCATTAGTTTATTTATCGATATATAACTAATGGGTACTAACTTCTTGGACCTCGCTTACTCGACCATCCTACAAACATAAAGGCTTCGGCCAATTCCTCTGCTTATATATATTACTTTTGCAATACAATGAATACAGAAAATGAAGCTTGGAGTAGTGGAGAATCAGAACCTGAAGAAGATGTTACAGAAATAACTGATATATGTGATGACGATTTTAATGATACCTCATATGATAAAAATTTATCTGAAATAAACTTTGATCCTTATTTTTATCCATCTGTAAAAAATTTTACTGATAAAGCTCGAATTCATGCTCATGTGTCGATACAAAAAATTACTCCATTGGAATGTTTCAAATATTTTTTGATCAGTTTGTTGTAAATCATATTATAGACTAAACCAACCTTTTTCAAGAACAAAATCCTGAACGACCTCGAAAAAAAAATGAAAACGTGAACTCCTGTAACAGAAGATGAATTATGGAAATTTATCGCTTTATCAATAAATATGCTGTATACTCCAATCTTTAGCCAAATTTTGATTGGAAACAGATACCATCAAATTCTGCGATATCTTCATTTTTCTAATAATGAAGAAATTTCTAATGATCCCTTAAAAATAATCAAACCGATAATTGATCATTTGAAAACAAAATTTTCTAATACTATTTTTGCTGGAAAAAAAATTTGCATTGACGAAAGCTTAGTTTTGTGAAAAGGAAGACTAAAATTCAAACAATAATTACCATTGAAAAGAAATCGATTTGGTATGAAATTGTTTGAATTAGTTGACTGTGAGACGGGATTTCTGCTAGATTTTATCATGTATACTGGTTCAGATACCGATTACCAAAAATTTGATTTAGACGTTTCTGGAGATATTGTTGCTCATTTGATGAAACCTTACTATAACGTAGGTCATGAGTTATTTACTGATAATTGGTATACATCGCCACAACTTGCAGAATATCTTCATGATAAAGACACTGGTCTCTGTGGAACAGTAAAAAATCGAAAAGGAATGCCTACTCTTGGTTCAAAGCTCAATCGTGGTGAAGTAGAAGTCGCTCATAATGATGTTTGGATGGTCATCAAATGGATGGATAAGAAGGAAGTTTACGTACTAACAAGTATTCATGAACTTGAATATTGTGCAACTAGTAAAATACACTACAAAACTAACGAAGATATTATAAAACCAAGTTGTATTTATGATTATAACAAACATATGGGCGGAATCGATGATATTGATAGACAATTATCTATGACAGAAACGATTAGAAAATGCATGAAATGGTATAGAAAATTATTTTTTCATCTAGTAGACTTGATGTTGGCAAATGCCCATAAGTTATTCAAGATGCTAACTACGGATGCTATTTCGTTTCCTAATTTTCGATTGAGCATAGTAAAAGACATTTTGAATTTAGGTTCTCAAATAGAATCAACATCTCTAACGCCAGATATTCGACTAAGTGGTCGTCATTTTCCCAGTAAAATGCAATCCGAAAACAGTGATAGAAGTTATCACGTCAATGTAAATTATGCACTATGCAGAAAAAGAGAATCCGATCTATATACGAGTGTAGAGTATGTAAAGAAACTCTATGTATTGTACCGTGCTTTGAAATCTATCACACCAAAAAATCGTTACCGTAATTTATAAAATTTTTATGAATAATAAATAAAAAACTTAAAAAAAAAATCATAAACCTAGAAAAAAAAGAAAAAAAAACATAACTCTGCCACAGTCGGTCCCAAGCCGTTCACGAAATGCAAAGGGGTGGTTTTCATCCTGTTATAGGGGTTGTTTTTACATTTACAGTAATTTTGATGTCAGATATGGATTCAGCATCGAAAAATACATAGAAAACGTGTATCTGCGCTTCTAAATAAAGAAAAATCAATTTACGAGGCAAAGGGGGTGGTTTTCGCCCTGTTATAGGAGTTCTTTTTAGATTTACAGTAATTTTGATGTCAGATTTGGATTCAGCATCGAAAAATACATAGAAAACGTGTATCTGCGCTTCTAAATAAAGAAAAATCAATTTACGAGGCAAAGAGGGTGGTTTTCACTCTGTTATAGGGGTTGTTTTTAGATTTACAGTAATTTTGATGTCAGATTTGGATTCAGCATCGAAAAATACATAGAAAACGTGTATTTATGAATTGGAAAAAGGTTATATACTATTTAAAATAATTTTTTTTTAAATTTGAAATTTTTAACACAGGCTATAATACATGTTTTGCCGTAGCGGACCGCGACGCCAATATATTGGCGCATCCCCTGATCGACACTTTCCCTATGATCAATCAGTGATATAAGATACCTTTTTTATCGGTTTTCTATGGGCGATATGCCACCTCAAATCCCGGCCCTCTAAAGGTTAATATTGTATAGTATACAAAATAAACTTTTTTTTTAATAATCACATGAACTAAGAAATTCGCATTCCTATCAGAAAAATATAACTAAACATAAAGATGAAAAAAAAATTATTAATTTTTTAATTTTTGAAATAATTAAATTCCTATTAAATTTTTTCTACGAATTTCATAACATTTTGAACGTGCTAAATTATATCTAATAAAAATATCAAATTACTCGTATATAAATCATATTAAGAAAAAGAATTCATTTAAAATTTAAAAATGATATAAATTCATAATATAGATAAAACCGAAAGAGCGTCAGCGAGCGAGGTAGTTTTTTGCTAGTTATTAATTATTAACTGGGCCTTTTAAACTTTTTAATAAACTAAAATATTAAGTTGAAAATCACTTGAATATGAAATTAGTTTAAGTTATTTTTTGCTAAAAAGTGTTAATTATATATTTCCGGTAAATCTTGATAATCTCAATATTTTAACCCTCTAAGTCCCAGGCATCAAAATCGTCATCAAAAAATTCTGAAAAAATTGAGGGTTGATTGTTGGGTCTTGGAATTTAGATAATATGAGCAATAATTGTTTTTTTAATTTTTAAGTTTTCTCTGCTATTTTTCTGTCAAACATAACTTAGGCCCACCTAATGAGATAGGAAATGATCTACTTCGACCTAATTCATGCATTCAAATAACATAATTTGCAGCTCATTACGTAGAAATTTAAAAAAAATGATAAAAATGTATGGGCCCTAAAGAAAGAATAAAGAACGTAAGACTTCAAGACAAAATACAAGACCTTATGTGTCGAGACTTTTTCGAAACCAAGACGATATTTTCAAAAATATCGTCTTCTATTATAAAAAAAGGATATAGATAAATATACAATTAACTATTCCAACCCAGAAAAAAAACCCGGAAAATCGAAATAACCTGGAAAAAGGATACGTCTTCTTTCATGAAACTTTTTTGAGTAGACAGATTAGATCAAAACATGCTAATATAAAACATAGCAACATTAGTAAATACATGTTAAACATATATCACTCGAAATATGATTATTAATCAACAATATATAAAAGAATAAAAAAAATGTGTATACATATATATATATATATATATATATATATATATATATATATATATATATATATATATATATATATATATATATATATATATATATATATATATATATATATATATATATATATATATATATATATATATATATATATATATATATATATATAAAACTCGTCTACTAAGGTGTTGTTAGAGACATTCCTAACATTATAATATACAAGTATACGCTTGAGCCATATTTCTGGATATTATTTGAATATTTGCTAACACGTATAACATTAAAGTTTCAAAAAGTAAACATTACAAATAAAAATATATTGTAGTGTAGGTATATTTCTCACTATTTGTTGTGTTTTCGCAGATAAATAAAGTAAGTATTCCCATTAAACTTTTTTGAATGATTATTTATTAACTGATTTAATTTGATTGCGTAAAAAATTAGGAGATAAGCAGAAACTTACCAGCTTTTAAAATTACAGCGGATATTGCATTGTCAAGCTATGGTTTTCTTGGTTAGCATATTTAAAGAAATAAAATTTTATAGAGTTGAATTCTGTAAAGTTTTGTTACGCACTTTAATAAAGAATCACTATAAAAACTGATTATTTTTATTTTGTTATTGATTTATTTGTTTATTATAGTCCTTCATTTTACCGGTAACATTATTTCTTAACTATATTTTAAAAATTTTATTTGATTATATTTATATGTATATTTACTTTATTTATCTGGAAAAATCCCTGCGAAAAGTAACAAATACCTACATATTACAATATATTTTTATTCCTAATGTTTACTTTTTGAAATTTAAATGTTTTACCCTCAGTGGTCGATGACAAAGCCTAATTTATGATATTTTTAAAAAGATAATTTTGTTTATAAATATAAGTTTATAGTCCAGTCGTCAAAATTTGGAGTGGAAAACTCGTATATACGAACAAGAACACCAATCCTGCGGAACTCGCATTTTGATAAGGTTTTGGGAGGTGCTTTTTGATATCTAAAAATTAAGTCTAGCATCCTTAGTTTGTTCTACTGGACCCTTGTATTCGAGATATAAGCTATTTTACTTTGAATCTACGTTATTTTAGTAAAAAGGTACCTCTTCTAGTGAATATAAGTAGGCATGTATTGACACTAGAAAAAATCACTTGAAAGATAATAAAAACATGCATAAAGAGTTTTAATTTAAGACCTGTAGCGTTAAAAATATTAATCCGAGCCCTTAATGCCATCGCAATACGATGACTAAAAATGCATAAAAAATCAATGAAATTAAAACAGTTTATTTCTTCAAATATTCATGCATTTCTAGTCATCATCTTTAATTGCTAATAACTTTGTCTCAGATAAATATTTTTAAATATTACAGGTCTCAAATTAAAGCTCTTTCTGCCTACTTTTATAATCTATTATATATATATATATATATATATATATATATGTATAATGTATATTCGGTTAAAATAGCTTATATCTCGAATACAAGGGCCCATTAGAACAAACTAAGGGTGGTAGGCTTCACTTTTAAGTATCGGAAAGTACTTCCCTAAGCCTTATTAAAATCCGAGTTCCGCAGAGTTAGTATTGTCCTTGTAAGTCTACTTTTTGTTGATTCATGTGTAAAATTTTCAGTTGAATTCGAATTTGTTATGGCAAAAGCCATCAAGAGTTGTGGAAAAAAGTTCTAAGCAAATAAAAATTGTAAAATTACGTATTTCTCAGTTTTCTTAAAATAACTTGGTCGGACGAAGTCGCAAAGAAAAATATTTAATACAAAAGTTGTTATAAATATTTAATACAATGATGATATATGGTTGGTGCAATATTTTAACCGAAAATTGACCAAAATATATTTAGCTGTGGGATAGAAATCATTTTTTAGAAAAAGTACCCGTGATCCGATTACCGTCGGTACATTATTTTAAAAGTTATGCGAGTTTTAAGCACTTATATTTTTGCTGTGGCGCAGACCAGAGGGTTGGGTGCAAAATAACTGAAAAGTTTTTACATGTAGTTAAAGTTAATTAATTTTCAAATTTGACCATTTTTCGTATGTATTAAAATTTTTTTCACTTCCAACTTTCAAAACAAAAGGAACATCTTCTATTTCATTAATTACTAGTAATGTTACTCTAAAAATCTAGCTACACGTTACATATGTAGTTCAATAACCAAATCTGTAATACAAATGACACGAAAATGACAATGTCTAGCTGGACAAGGTTATTTTCATGGTATTTGTATTACAGATTTGGACTTAGTACTACTTACATAATGTATAGCCAGATTTTAACAGTGATATTACTGAGAATTGATGAAATACAAGATATTCCTTTTGTTTCAAAAGTCTAAATATAGTATTAAAGGTAGCAAATGCGTGAATTAGACATGACACGAAAATGACAATAAAAATGTCATTTATTTAGATTAAACAAATATTTAGACTTTCAAAATTAAAGGAACATCTTTTACATGATGTATTATAACACTCGAAAACTTTTTTTAGCTCTGTCATATGTTCTGGAGTACATTTAAAGGGATAGCTAAAAGCAAGATACAAAAAGCTACATTTTTTTGACAATCACCTATATATACCTTTTACTCCATTATGGGCGACCCCATCAACCTGTGCACCACTCATATATTTATATAAAAAGTCTCGGAGAAGACCTGTGAGATACCATCATCGGCGACCCAACAAACCCGGACATCACACAGATCATACTTAAGCAAATAGCCTCGGAGGGGACCTCTTAAAGATCATTATTGGCGACCCTATATACCTGGACAAATATGCATATCATATTTATGCAAAAAGCCTCAGAGAAGACCTGTGAGATACCAAGTCGGTGATCTGCTACACACTGCTATGACACATTTACCCTAAAAGCCTAAGAGAAACGCTAGTAGTTCCCAGGCGGAAATCGACTTACCTTGCAATGGGTCTCCCATTTCATTTATCGGTAGAGGGATTTTATTATAATAGTTTATTTAAATTCTGAATATATGTTTATTTTTGTTCGTATTATTATAAATAATTCCAATTTCCTCATAATAACAATTTTTACTGGATTAATTAATTTAAATTTGAATGGAAATCCCGCCGTACGTAGGAGGCGCTGGAGCCCACGCGCGCTTGCGCGCTAGGCATAAGCAGGTACGCCGACACGGCCGCGTAGGGGATGGTGGGGCAGTACGGGCACCCTAACTTCAAAAGAATCTTGTACTTTCTATTTTGTACCAATACAAATTATTAAAAGTGCTTCTTAAAGTAGAATATCTCAAGATTTAGATACATTATTTTTTATTATAAAATATATATTGCATTGTTTTTTATAATGCAAAGTACAATACCGCTAAAACTGCCCATTTTCCCCACCCGTGGGGCACGATTGGCATGGAGGTGGGGCACGATTGGCACGGTGAATTAATGAAAAATTTATTTAAAAAAAAATATTGGACGTTACTATTAAATTTGCATTTTATAGGATTGAGGATCAAAACTAAAAACCAGACCATTTCATTAACACTGACTCTTTCACCAACATCTAAGACTCCGACTCCGAAATGTTAAGGGCGCAAAAGTAAGGTTAAGAAAATCAGCTGTTAAACTCGGCGGAAATAAATTGACGACTCACGTATGCCAATCGTGCCCCGCTAGTGGTGCCAGTCGTGCCCCATTTTAGAGTATTTTTATATGTAATATTACTTTTTTCCTAAGCATCGGAGATCATCAATCAAAAATGCTATTAAAAATTTAAGATTTAAACTGTAAAAATAATTCCCTTTCGAAGCTCATATGATTTATTTGTTCTTGAGAAATAGATTAGAATTATGGAAAAAACAACGTTTTGAAGTCCTCAATTTCTAATAATTCTCATACGATTTGTATTAATTTTTTTCATTTAGGATTTGCAGAGGGAAAAAGTAAAAGCTATTTACAACATATAAAAAATACTATCATGTTAGAATATTCATTTATTTAGTGAACATTTGAATGCCCAATCCACCCGCCAAACCCATCGTGCCCCACCGTCCCCTACTCATTTACATAAGGGTCCTTCTACATATGATTGTTAACATGCAACAAGGTTTATAACTATTGAAATTGTTTATGATAGTGCTCTGAAATATTATAATAAATTAATTAACGTCTCATGGTAACTGATTTTTCAGAAACTTAGACTCACGTGGACACGGATCCTGTTTTGCGTATACAACTGCACGCATATGGCCGATATATTGTAATCCTTATATTAGGCCAATTTATCGGACCATATAGCTTGATTGCATTGTATATGTAATATGTTGTAGCAATAATTTTGAAATAAGTATGCTATGTGGAATCATGGTATCATGGAAAACTACGCATAGATTTGGAATCCCCGTAATTTTGTTTAACGGGAACATGTATTGTTTTACCATAACTAGTATTTTTTCAGTCATAAATTATCGGAAAAACATTGTGTTTTCACGGCTTAGCCACAACAGGTGGGGGGAAGCCGCCGGCAATTTTATCTCATATATTCAGAAATGATATTCGATAGTTTACAATAATTATTTTATACCCAGACTAAAAGAGCAATATGAATAAAATCACGGGATCATATATATAATAAAAAAATATTTTCTCTAAAACCATAAATCTGATATTTCATTATGACCATTACGGACAGATGAAATATAAGATGATTAGCGGCCTTCAACAGGGGGTGCTTCTGGGAAGAGCGACGCATGATTTATAGGCATCTATATGTAAATAAGTGCGGTGCGCAACCGCTGCCCAAGCCGCCGAATCTCAATCGCCTGAAAAGCAAGGTGATGAGTAACCCGGAGGCCTGACAGAGAACACTTGATTTTCCGGACCACCTAGCAACACACCAAGAACTTCAAGTCACCTCGGCGCGACCTTTTTCGCGCGAATACAGTCTACAGGTGTCACCGTAATACTGCGATATTACGACACCCGTCAATTTTACAAGGTGCTAGGAAGCATTGAGAAAAGGGACCAGGACGAGGAGCCAAGGATAACGTAACTGTTACCAATCTTTTGTAGCTCTATTTTCTCCTCTCTCTTTTCATTTTTCGGCCCAGGGGAATAAGGCGAAAAGCCCAAACCTTGGAGTTGGTTCGCCCAACTTTGCCCTCTATCCGTAGTCGGGTCCGCACGGAGTATAAAAATAAAGTCCAACACTTTCCTCTCCACCGAGAGAATTACGATGCCTGTGGCTAGTGATTCTTTCCCAAGGGTGCTGAGGTTTCTCCGGACCCACATAACATAATAGTATACTAACAACGTTAGAGTCAACATAACTAAATTCACGCGAACTAACAAAATTAACTTTTGTACCCTAATAAGTATAGTAGACTCTAGGTTATCTCCAGAATTTATAATAATTTATAAATATGTTTTACCTATTTTATAATTTCATTTGGCTTCGATGTATTGATAGTCGACCGATCGACCTCTATCTAAAGAAAACTGAATTTACAGAAAGAATTATGGTTTAATGTTTTTTTTTGTGTTATCTAAAGTTTAATATAAATAAAGAAATAAATGTGAACAACCGTATTATCTAAACATAATTTTTGACTAGTCTACATTATTGTCTACTATTTATTCATCCTCAATCCTTGTAATAACAATATTTCGCACACATGTCCAAATAAATTTTATATGTCATAAAATGAATAAAATGATTAAATGTCTTTAATTAACTTACTTACTTAAATTAATTATTACCAAACTGAATCAAGCTTATGTACAAAAGAGTATAGTAAGAGACGCAGGATAAATCTCCCTATCTCTATATAAATATTTATGGATATAACTAAATACAGAAATAGTTACTGATTAGATTATTTATAATATTTATTTAATAATAAGGATAAAGACACCCACTACAACCTAGAAATAGCTAATAAAAGCTAATAACTTTTATAATCAATTTATAATATGGGGATTTTGGACTCTAGTGATAGTTAATAACAGTTTCTAGCTTTTATTAACTTTAATTAGCTTTTATTAGCTTTTACATTTTTTACAAAAAGAAAAAAATGCGTGACCTGATAAAAAGCTAAAAACTACTAATAACTTTTTAAAATTATTACTTATAGAAATTAAATATTTATAATTCTTATGACTAGTTACTAATAGTAATAAATTACTAATCGCTTTTCAGTTTTACAGTTTTTTTACGAAAAAGCTAAAAAAACATAAAAAGAAGCAGAAAAACAAAAAAGTGTGTAACCTAAATAGAAGCAGAAAAAGAGCATTTTTAGGATATTGTCTACATACAAAAGTCTAATAAAAGCTAATAAAAGTTTAAAAACATTTATAAAATTTCATAATAGCTAATAAAAGATTACAATTATTATTAAATATTATAAACTATTACTAGAGTCTAAATTCAACACATTATAAACTGTTATTAAAATCTTATAAAAGCTAATAAGTTTTATTAAGAATTATAGTATATTATTAAGTGTTATATGCCTCAGATTATTTCCACCTGGGTTATGGCAGAACAATAAGCCGTCAAAACAAAAATGGCGGCCCATAGTATTGCCATGTATTACCAGAGGGTAATGACCCTGGAAAATTACGTTATTATAATTTGATGATCCAAAGTATGAATTATAATTTTGATGATTCAAAGTATTGCGACATATTACAATATGAATATCATAGTGCAATCAGCAATATAAATTATGTACCTACTTTTACTTTTTAACAGGTAATATTACATTTTTAAGATCTATAGTATGTTAATATTAAATTCTTTGACTTTAATGGAAAATAAAAAAGAATAAATAAACATAATACAAAATTTATTTTATTTTTGAAACTTGATATGATTAGATAGAGTGCATAGGTCTATACATAAATAAGGTGGTAAGTACAGTATACATTTTTTATTACTATTACCTAATATACAATTAAGATTAACAAATGAATATGATGATAAGTACAATATAAAATTTTATATTTTCCTCTTCGAGGAAGCTTTGTGATTGTAAAAAGAAAGTTTTGCTAACAACATGGTTGAAACATATTTTGAGATATAAGAAATCAAAATATACTATTTTTAGAAAATATCCGTATGAATGTGTGTGTGTGTGTGTATAAACCCATACCTCGAGTAATCCACGGTAACATTTAATGCTTCAGGGCTCATTCTGTTTATTTTTTTTTTAAACGAAGGGGGCACACTAATAACTATTATAGTTTTTCGGATTTTTTTTGTTTTTTGCAGTTGAAAAATGCAGTTAAAAGAGCATAAAATTATCTATCTTTTACCACCCGAAATTTCTGATAAGGTGTTTCCATTCTTTTGTTATACACGGAAACGTAATTTTTTGTTTGAACGGTGATTCCTCTGAGATACAGGATAGAAAGTTTTTGGAAAAAATTGTGGAATTAGGACAATAGAGAAGCATATTCTGTAACTTTTTTTTCATATTGATGATATTCATTCTTTCGTTCAAAACATTTTTAATAGCTTTTTTCTTAAGTATGATGAGATAATTTTTGGCCATTCAAAGCTCTATTTTTATATTTCGATCAAGATCAGAAATAAAAAAAATTTAAGATTGATCGATTTATTTTTGTGTTATACCATTTTTTCATTTTTATGATATTTTTGTAATCAATGCATCCGTTGATCATAAACTCAAACAAAATTACGAAAAAAATTTATTTTTATAAGTAGAATGCATTTATTATATTCATAAATAGAATTTAATCAACAATTATAGTGTTGCAGAATTGATTATTGTCAATTGGAAAAAATGTAACTTGAAATGCAAAACTTTTTAAGTTGCTTTTTAACTGCTATACTTTGGGATTGGATTATTTATAGATGAAAAATTATCTTCAGTTTTTTAAAATAAATTTTGTCTAATAGGTATTCGTAAAAATTTTTTTTTAATACTCTTGTTGTTATCACAAAAATATGTTTTTACTACAATAACTTTTGTATTGAATAGTTTCAAAATAATAGAAGACTGTAGAGCATTTTTTAGTTAATCAATATATTTATAATATTTCAATACAATTCGTTAGGAATAAAATTTAATAGAGTTAAAATTTGGGTTCACAGTTAAAATGAGTTTAAATAAGCTATTTTGAATAATTAACTTGAATAATTACACTTGATGAACATTTAAAAGATTTTTTTAGTTACATAATATTATCTTATCTTAAATTTATTTGTGAAAATTGTATGTATTATACATATTAAAAAATATTTTAAACAACAATACTTTTTCATAATTTATGCTATATTTTTACATAAGTTTACATTACTAAATTACTAAATTACTGAATATAAATCAATATATATATAAATGACAAATCTATTGCATTTTAGGCACGACCGTGACACGGAAGTGCCTTATATTTTCGTTAGCGAAAAATGTGTACGATAGGATATCTCACGCAATTTTTGCCCAATCGGACTGAAGTATTAGGAGAGATCTCCTTCAGCACAATATGAAATTCCATTTTTTTTATCCCGATCCTGTACGTATTTTTTAAATTGCGAGCACTTTTTGCTTATTTTTACGTGTTTTTATAGTTTTTTTTTAAATTAATGTTACACGTTTATCTCCGCGAAATTTTAGCGGATCAGGCTCAAATTTTTTTTTGAAACTCTCCTAAGTATAATAACTTGATGGTCCTATTTTGAGATTAATTCTACAAATATACGCTGAATGCGGCGACTATAAAAAATCGCTAAAAACGGTTTTTGAGCTATAACTTGAAAACTAAGCATTCTACGAAAAAAAGTTACATAGAAAAGTTGTAGATCTTTGAAAAATACAACTTTTTCATAAATGCGGCCGAAGGCCGCGTGTGGCGCGCTAGTTAATATGTCGACATATATATATATATATATATATATGTACATATGTCGACATATTAAAAAGCAATAAATTTGTCATTTTTTAAAGTTTAAGGAAGTTAAGTGCCAAAGAATTGGCAGCGATTTTTCAACATTTAATACACAATTAAGATCGCAATTTTACATTTAAATATTTTACAATTTGATCGATATTTCATATTAATATTACTATGTCGTAAAATAGACTGTTGCAACGCCGTTACCCTAAGCCGGTCCTGGGCGTAGTCGTCCAGAGCAGACGGGTGGGTGCCTATCACCACTACACAGCGCGTCCTCAGGTTGCGGATAGAGGAACGACCCCTGAGAAAGAGGTTAGCTGCGAATAAAGCGAATAAGTAGTCGCGGACAGCCGATAGGCCCAGGCGTGGGTGTGATGAGCCCGCACTGGCGAACGCATTCATCTAGAAACACTACGCAAGCACCGCAACAACTACAAACACTATACAAAATCTCCTATCTTACTTTCTTCTTCTACCTTACTCTGTAATCTATCTCTTTTACCACACATTTCAAACAAAAAATGGGCCAAAAATCCTGCTGTCGTGGAGGATGCGGGAGCGATGACAACTGCCCTGAGAGGGGATGTGTAGAATGATTCGCCACCTGGTCTTACATGGCAACGAAGCCAGCGAAGGCGCGCTGCCTTGCAGGGGGGCGTTAGGATATGAGAATGAAACCGAGTGTGTCTGACGACGAGTTGACTATGTCCTCGCCAAAGTCAGAAAGCTCTCATACTTAGTTCTAGGGAGGTATGAGGGTTATCACCCCTAGACGGATGGACGCACCTGCGATCGGAACAGGATCCAAAACGCGCGGGTTTAACTTATTATCATGGCTCAAAGAAAACAAAACCAAACCAAAACGAAAAGGAACTTGAGGGTGAGAACCTGGAATGTACGCAGTCTACACAGAGCAGGCGCGTTCCGGGAAATCATAAATGAAACTGAGAGGTACAATTTAGATTTGGTAGCAATACAAGAAACCCGATGGAAAGATAACGCGATGCTAGGATCCGATAACTTCACCTTTTTATATGGGGGCGCGAGCGGGCATTCTCTAGGCACCGGATTTCTTGTTAACAAAAGCATCATACATTCCGTTAAAAGTTAGAATTTCGTGAATGACCGACTCTCGTATATCATCATCGAAGGAGCGTGGTATAATTACGTGGTTATTAACGTCCACTGTCCCATGGAGGACAAAGAGGAAGAAGTCAAAAATCTTTATTATGAAACTTTAGAGCAATTAATCGACCAATTCGCGTCTTACGACACCAAAATAGTAGTGGGGGATTTCAATGCTAAAATAGGGAGAGAGGAAATGTTTAGGCCCACCATAGGCAAAGAAAGTCTGCACGAAACCAGCAATGATAACGGTATTATGGTCATAAATTTCGCAGCCGCAAAAGATCTTATAGTCAAGACCACGTGCTTCAAGCACAAGGATATACACAAGGCAACGTGGACATCGCCGGATGGGGCCACGCACAATCAAATCGATCATTTTCTTATTGATAAGAGGCGCCACACGAATGTACTCGACGTAAGGACCTATAGGGGGGCGGATTGCGACTCAGATCATTATCTAGTAGTGGCCAAATTAAGAGCCAGATTAGTAGCCGGTCAAAATAGTAAGCGAGCGAACAAAGTAGAAACCTTTGATATTGGAAAACTACGAAGCGGGATAGAGCGAATCAAGTACCAAGTAGAAGTTAGCAACCGATTTCAGGCGCTCGAGGAAACGGATGAACATACGGGAGTAGATGACGATCCGAACAGGTTGTTGGGGGCTATCGAAAAAACTATAAAAGGGGCCGCGAACAAAGTACTGGGTAAGAAAAAAAGGCCGAAGAGCAAACCATGGTTTGACGAAGAGTGCGAACTCTGGTTTGAAAGGCGCAAGAAGGCTAAATTAGATAGTGTACACAATGAAAGCGGTAGGGCCGTAGAAGAATACCATGAAATAAGAAAGCAAGTACGTGTGATTTACAGAAACAAGAAGCGCGAGTATCAGAAAAATGAAATTAGAAAAATAGAAACTAATAGTAGGGAAAATAACCCGCGCGAGATGTACAAAGGAATAAACGCTATTAGGAAGTGTTTTCAGAGTAGATCGCAGTTAATGAAAGATAAGGACGGGAACCTCGTGACAAGCGAAAATGAACTATTGAAATTATGGAAAGATTATTTCGATAAGTTATTAAACGTGCATGACAACTCCGAGGAAATGGGAGACGAAATCCACACTGCTGAACTCCATATGGACGAAACGACCTACAAAGAAGTAGAGGCCGCGATCAAAAAGCTAAAAAACAATAAGGCCGCAGGAAACGATTCTATACCAGCTGAACTACTTAAATATGGAGGCACCGCGCTTACATCTAAAATTTTTTATCTAGTATGTGCTATTTGGAGAAATCAAACAATACCAGAAAATTGGAAAGAATCCATCATCATACCGATCTTTAAAAAGGGAGATAAAACAGACTGCAATAACTACCGGGGAATCTCAGTTTTAGCTACCTGCTACAAAGTTCTGTCAAACGTAATACAGGCCAGACTCACACCATTCGCGGAAGATATAATAGGAGATTATCAGTGTGGATTCCGGCGCAACAGGTCAACGAGCGATCAAATGTTTACCATAAGACAATTATTAGAGAAAAAGTGGGAATATTGCGAAACTATACACCAGCTATTTGTGGACTTTAAGAAAGCGTACGACTCTGTCAAACGAAGCAAAATGTATGAAATCCTAGTGCTCCTTGGCGTACCAAAAAAATTCGTAAAATTAATTCAAATATGTCTGAACGGAAGCACTGGAAAGGTCCGAGTAGGCGGTAATGTATCCGAATCGTTCATGATACGCGACGGTTTGAAGCAAGGTGACGGGCTTTCAACGGTACTCTTTAACCTGACGCTAGAGCATGTTGTTAGAAAAATGCAGGCTAGCGAGCTAGGCGCAACACTCAACGGAACAACGCAAATTTTAGGCTATGCGGATGACTTGGATATAGTGGGAGATAATGGTGAAACGGTGGCGAGAAATGCGGAAATCCTTATAAATGCGGCTAAAAACACGGGGTTAGAAGTGAGCGAATCGAAAACGAAATATATGATCATGGAGAAACTGGGCATTCGTGAAGCAGAGGGGGATCTCAGAGTCGGAAATTTCACTTTTGAAAGGTTAGCGAATTCAGATATTTAGGTACAACTATAAATGATCGAAACGAA
This sequence comes from Gastracanthus pulcherrimus, assembly GCA_949152435.1. Taxonomy (NCBI): domain Eukaryota; kingdom Metazoa; phylum Arthropoda; class Insecta; order Hymenoptera; family Pteromalidae; genus Gastracanthus; species Gastracanthus pulcherrimus. The sequence goes on from OX424574.1 coordinate 55,580,372, forward strand.
ATTAAAGCCGAGATTAATAAGAGACTTCATTCGGGTAATGCCTGCTTCTACGCTGTGAACAGATTACTTAAGTCAAAGCTACTGTCGAAAAATGTCAAAATAAGGATATATAGGACTATAATAATGCCGGTAATCTTGTATGGGTGCGAAACCTGGGCGCTCACTAAAGCGGAAGAAAATCGTTTTAGGGTATTTGAAAATAAGGTTCTGCGGAAAATATACGGGCCAAAGAAAGATGAGGAAACTGGGGAGTGGAGGAAACTGCACAATGGCGAGCTACATAATTTGTACACGGCACAAAATATTAACAGAATAATAAAATCACGGAGACTAAGATGGGCAGGGCACGTGGCAAGAATGGATGATGATCGTATGGCAGCGATGATAATGAAAGGAAACCCGAAAGCAACGCGATCTCTAGGTAGACCTAGACGCAGATGGGAGGATAACGTGAAAGCAGACGTAACTGAAATTGGGTGGGAGGGTGCGAAATGGATGGGGTTAGCACAAAATAGGGAAACGTGGAAGGCTTGCGTAGATGAGGCGATGAACTTTCGAGTTCGAAATGCCATTTAAAAAAAAAAAAAAAATGTAAAATAGATTAATAATTTTGTCCCTGTACAAGAGTCTAATATTTTCCTTACTTTTATTTTTACATTGTTTTTCAGTTCCGGTTTTCAAAGTTTCGATTACATTATCATCTACATGCGATATTACATCCTAAACAATACTTGGTGAGAATATTTATACTTAAGCTTCGTACATAGACTTGCTTTTATCACTAATAAAATCTAATATTTCTTGAAATAATAAATAAGTACTATCCGAAATAGATTTTAAATACTCGATACAATTATCAATACACGTTGGAATTTCTTGAAAACAATTAAAAGTTACTTTCTTCATAATGATTCTTCGTAGAAATCGTTTTTTATCTGTAAGATTTATAGGAGAAGGGTGCAAATCGTCTTTAATATCGATCGCTTTATCTCCATGACTATAAGTGTAGCTTAATATCCATCCAGTTCCTTGCACCATTCCATCATGCAACTCGTTAGCATTACCTTGGAAATAATTATCGATGTTTTCGAATTGTCTCATGAACTCTTTCCAAGTGCCTGCGGTGAAACTGATACCCATATATTCATATATTCATTTTCTAACAGTTGTATGATTGGATCGTAGATAAAAGCATCATCTCTGAATGAAATATACTCTAAACCAATTAGAATCTTCTTCGAGAATGATTTATTTAATCCGTACACAGTATTAAATAATTTAGACGATGATGAATGACTTTCAATTTGGTTCATCTTCACACACTACCCCTGACAGATTTTATCAGGTGACTGACGTACCGAAGCTCCTGCAGTTACAGATTATATGCAATCGAAGAAAAGGTATGATGGTGGAAAATGCAGATATTCTTTTCTACGTTAAATTACACAAAAACTTTATTAATAAATTGTCAGGTACTGCTGACTAATTGAGTTAGAACAGCGACTTTTTAGAACTACAATTTTGCAAACATCATACGACACATCCGCTGTTGCCTGTGAAATATCCGTCAGCATTTTTGCATTCTACATAGTTTCTGGCTATGGAATCGCTTTTCTTTAAATCAGCAGAAAAATTATTAAGAAATGTTTTGATACCAAAACCTGAAGTCGTGTAGTGTAGGAACATGATACAAAATTGACCGCATGCGTCAGATGTCTCACTCTGTAGTTGCATCGCATTCCATCGAAATTGTTTACAATTTTTTCGCATACGATTAATACGATCCGATATAAATGAGGGCATTCCGTAGCTATCAAAATAACATCATCTGTTAAATCTATCAACATATATTGCAATCCAATGCATCCCGGGTTTTGTATCATCATCAGTGTCTACAACAAACGCCGTTGGCTTCGTCCATAATCGAGGCGTCTGATATGCCGAGAATACGTGGCCGGGAATACGCATACAGTATGCGACTGAATTAGCAATCGATTTTTCAGAATTTCTTGACTGTTCATCGCAAAGGTGTGCTGTTGGTCGAAAAGTAAAATCGGTATCTGAACTTTGCAGGTATAAATAAAGCCAATTTTTTAATCGGTAAGCATTTTTCAAAGCGCAGCTATATTTCAAGTAACAATTTTTAACAACGTATTGAATACAATATTTTTCAGACCACGGTAAATTATTAAATGATGGATAGTCTGTTTCTAATTTTAAATTAACTATTTCTCGAGCTGTTACATTATGCAAAATCAACCATTTTTCTTTGCCACTGACGCATATTTTTCTTACTTTTGTAGTAATATTTTAAGGCTCTTGAGAAGATCTTTCTTCATCAGTTCACCATCATAGTAATCGAGACCATGATGATGATGTGTGAACCACTTATTTTGTTTTCTAATATCTTGATTTAAGTCAGCTATACGGTTTGCGTGTCTGTTGCAACTAGTTACCCTAAGCGGGTCCTAGGTGTAGTCGTCCAGAGCGAACGGGTGGGTGCCTATCACCACTACACAGCGCATCCTCAGGTTGCGGATAGAGGAACTACCCCTGAGAAAGAGGTTAGCTGCGAATAAACTGAATAAGCAGTCGCGGACAGCCGATAGGCCCAGGCGTGGGTGTGATGAGCCCGCACTGGCGAACGTATTCATCTAAAAACACTACGCAAGCACCACAACAACTACAAACACTATACAAAATCTCCTATCTTACTTTCTTCTTCTACCTTACTGTGTAATCTATCTCTTTTACCACGCATTTCAAACAAAAAATGGGCCAAAAATCCTGCCGTCGTGGAGGGTGTGGGAGCGATGACAACTGCCCTGAGAGGGGATGTGTAGAATGATTCGCCACCGGGTCTTACACGGCAACGAAGCTAGCGAAGGCGCGCTGCCTTGCAGGGGGGCGTTAGGATATGAGAATGAAACCGAGTGTGTCTGACGACGAGTTGACTATGTCCTCGCCAAAGTCGAAAAGCTCTCATACTTAGTTCTAGGGAGGTATGAAGGTTATCACCCCTAGACGGATGGACTCACCTGCAATCGGAACAGGATCCAAAATGCGCGGGTTTAACTTACTATCATGGCTGAAAGAAAACAAATCCAAATCAAAACCAAAAGGAACTTAAGGGTGGGAATCTGGAATGTACGCAGTCTACACAGAGCTGGCGCGTTCCGGGAAATCATAAATGAAAATAAGAGGTACAATTTAGATTTGGTAGCAATACAAGAAACCCGATGGAAAGATAACGTGATGCTAGGATCCGGTAACTTCACCTTTTTATATGGGGGCGCGAGCGGGCATTCCCTCGGCACCGGATTTCTTGTTAACAAAAGCATCATACATTCCGTTAAAAGTTGCAATTTCGTGAATGACCGACTCTCGTATATCATCATCGAAGGAGCGTGGTATAATTACGTGGTTATTAACGTCCACTGTCCTACGGAGGACAAAGAGCAAGAAGTCAAAGATCTTATTATGAAACTTTAGAGCAATTAATCGATCAATTTGCCTCTTACGACACCAAAATAGTAGTGAGGGATTTCAACGCTAAAATAGGGAGAGAGGAAATGTTTAGGCCCACTATAGGCAAAGAAAGTCTGCACGAAACCAGCAACGATAACGGTATTAGGGTCATAAAATTCGCGGCCGCAGAAGACCTTATAGTCAAGACGACGTGCTTTAAGCACAAGGATATACACAAGGCAACGTGGACATCGCCGGACTGGGCCACGCACAATCAAATCGATCATTTTCTTATTGATAAGAGGCGCCACACCAATGTACTCGACATAAGGACCTATAGGGGGGCGGATTGCGACTCGGATCATTATCTAGTAGTCAAAGCCAAATTAAGAGCTAGATTACTAGCCGGTCAAAATAGTAAGCGAGCGAACAAAGTAGAAACCTTTGATATTGGAAAACTACGAAGCGGGGTAGAGCGAATCAAGTACCAAGTAGAAGTTAGCAACCGATTTCAGGTGCTCGAGGAAACGGATGCACAGACGGGAGTAGATGACGATCCGAACAGGCTATGGGGGGCTATCGGAAAAACTATAAAAGGGGCCGCAAACAAAGTACTGGGTAAGAAAAAAAAGCCGAAGAGCAAACCATGGTTTGACGAAGAGTGCGAACTCTGGTTTGAAAGGCGCAAGAAGGCTAAATTAGATAGCGTACACAATGAAAGCGGTAGGGCCGTAGAAGAATACCATGAAATAAGAAAGCAAGTGGGTGTGATTTACAGAAACAAGAAGCGCGAGTATCAGAAAAATGAAATTAGAAAAATAGAAACTAATAGTAAGGAAGATAATCCGCGCGAGATGTACAAAGGAATAAACGCTATTAGGAAGTGTTTTCAGAGTAGATCGCAGTTAATGAAAGATAAGGACGGGAACCTCGTGACAAGCGAAAATGAACTATTGAAATTATGGAAAGATTATTTCGATAAGTTATTAAACGTGCATGACAACTCCGAGGAAATGGGAGACGAAATCCACTATGCTGAACTCCATATGGACGAACCGACCTACAAAGAAGTAGAGGCCGCGATCAAAAAGCTAAAAAACAATAAGGCCGCAGGAAACGATTCTATACCAGTTGAACTACTTAAATATGAGGGCACCGCGCTTACATCTAAAATTTTTGATCTAGTATGTGCTATTTGGAGAAATCAAACAATACCAGAAAATTGGAAAGAATCCATCATCATACCGATCTTTAAAAAGGGAGATAAAACAGACTGCAATAACTACCGGGGAATCTCACTTTTAGCTACCTGCTACAAAGTTCTGTCAAACGTAATACAGGCCAGACTCACACCATTCGCGGAAGATATAATAGGAGATTATCAGTGTGGATTCCGGCGCAACAGGTCAACGAGCGATCAAATGTTTACCATAAGACAATTATTAGAGAAAAAGTGGGAATGTTGCGAAACTATACACCAGCTATTTGTGGACTTTAAGAAAGCGTACGACTCTGTCAACCGAAGCAAAATGTATCAAATCCTAGTGTTCCTTGGCGTACCAAAAAAACTCGTAAAATTAATTTAAATTTCATGATACGCGACGGTTTGAAGCAAGGTGATGGGCTTTCAACGGTACTCTTTAACTTGACGCTAGAGTAGATTGTTAGAAAAATGCAGGCTAGCGAGCTAGGCGCAACACTCAACACTCGGTGGTGAGAAACGCGGAAATCCTTATAAATGCGGCTAAAGACACGGGGTTAAAAGTGAGCGAATCGAAAATGAAATATATGACCATGGAGAAACTGGGCATTCGCGAAGGAGAGGGGGATCTCAGAGTCGGAAATCTCACTTTTGAAAAGGTTAGCGAATTCAGATATTTAGGTACAACTATAAATGATCGAAACGAAATTAAAGCCGAGATTAATAAGAGACTTCGTTCGGGTAATGCCTGATTCTACGCTGTGAATAGATTACTTAAATCAAAGCTACTGTCGAAAAATGTCAAAATAATGATATATAGGGCTATAATAATGCCGGTAATTTTGTACGGGTGCGGAACCTGGGCGCTCACTAAAGCGGAAGAAAACCGTTTTAGGGTATTTGAAAATAAGGTTCTGCGGAAAATATACGGGCCAAAGAAAGATGAGGAAACTGAGGAGTGGAGGAAACTGCACAATGACGAGCTACATAACTTGTACACGGCACAAAATATTAACAGAATAATAAAATCACGGAGACTAAGATGGGCAGGGCACGTGGCAAGAATGGATGATGATCGTATGGCCGCGATGATAATGAAAGGAAAACCGAAAGCAACGCGATCTCTAGGTAGACCTAGACGCAGATGGGAGGATAACGTGAAAGCAGACGTAACTGAAATTGGGTGGGAGGGCGCGAAATTGATGGGGTTAGCACAAAATAGGGAAACGTGGAAGGCTTGCGAAGATGAGGCAATGAACTTTCGAGTTCGAAATGCCACTTTAAAAAAAAAATACTGTTTGCGTGTGCCATGACCCAATGTGCACTAAAATCGTCATTTAAATCCCCGGGGATCATTGAATCGAACATCTATTCGAACACTACCGTGTTTTATTAATTTCCAATGGCTACAATCATTAGCAGATAGATTAGGAGTTAAATCAAATACAAAGTGATAATAACCATTGGGATATACATCGCAAAATGTATCCCAGTACCCAAAAACAAAGTATGATAGGCATCTATGTATACATTTTTCGATTTGAAATTAGGTTGTAATGGTTTTGAAGGTATTTGTACACCATCTACATACAAGCATAAATAATTAATATTGCAATTAAAATTAAAATTAAATGGATTGTTCATTCAATCACCGTTATAGGCATTATTTTTAACGAGACCAATAATAATTCTTTTCGGTAACTTACCCAAAATAATGATATCCAAAGTTTCACCATGTATGCCGCTATGCATTGTCACAGCCTTGATTTCTACTCTTGTAAGAGGGTATTTCCCAGTCGTCGTCGAGTGTGCTTTAGTGTGATCCAGCAACACACCAGGACTAATTTTTACACGTCTAACTAAAAGATTTGCTTCTTCGATATGGGTATAAAATAATAATCCTGAAGGATCCATGAGAGAAAAACTATCTCGAGATCTCACTAAGCATACTCCACCTCAACACCATTCAAAAATAATTTATCTTGGTGGAAACCATCTGTGTGACGTAGTCGATCGTGTCTACAGTCTTGGTAGTATACAGAAATTGTCGAAAACGTACAAGGCCTTCGTTACCGTCACTTATATCATTAATTTTTCCAGGAGTATCATCGCACCATAAGACACTCATCAGGTGAGATATTTCTGCAGTCGGTCCATAATTGAGTAAAGTTTTAATGTACGCTCTGTAAGCATATGGGATATTCAGTGATGATACGAGTTTTTGGTTAAAAGAAACATTCAGGATAATCATCTTCTGCTACATTAGTTTAAAAAAAAACACGTAAATTGAGCATTGTATGAGCAAGATCTATGTGTTTATCTCTATTTTCAGGTATCATAAATTCTATTGGTGAGACATCGGTCAGTAACGAAATAGGTTTATATTGATCCCAGTGAGACCCTTCAATTGTCGCTTGAGTAGGAGGGATGTCAAACAAGAGTAGCTCCGACTTTAAACATTTGCAAGATTGCGTGTGTAGAAATGCCATCTTTGTTACTCGAAAATATCTCTTGTCCTCTTCTTAGTTTTCTTTTTGATTTTGCCTTTTTTCACACTTAAAGATTTACGCCGGGACTTCACACCTTTCCTGCTACTTTTCCGAGTGCACACTACACTAAAGATACGAGACAACTGTTGTGGTTTAATAAAGTGGGGTGTTTTATATCCTATTATATCCAGACGATTCTCTGATTGGTGTACTTAATGTTGTTACGTCAGACATGATGTTCATACCAGCAGTACGCAATGTTACTTTACCAACACTCTTGGCTCCTCTGGTAAGGAGTGGGAGAACTTGACGGAGTATTTCAGGAAAGAAGGAACCAATCCCACTACTACTTTTCTGGTAGCGGGTACTAATGTAGAGGTGGTCTATCCGCGTCCACTACCACCCTGCATGTTCAAATGTTCTTCGTCCCGATCCATTTCTCGTAATCTATTCGATACACTTAATGTGTAGTGTCACTGTCAACTTCCCGTAGTCAAATGGTATTGAATTACCATGGTGATCTTTTATTTTCTGTCTCGATTGTTTGGAAGGAATTAAATAGTAGAGGTAAGTACATTGGTGGAGAAAAGCTTTTGATCCTCATTCCTCCGTATGTATATTCATCATCAATATTGAGGGATACTGCACGTAGTAGTCGTGCTTGAACATCACCCGTTACGTAAGGTTCACAGATGTTACTGTAAAGCATCAACATTGTAGGCAATCCATCCGAAAGATTAGCTGGTCTTTCAGTAACCATTGCTTCTATTGTATTAAGTCTGATTATTCGAGGTTTAACCCTACGATATTCAAAACCGAGAATTTCCCTCAATCTTTTTGAAAGATGAACATTATGTCAAATTAAGAACAAATACTATCTAAGTGAAGCCGCTTAATAGATATGTATCCTCCACGTTCAACATTAAACTCAAAGTGATATTTAGTGCAATGCAGATTATTAATTTCATTCATAAAACTGTCGATATCTTTGTATATTTTATTGGGAGCGTAGCCAGAGATGATTGTGGTGTTCGCTTCACGTGTACAATTCTCTCTTCTCGATTCGTTGGTATGCATTGAAACGTTAACGGCATCTGAATCTCTGTAAGCGCGACGTTCCATACGCCTTGTAAACGTATCGGTTGTGCTAGTTGGATGACAAAACGCGTAGTACTGTTGTCAGTAAAATAATGTAGATTGGTGTTACTTTGTAACAGAACGTAAATTGGTCCTTAATTGTAGCTGTTCAATTTCGTTTACATTGATCCATGAATTAAACTTGTCAGGGTAACCTTTCCAACTCACAAAAATTCCTTTGACCCACTTTTACCTCTGGATTTTTAAATGTTATCAACTTCAAATACATCTTTATTAAAATCTTTTCGCACCTTGTCCCATTCTTCTTCGTAGAAGCAACCATCAATTTATTCATTACCCAAATCACTTAAAAAGTAAAGTGATGGATATCGCGTAGATGATATACGTAGAATTTTGAACAACTCCAAAGTCTACCCACCTTATCCTTTCCTATACCACCATATCCTTTCGCGAAAACGTTTCTTGCACGACTGACACGCACTAGGTCACCAACAATGTATTTAGGCTGTCTCAAACTATTGTTACCATAGCGATAGTCTAAATTGTTGCGATCCTCACAGCATGGTACAAAGTAACGGCTGCAGGAACCATTTTAGTTCTGAATGTTTACTTTGGTTGTAAGTTTCTACAAGTTTTTGTAAAACATTAATGTATCGACGTGTATTTTTATGCGTAAAGTATCTCCAGTTCCGATCTTTTACAGTTCTCACAAATCTTTTATCAATCGCAGCCTTTGTATCAGAACTACGTGCTACTCTGTGGGTTATATATTTTTGCTTCCTCATAGAGGAAGCTTTGTAATAGTAAAAAAACGTTTTCTCAAAAACATGTTACAAACATGTTTTGAGCCATTTGTAATCAAAATACACTATTCTTAGAAAATATCCGTATGGATGCATATGTGTATGTGTGTTTATGTATCCTTCTATATGTCGAGTAGTTCACGGTAAAAATTAATATTTGAGGACACATTTTTTTGTTTTTCTTAAAGGAAGATAGCACAAAAATAATTTCTTTTGTTTTTCGATGCGTTTTTGTTTATTCTAGCGGTTTTTCGATTTTTGAGTTTTAATTTTTCGGGTTTATTGATACCTTAGCAATAATATCCTCGGTTCAGTGATAATATATTTTGAAAAGCATAAAATTACCTATGTTTTCCGACCCGAAAATTTTGAAAATTTTCTTTTAAACGGTTATATCTTGGAAATATATAATGGAGATCTATTGAAAAAATTTCTGTTTATTAGAAACATCGAGAGAAATATTCAGTAAAATTTGAGTCTTAATACTTTTCTGCATCCGAGAAAGAAATCGATTTTCTATGTCGTATGATGACTTGAGTAAAACCACATTATTCCTTTTGAAAATTTTCAGAAAGATACATTTTAACTATGTTCTGGGCTGAGTTCTTTGCCCAGATCATGACGACTTTTAGTTTTCAAGATATTCGAGGTTATTTTTTCTTTCAATTTTCTTTTTATCGCTTATATTTAAAAAACGGGGCGCTTATTTGTTACCATCTCAGGCTCATTTTTTCCGTTTTAAGGCACTCAACCTATCTTTATACAGAGGCTCTATATGAAATATAGAGCCTATGTACGCCATATACACTATAATATGCAGAATAACAGCTATAGGTCGCGAATGCCTTATGGATTTTACCAAAAATGTATTGGTTGCGTAATTTGATATGTTATTCCACATCACTCAAAACACTTTTCTAGACCGGTTAGAAACCCTTAGAAGATTCCCTTCAAAAGTCCGTCCGTGCACGGCAGCTAAATTCAACGAAAAATCCACTGAATACTGTTCCTTTTGGCATAACCCTTTATAGGATTGGTCAAAACATGTCCAAACAATTCAAAAGTACTTATCATATCATTCTCCCTATCTTTACTCGAGTATTTCCAAATCTACTTGATTGGCGCAAATGTAAAATGAAACTTTGATATTTGAAAAAATTTTAAATATTATTAAAACGCCGTTCCTTTTGGCGTAGCCCATTATAGGATTGGTCAAAATAGGTCTGAAAATTCACAAATACTTATCATAACATTGTCCCGACTGTTCCTCAAATTTTTGCCAAATCGACTGATTAGCGCAAATGAAAAATAAAACTCTGATATTTGACAGAATTTGAAATATTAATAAAACAGCATTCCTTCTGACATAGCCCATGGTAGGATTGGCTAATATAAGGCAAAAACATTCACAAGTACTTATCATAACATTCTCCCGACCGTTCCCCGAGTTTTGCCAAATCTACTTGATTAACATAAATGAAAAATAAAACTCTGATATTTGTCAGAATTTGAAATATATTAAAAACACCATTCCTTCTGGCAATAACCTATGATAGGATTGGCTAAAATAAGTCAAAAAAGTTTACAAGTATTTATCATAACATTCTTCCCACCCTTCCTCGAGTTTTTAGCCACTCGCCCTATTCTTATACAGAGGCTCTATATGAAATATAGCGCCTATGTATATCATATAGTCTATAATATGCAGAATAATAGCTATAGTGGCCGAATACCTTATGGATTTGACCAAACATTCAATTTGCCGTATAATTTGATATGTTATTTCCTATCACTCAAGACAAACTTCTACACCGGTTAGAAGTTTCCCTTCAAAAGTCCGCACGACCGCTCAATTCAATGAAGAACCCACAGAATACTGTTCCTTCTGGCATAATCCATGATAGGTTAAGTCAAAACATCTCCAAAACTTTTACAGATTATTAGGTCACTTATCATAATATTCTCCCCACCTTTCCTCGCGTTTTTGCTAAATCTACTTGATTAGCGAAAATGAAAAATAATCTCTTCCAAATGGGTTTAGTGTGTCCCGGAAATGTGAAAGCAGTGACGTGAAATAAAATATACCATCAACATAATTCACTGGTACTAATATGAAACATGTATTTAGCTTTATCGTGTTTATTTGTTTCGAATTTTTCTCCCCTTATATAGTATTAATACTCCCCTTATATGATCATTCGTTAAAGACTTGCGAGTGCCTTATATGAAAAGCACAGTATTTCGCTTTCAGCGATATTTTAATGAAGATTCGGTAATGAAAAGAAATTTTAAGATTCATCGACTTCTTTTTTGTTTTACTAGGATTTCTCTGTTTCACGATATTCTACGAGGTAAATTATTTTAGTATGTCAGAAATAAATTGATCGCTTCAGTATAAATGGAGTTGAAAAGGCATGAAATTACCTATCTTCTCGCGACAAGAAATTTTTGATAAGCTGTATCACTTCTTTTGTTATACACGAAAACGTAATTTTTTGTTTAAGAGAAGAAGCTATACAGAAAATCCCAAAATCTGTTAAGTATTGACAAATATACTTTTGCTTCGTCAAAGAGGCAGCTTTGTGATAGTATAGTAATAAGTTTTACAAAAACATGTTAGAAACATGTTTTGAGACATAATGAATCAAAATACACTATTTTTAGAACATGTCCGTATGGATGTGTGTATGTTTGTGGGTATCGATATATTGAGTGATTTACGGTAAAATTTAATGTTCCAGGGCTTATTTTGTTTATTTTTTTTTAAGAAGGGGGCACAATAATAATTTTTTTAGTTTTTTGGATTAGTTTTCATTTTTTTGCGGTTTCTCGATTTTTAGGGTTTAGTTTTTCGGGTTTTATGGTACATTACAAATAATATCATCGACCCAGTGAAAATGCATTTGAAAGAGCATAAAATTACCTATCTTTTACCACCCGAAATTTTAGATATTGTGTTTCCTTTCTTTTGTTCTAAACGGAAACGTAATTTTTTGTTTGAACGGTGATTTATCAGAAATATATGATGCAAAATTTTTTTAATAAATTCAGGTTATTAGGAGAATGGAGAAGATTATTCTGGTAAAATATAATGTTTAATCATTCTACAAATTTATACACATTCTGAAACACATGTGTTTGATAAATTCATGGTTTGATTTATGAAAAAGCCCGTGGAAATTTCACAAATGAAAAAACTAAAATGAAACTCGTTTTTCATCGTCTTTGGCCAGATAATCACTAGTTTTTACCATAGGGATGTACTGATTTTGGACACTCTCGACAGTGATGTTTACCATGAAAATATTTTCGTATTATCAATTATTACCAATTAAAACACATACATTTAACAATAAAGCAGTTAGTTCTTGTAACTGTTTGGATTTAATCTCTTTTAAAATGTTAAATTATATATTTTTTGTATGCTAATGTACAAATATATGTAAAAGTCATTTATTATTCTAAAAATCGTTAAAATGATAATTTTTCTTTCTTAGAACCATTTTTCCTTTCTTCACAATTCTACAAAATGCGTTTCTACATTAAAATTGATTCAATTTGGAGAAACTATGATGCATGAAATATTTTACTTAAATCAAGCTTTTTATTGACTAGAATTGTAGTTGGAACTCATATCATCTATTTTTCAGACTTATAAAACTCAAAATAATCATGTAAAAAGTAAATCTGATTTTTATGACTGAGATACTATGACCAAAACTGGTATATTAACGTTTCCGTTGTACCACTTCTGGCCACCTACTTACTTTCTATAAAATTGCAGTTTTCTTTGTAGTTTTTTAATTTATTCTCAATATTTTAACCTAATTAATTATACCTGTGCAGTTATTTTTGACTGTAAATTATATTATTAAGTAATATGAACGTTTTAGTTATCTGCCTATCTTGTCAATTTGTGTAAGAAAATTCCATTTTCGACACACCTCAAACTAAAAGTATTTTTTCTGTCAAAATATAATGAGCAAAGTGTACCTTAAAGAATCATGTTAATGTCGAAGTTGTATGGAATTCAACAGTTAAAACTTTTAAAATGATTAAAATTATGTTAGATGGCCAGAGCCGGAGCATTGGCCACAAACGGTACATCCATCCTAAATGAATAAATCCGTTGTTCATAAACTAACAAAATTACAAAATTACGAAAAAATTTTATTTCTAATAGATGTATACATTAATTATATTCGTAAATAAAATTTAATCGACAATTATAGTATATTAAAATTTATTATTGTTAATTGAAAAAAATGTAATTTAAAATGCAAAACTTCTTAAGTTTTTACATAATTTAAATATTTTTACATAATTTATGCTATACTTTTGCATACGTTGAAAAAATATTTTATTTCTTTCATACCATAATTGAGTTAAAAATATAAACTTTTATTCATTTATAATTGAAAATTTTCTTAAATTTTTTAAAATAGATTTTGTTTAATAGGTATGCGTGAAGAATCATATAAATATGCGTTTACTCCAATAACTTGTAAAAAATGTATTAAATAGTTTAAAAATAAGAGAAGACTGTAGAGCACGGTTTAGTTAATCGATATATTTTTTATGTTGTATTTTTCAATACAATTTGTAAGGAATAAAATTTAATTTAGTTGAAATTTGGGTTCACAATTAACACAATTAAAATGAGTTTTCGTAAACAATATTGTTTCATAATCTATGTTATACTTTTACATACGTTTAAATTACAAAATTTAAATATACACATATATCTTGACATAGTAAAAAGCAATAGATTTATTATTTTTATTTTTCACCACTGTGATAAATACAATAATTAATCTTTCTCACATTTAACCAGGGTAAAAATGAGCTCATTTTTGCCCTAAAAAATGAGCTCATTGCTTGCCTGGCTACAGGGCAGAAATGAGCTCATTGGTACCCTGGCTACAAGGCCGAAATGAGATCATTGTTATCCTGGTTACAGGGTTTAAATGGATTAATTTCTTACTTGTTTTCGAAATCTTTAAGGGGGTAGTCTGCTTTAGGTCCCGAAAAAAAAGCTTTTTTCAGCGATTTTTTTGATAGGGAAGGAAATGATTACGGTAAACGAAATTTTGAGAACATAATGTACTATATTTTAGCTTTAAAAATCAATTTTTGTTATTAAAAAATATTAAAATTTCTTCAAGTTATGACCATTTTGCCGGAGCGCCTGGAGTCTGCACGTTCTAATCGGTGCCAGTGATAGAGGTCGTGCGGTGCGTCTGAAACAGTCGAGACAAATTTTTTTTAAATTTTTATAAGTTTCTTTTCTATATGAACTCAAAAAATACCGAAGAGGTTGTCAAATTCCAATTTTTTTCAAAGTTTGAAAAAACATTCAATTTAAGTTGCAAAAAAAGTAGTTTAAATAATACTTTTGTCCAACTTTTTTAGTTCAAATAGAAGATAATTTAATACTGAAGCTAGATCACATTGATTTTTTTCGATCTGACGTATATTCTTTTTGCTATCACCGGCACCGGTTTTTAAAAATCGTAAAAATGAAAACTCGAGAAAACGCGCTTTAAAGTTTTCGATCCAAAAAAATATAAGTTTTTGGGTACTTACAGTAATTAGAGGTTTGTACAGTAACTCGTTTTGAGGGTTTCCAATCTTCGGGCTGTACGAGTCTTCTTGCTAGAAAATGATGCGCGCCGGTTCTATCGCGTTATGCGCTCAGCATCGACGGCGTCAGCAAAATTTTTGCACTACTGCCCGATGATGATATTGAGGAGCTGCATGGTGGAAAGTACAGCAGAGTAGCCCTTATTAAAAATGCCTACAGCCATATATGCTGCAATTTCGACGATTTTATAGCCGGAATTCAAATATTTCGGACTTAGGCGCCACACAATCGAATTGAACGATTCGTTGGAATTTTGAGTGTAGCCGCCTAAGCACCGCCTCATTAAATCGTCATTAGAGAGCTCTTCATAAATTGGACGAATGTGCTTCTCCACGGTTTCATCGATTAATCTCGCAGGATGTTTGTAAGATGCAAGATTATTCGCCGCTTGAGCCTTGCGCCATTCGCACCAACTCTCGGCGCTTTCTGGACAATTGTCATACCGACGATTTTCATCCGTGGAACAGTAGTGATCTAATGTTGCTATAATAGCTTTCTTCATACCTTTCACTGAATCAATATTTCGACGAATTGCCAGACCGTAGTATATCGTCAATTTCTTGATTACACTCTCCGTTAGCCGCGTCTTTCCTCCGGATTTTTCTTTTATTACGTAAACGAGTACCCATACGCTTTTGCACGTGTCCAACACACTCATTTTTTGTCACTGTGCACTCGTCCCCGTAAGGATTGCTATTTAAGATTCCAGTAAATGTTTTGGAGTCGCCATCGCCGATATAATTAGTGTACATAACTCCGAATTTCTCGACGGATCTCGAAAACATCTCCAGTATGGAATCCACCTCCATCTTCTCTGCCGAACCTACATGATTTGAGGAGCATGAGTCTTTATGATTCTCATACTACTCCTCAAATGCGTCTTCGTCCAAAGTATTTTTACTTATGGCACACGAATGACAATATCCACTTTTTACAATGACATCGATTACTTTGCCACTGTAGTATCCGATGAGCGTTGTTACACCGTACAAGGAAGTATAACCGCGCTTTTTCCACGATCCATCGCCCGAAACCTTCAAATGATTCGCAAATCTTTCATGTTAACGTTTTTTTCTTTTTCTTCCTTGACGGCTTTTTCGCAGGTGCTCTTGAACATTGTCTTCGACGCTGCGTGCAAATGCTCAACGATTTGTTGGTAAGTAGATTTTGCAAAACCTGCAGACATATCCATAAGGCCGCAGAATACGTTTATCCCTTCTCGTCCGACACCAAGAAGCCTCATAACATAAACAATTCGTCTGTTGATTTCGTAGCCGGTATTTATCAATGGTCCTGACTGGATTTCACATACACTGGACAATAATTTTAAATCCTAGGCCTTGATGACCGCTTTCTGCAAACGTTAATTTTTGCTTGCATGATCTGCAAATTGCGATTTCCGAAATGGCGAGAAACACCGATATAAATTCAATAATGCGGTAGCAGTGCGCAGAATGAATAATGACATCATCGCTGCTTGCTGTCGTTAACTTCTGCTCACTGCGGTTCGTGTGTAAGTCTCCGTCGTCCGATGAAACACTTGTAAAACGATTGCCGTGAAATTTCCGCTTTTGCAGCTCCGCAGCACGCTGTCTTTTAGATCGATCACCTTTCAGGTTGCTTGACATTTCGATGTGTACTCGGCAAAATCAAAAGTGGAACTGAAAGCTGACGCTACAAACAGCAGTGTAGAAGTCGATGCCGAGAGCTATGGTATACCGTTATATTTTATACCGTTCTCCCTACTACTACTCAACACAGACCTTCTAGAAACTCCAAATAATGTTTCAAAGGACGGTTGGACCTTTTCAGGTATATACGAGTATAGTCGAATAATAGAATACATCGAGGGGCGGAGCGCGCGTGCATGGGTCTGCCCGAGCATTCGCACCTGCTCGATGCTCGGTCACTAAAACTGCTCTAACTTCGGAAATATGTCGAATTGGCCTCTAAAATTTTGAAGACATATTCTTGGATAGTTTTGGAATAGATTTAAGACAAAAAAAAAATTTGTTGAAGCCGGTAAAGCAGACTTCCCCCTTAAACGACAGTTCAATTTCAACATTCGCGCCTCTTCAAGTTTATCGCTGGTGCGTATGCACGACTAACGACCAACTTCACGCTGTTATGCGCGGCATTGGAAATGTCCACAAAATTTAATTTTTATTTTATATTTCTAAGTGTGTTGCGCTAACTCAAAATGCATAATTCCGTCTCCCACTCTCAGGCATAAAAAGGGCCTTTAATGCTCTTACTAAAAAAATATGGTGTATAACACGGGTAGAAATGATTTTTTCAGACTCGGATGATGATTTGAGCAATCGTGTACGTCTCGGGCGCTTTCGATACAATATTTTCAAATTTTTAAAAATATTGTATAATATAGAATATATTGTAAAATTTTGAAATTTTGAAATTTTAGTTTGTACTAACAATGGATGAGTAGGTCCCACTTTTCAAGTCAACAAAGTGGCTACATAGTTAAGTCGTGAATAAAGTTCTATATGCAACACGAGAGTAAAGTCGATCATTCCCTCGGGTGATTAATGCCCTCGCTTCGCGCGGGGTGATGGGTGGGGGGGGGGGGGGGGGGTAACCCGCCCGCGGGAATAATCTACGACTTTAGTCCCTTATTGCATAACGTACTATTATATTAGAACAATTTATAAAGTTTGTGGAAACTAAGTGCCAATGAATTGGCAGCGACTTTTTCCTTCTACTTCTTCCTAGATGAAGCTTTGTAATAGAGAAAAAAAGTTTTCCTAGAAACATGTTATAAACATTTTTTGAGCCATTTGGAATCAAAATACACTATTTTTAGAAATGCATGTGTGTGTATATATGTATCCCTCTATATCTGGAATAATTCACGGTAAAATTTAATGTTTCAGGGCTCATATTTTTTGTTTATCGTAAAGGTAGACGGCTCAAAAATAATTTTTTTCTATTTTCCAATGAGTTTTTGTATTTTAGCGATTTTTCGATTTTCAACTTTAGATTTTCGGGTTTTTTAACACCTTAGAAAAAATAACTTTGGATAAGGTCATTCCCTTCCTTTGTTACACACGAAAACGTCATTTTTTGTTTAATCGGTTACATCTCGGAAACATATGACGGACAATTTTTGAAAAATTTGAGATGATAAGGAATATAGAGAGGAATGTTAAGTAACATTTTAAGTCAATACTTTTCTGCTTCCGAGAAAAAAGCATTTTGTAAGAAATATCGATTTTCTATGTGGTTAGATAACTTGAGTAAAACGGCATTATTCCTTTTGAATATCTTCAGAAAGTTAGTTTTTAATTATCTCTTGGCTGAATTATTTGCTCAGGTCATGCGGATTTTTATTTTTTAAGAGGTTTTTGGAGCTGAGGTGGAGTCGGTTTCGGCCGGTCTAAGTACGATTTTGATGTGTACTTTAACTGCTTATAATTTAAACAAGAACTGAGAGCAGAACCGCCTACATATAAATGATATATATATTATTGTATAAAGAGAATGGATTCTGTTGCGTTGATTTTACAAACAAATGGAAATACAAAATATTTTTAGGTTATATTACACTGAAATATACCTTTAGAACTTCCAATTAATTATAAAATTGATGCAACAGAATGACTTTGCCTTGCACAGTAGTATTGATATCATTCATATCTACATGGCTCTTCTTCCAGTTATTCTTTGCATTTTATATTTGTAATGTACTAGAAGTATAACAATAAGTTTGTATATCTATATATGTATGTATCGGCCCTACTGAAAATTTCCAGATGGGATCTCATATGGTTTCCCTCACGGGATCTCACATGAGATCTCATGTGAGAATTTGATGTGGTTTCCCATATGAGATCCCGCATGGGAAACTCCACATATGAAATTCCACATGGGAAACCATGTGAGATCTCACGTAGAAATCTATGTAAATTCACTTTAAAAGTACAAATAAAATAAAAAGATTAAATATTTCACATTTAACAATACACATTTATAATTATAAATGATTAAATGTTTATAATGTTTGGATTATTTTGTGCTCTCTTAAATTTTATAATTCGAAGATTTAATAAAGTTATAACTAGCTAATAGAAACAATTTAGATTATATAACATACAAAATTAAAGCTTTAAACGCGTTTTACTCTTTAAAAAAATGAGCAACATTTTACAACCCAAAATAAACGAATCTCGGAATTTTTTTTAGGGTATACTGATTTAAAACATGTAGTTTTTAATAAATTTATTATTCAAAAAATGTTTTATTTATTTCAGACTGCAAATCGTACAAAAACTGCTGTTGAAAATCTCTTTTTTGTTCATTTTAAGTTGAAAAATATTGTTAATTTTTTTAAAAGATTTAATTAAATAGATTTTCTCCAGGCACTTTTTTAAAAACTATTAAGGAGGATGCCCATAGGAGTCTCTTCGGGGAACGTATGAGACCAATACATACCCGGGTGAAAGTGGATTTCAGGTGGGTTCGCATATTATCTTGAATTATGATGAATTATCATGAATGTTCATCCATGATCATATAAGATAATGCTCGAAACTTTTTCAATTTGTACATGTTTATGCAGAATTATGCATCATTATGCCTGAAACTTGACCGGGGATATTCAAGCATGGCCATGGACATTCATGCGTTTTTATGAAAGTTCATGATTAATAATTCATTAACTTTCATAAAAATGCATAAATAAACCGGTCAAGTTTCAGGCATAATGATGCAGAAACATGTACAAATTGAAAAAATTTTGAGCGTTATCTTGTATGATCATGGATGAACATTCATGATAATTAATAACAATTCAAGATGGTTTACGAACCTACCTAAAATTCATTTTTCCCGGGCAACTGTTTAAAGCTCATTTAGAATATGAATTTTATAATAGTATATTGTGCACCAAGGGCGGTAAGTGGGCTTTTCAAGACCGAGTGTGGAATTTGCAGAACAAGTCGAAGGCGAGCTGACACGAGACGAAGGCGAGTGCGTTTGCGTGCCGAAGACGAGTACCGCAACTACACGAGGTAAAACAGCCCACTTGGCCCTTGGTGTACATCATATTTTATGTGACGCATGTATGAATTTTTTAGCTTTCTTTGCACATAAAGCGAAACAAATGTGACCGATGTTTGACACAACAACCAAAAATTTCCAAAATTTTCAAAATTTTCAAAATTTTCAAAATTTTCAAAATTTTCAAAATTTTCAAAATTTTCAAAATTTTCAAAATTTTCAAAATTTTCAAAATTTTCAAAATTTTCAAAAAGTTAAAAAATGTTTGATGTTTGACAATTGTCCTGCGTCAGCAGCAGTCGCAGTCCGAGCTCGCCGCGCCGCTTTCAACGCCGCAGCAGCAGTCGCTGTCCGAGCTCGCCGCGCCGCTTTCGACGCCGCCGCCGCAGCAGCCTCAGCCTCAACGGCAAGGTTTGTCTGGCGCGCCGCCGACGCCCGCCCGGCCGAACCGCCATCGTCACCACGAGAGTGACACTGCGATAGCCGCCGGCACGCCGCCGCCGCTGTCGCAGCCGACACCGCAGCAGCCCTCGCTCCCAGACGGAGGCCCGCCAGCGCCGCTAGCCTCGTCAGACCAGCAGCAGCTCGCCGCTCTCTACGGAGCCATGCTTGACGGCAACATGCAGCTCGCCGATCCCGCCGCCGCTGCCAACGCCAACATTGCGCCTCCGGTCCAAAGCGTCACCGCTTGCCGGCTGCCTCCCTTCTGACGCAAACAACCGGAGCTCTGGTTCCTGCAGATCAAGTCGGTCATGCAGGTAAATCAGGTTCGCACAGACGCCACGAGATATCACCTCGCAGTCGGCGCGCTTGACCCTGAGACTCTCATGGAGGTCTCGGACATTTTGAGGAACCCTCCAGAGGGGAACAAGTACGCGACACTAAAAGCACGCATCCTCGAGCGCCTGACCGACTCAGCGGACAGGCAGCTCGACCGCATGCTGAACGAGCTGACGCTAGACGGCAGGAAGCCGTCCCAGCTGTTCAGACACATGCGCTCCCTCGCTGGGGACAAAGCCACGGACGATGTGCTGCGCATCAGGTGGAAGTCGCTGCTGGCTGCGCACGTGCAGTGCGTCTTAAATATTTTTAAGACCAACACCGTCGACGAGATGATTGCGGCTGCGGTTACGCTGATGGAGACGCCCATCTCCGCACCGGGCTCCTGCTCCGTGAGCCCAGCTCCGACACCCGAGCCGTCGTTCGCAGAGGTCAACGCCATTCAGCGAAGCACAGACTCCCTTGAGATTAAGCAGCTGCTGGCTCAGCTTATCTCAGTCTCGAGGGAGATTTTAGAAAAGGTGTCCGACGACAGAGGACGTAGCGACAGAAGCCGTAGCGACAGAGGCCGCAGTGCCTCATGGCAGTCGCGCCCTCGCTCGCCCTCACCAGGACGCCCAGCAGACGGATTCTGCTGGTATCACGCGCTCTACGGCACAGCAGCACAGCGCTGCAAGCAGCCTTGCAGCTTCAGCAGCCGCGCGCAGTCCAACCAGCAGGGAAACCAGTAGGGCTGCGCTCAGTTCAGGCAGCAAGCGACAGCCCCTGCTCTACAAACCTGCCATCTCCCAGAGAGGTCCGACTTCACGTCTTCGATCGCAGATCAGGCCTGAAGTTCCTGGTCGACTCGGGCTCTTCAGTTTCGCTGCTGCCGCATGTGCCAAAGAAGGGCAGCACGGCCAGCTCCACGCTGAAGCTCGCCGCCGCCAACGGGACGCCCATCGCCACGTACGGGCACAAGACACTGCCCCTGGACCTGGGCATCCGCCGCAGCATCCCCTGGGACTTCGTCCTGGCGGATGTTAAAATGGCCATCATCGGCGCCGTCCTCCTGGAGCACTACGGGCTCCTCGTGGACCTCAAGCGCCGCCATCTGTGGGACTCCACCACACACCGCAGCGCACCAGGCTCCACTCATCGGGCATCTGTCTACGGCGTCAACGTCGAGAGCCGTGACAGCCCAACCGAGGACCCCGCCATCAAGGCGCTCATCGACGAGTACGATAAGGTTATCCAGGCCACGTCATCACCTACCGGAGGCCCCTCGGCCCCGGTGCAGCACCATATCGTGACAACGGGACCTCCAGTTTACGCACGAGCACGACGGCTAGCAGGCGAGAAGCCCGAGGCAGCCAAGGAAGCCTTCGACTCGCTTCTCTTCCACGGCGTCATCCGGCCATCCTACAGCCAGTGGGCCAGCCCGCTGCACATGGTGGACAAACCGGGTGGAGGGTGGCGCACCACGGGAGACTACCGTCGATTGAACTCCATCACCGTCCCGGATCGCTATCCGCTCCCGCGGATAGAGGACCTGCTCCGCAGCCTGCACGGTTGTGAGGTCTTTACGTCGCTGGACCTCAATCGGGCATACTTTCAGGTCCCAGTTGCTCCAGACGTCCCAAAGACTGCCGTCGTCACGCCGTTCGGACTCTTCGAGTTTCTGGGCCTACCTCTGGGTCTCAGGAATACGACCCAGACGTTCCAGCGGTTCCTGGACACTCTGTTCAGAGGGATGCCATTCGTGCGGGTCTACGTAGACGATCTCCTCATCGCCTCCCGCAACCGAGAGGAGCATCTGCGGCACATTAAGGCCGTACTCGAGGTCTTGGCAAAGGCCAGGCTCACCCTCAACCGTGGCAAGTGCCACTTTGCCTGCCCTGAGGTCAACTTCCTGGGCTACCACCTCAGCGCCAACGGGTTCGAGCCCCCAGCGGCCAAAGTCACGGCCATAGCCAACTATGCACGCCCGGTGACTGTCATGGACCTACGGCGCTTCATTGGTATGCTCAATTATTACAGGGCTCTCATACCGCGTGCAGCAGCTGTACAAGCGCCACTCACGGACCTTCTTCGCGGCGCCAAAAAGAAGGACAAGCGGGTAATTGAGTGGACTGAGGAGCGCGCGGATGCATTCAGCAAATGCAAGGAGAGCTTGGCTGCAGTGGCGCAGTCGAGCTTCTTCGTACCCGGCGCCCCTCTCGTCCTCTCCACAGACGCCTCGTCGACAGCCCTTGGGGCCTCGCTGGAGCAGCTCGACGGCGACACCTGGCGCCCGCTAGGCTTCTTCTCGCGGAAGCTCGCCCCACCGGAGGCGAAGTACAGCCCGTACGACCGGGAGCTCCTCGGGGTCTATGCAGCTCTCAAGCATTTTGAGCATCTCCTTGAGGGGCGACAGTTCGTCATCCGGACGGACCACCTTCCGCTCACGAAGGCTCTTGACCAACGACCGGACAAAGCATCTCCTCGTCAGGTGAGGCAGCTGGATTTTATCAGCCAATTCAGCGTCACCATCGAGCACATCTCCGGAGAAGACAATGTCGTGGCAGACGCTCTCTCACGAGTGGAAGCCATCGACATGCCGACAACGCTGAGCCCCGCAGCCATCCACGAGGCCCAGCAGCGCGAGGACATCGACGCCGATCACGAGCTATCAAACTCTTCGCTGAATCTCCAGCCCCTGATGATAGACGGCCATAGGCTCCTGTGTGAGACGTCCACAGGAGTCGTTCGGCCCTACATCCCCCAGGAGCTGCGAAGGACGGCGTTTGACATTGTTCACTCGCCGGCGCATCGCAGCGGTCGCAGCACCTCCCGTATGCTGAAGGAGAAGTTCGTGTGGCCCGGGATCAGGAAGCATGCACTCAACTGGGCGCGCGAGTGCCTTCTCTGTCAGCGTGCCAAGATACACCGGTACGCCAGAGTGCCGCCCACCAACATCGATGTGCCTGACCAGCGCTTCAGCCATGTTCACCTGGACATCATCATCATGCCGCATCTCGACGGGTACAGGTACTGCCTGACGATAATCGATCGGTTCTCCAGGTGGCCTCATGCGATCCCACTGAAGGATATACAGGCCGAGACGATTGCAGCCGCTTTCAACAGTGGCTGGATCGCCACCTTCGGCACACCGCTCACCATCACGACGGACCAGGGAGCTCAATTCGAGTCTGCGCTTTTCGCTGTCCTCTCCCGGCTGATTGGAGCGAGTAAGATCCGGACAACGCCCTACCACCCGCAATCCAACGGCATTTTGGAGAGGTGGCATAGGACGCTAAAGGCCGCGCTCATGTGCCATCCCGACGTGCCTTGGCTTGAGCGGCTACCAACCGTCCTCCTTGGACTCAGGACGGCCTACAAGGAGGACCTCAAGGCTTCACCGGCACAGCTGATGTTCGGCACCTCTCTGCGCATACCAGGTGATTTTTTCACCACGCAGGAGTGCACTGCAGATGTTTTATCATTTGTAGGGAAGTTGCAGCACCACTTCCGTACTCTGAAGCCACTGCAGACCGACCACCACGTCACTACCAAGCCCTTTTTCCACAAGGACTTGGCCACCAGCACGCATGTGTTCCGGAAAATCAACGCTGTCAAGCCGCCATTGACACCGCCCTACACAGGGCCGCATCGTGTCATGCGCCGCCTTGACCAGAAGCGTTTCGTTATCGACGTCGACGGAGAGCCCAAGACGGTCTCCACCGGCGACCTCAAGCCAGCGTACATCGCTGGGGACGAGACCTCGGTCCCAATGGACCAACGCCCTCAGCGACAGCCTCGCCGCACCGTCACGTTCCAGGTGCCACTCAGCGCTACACCTCCACAAGCGCCACCAGCACCATCATCGTGCCCTCCACAGGTGCCACCATCATCATCTTCATCGTGCCCTCCTCAATCGTCAGCCACTAGGGGGGGAGTGGCTGTGGCACCCTCGGAGTTGCCGCCACGACAAGTGCGCACGCTCCTGCCGACAGGCGAGCGGCAGCACAATCGGCGCAAGCAGCGACTGGAGCCGAGAGCGTTCTTCTAGCCTCGGCCTCCTATCGCTGTCTCTCTCTACACTCGGCTACAGAGCCCCGAGAGTTGCACGCACAGGACTACACGCAACAGCTCGCTTATACGCCACAGCTCTGGCGCATCGTTTTCAAGTTTTCGAAACTTTCTTTACGGCTAACACAGCCCTCTGCACTTTTGTATATATCTGTAAATAATTGTATATAGTTTAATATAGTGCTACAAATACAAGGTGTGTAAAACCCCTTTTCTCTCTCCTGCCATCGTCCGCCTCGCTCCTGTCCTCGGCGCAAACAGCGCTGCACCTGCTGGGGCGGTTCCCAATGCGCCCTGGCAACCCGCGGCATAGCCCGCACACTATCACCGCCCGCTGACGGTTTTTATTGCCCGCCGATCTAAAAATGGTCGCTTACGGCACGCTTAATAAGTAAAAAAACGCGAAAATCGTGCCTGTGTTAAATAAAAATAATTAATACCCTTAAGTACAGGGAAAGCTGAAAAAAATAATATCTATGGATTTGTTCCATTTAAAGCGATGTAAAAAGTCTAACCGTACTGGGGAATGTTATGGAAGCGAGTAATGCGCATGCGCCACCAAAGAACGAGCCTCGCGAGTAGAGCGCTGCTCTGTTTTACCGTTGGAGAGCGAGATTTGGCGCGAAAGTATGATTCGAGTACGAGCAATAAGTCGATTGAGGCAGTTAGCTGCGAAATACGATTTGTAAAACCTTAGACTTATTATTAGTATATACATTTGTTCACTTATTATTATTTTCGTTAATAAATACAGTTATTCGTTACGTAAGTGATTTATTGGAGTAAACAAAATCCTATTCCACCAATGATTATTATCAAAACAGGAATTTCTACTTATTTTTACGAATTTTGGCCATGGTTTTCCTCAACTTTCCCCACACATAAGAGGGTCAATTGTTTTTTAAAATTCATGTTTTAGTGAGCTCTAAATAATGGTATTAGTTTTATTGTCTTCCCCTTTGAACAAAATGCTAGTAATTAAAAAAATAGATATATAGATATATATATATATATATATATATATATATATATATATATATATATATATATATATATATATATATATATATATATATATATATATATATATATATGAATGAATGAGTGAGGGAAGGCTGGATAAATAAATAAATATTTATAATTTATTTTATACAGAGGAAATTATACATAACAAAAAGAGATTCTAAGATAGGAACAAAAGAAGGTAGAGAGAAGGTAAACAAATGCAAATAGTGAGGTACCGTTAACGCGCGCTAGAGAGCTCTCTTATCCTTACCTTAAAGGCTAGATGGTAGAAACGTGGACAGCGCGACGTAATGTCCTGGCTGTACGTGGTTGGGATGCACCTCCTTGGTCGCAGGGCGCCTCGACGTCTCGAGGGAACCGTACCTGGACTACGGGCAGACCCTTTGGCCCTGCCGCGTAGGTGATCGCCGGGTGGAAGTCGGCACGTCGAGAGAGCTCGCACGTGGCCGGACCTTCCCAATCGTCCTTCACACCGAACACACACACACACACACGACTCGCTTTACGCACACACACACCCGACGCAGACAATTAACGAAGGGAGAAGTCGACCGTCCTAATAAGGACGTACGTGCAGAGCTTCTCGTACAATATATTAAAAAATCCAATATCGGGTCCGATGCGCTGCCTGGAATCACGCCAGAAAAAGTCGACCGGTCTCTGCAGGAGAGAAAACGGAACTGCCGCGCACGTGCATAAGGCTCGCGAAAACTTCCGCTCTCGCGGCGCTCGCATCCGCTCGGCCGATAAGCGTCGGCGCGCGCAAGTACTCGGCCGATTGTAATACGCGGCGGTCGGCGAGCTATTGCGCGCAATTCATATTCCCCCCAAAGGCTTAAATAACCCGAACACCCTTTAACGGAACAAATATTATAAATCTGTGGGCATCCTCCTTTTAACAAAAAATATGAATTTTCTTATATAATTATACATAAATATACTTTTTCTAATTGACATAATTTTTTAAGACGTGCTGTTCAATCAAACAGACTTTAATTATAACAAGTTTAACATGAAAAGTAGTCTAAAAATTCGTAATTCTAATTGCGGATACTATTAATAAACATTTAATGTTAAAATTTGTTATCTCATACGGGGCAAAAATAAAGGCAATTTGTTAATAAGAATAATACAACTTTTTATTATTGATCATGAATGTACCTTATATTGTAAACAGTATAAACATAATAAAACCATATATATGCATATGCGATAACAGCATGAATATATCTATGGCTTCTGAGTATAACCATTAAAATTCTCTTTTTTTAATGTCGAGATATTCAGATTTTAATTTTTATTTTTATTTTAATCAGAAGCTCTAAGAAATAATAAAATAAATTTTATTAATAAATATCATCAAATTAAAGATTATGTCCTTGTTGTATTGCAGGCCACCTAAAAATTATAATTAATTTGTTAAAATTTTATGAAAATTAGCATAGCATTTTTTTAAAGAAAATAAATATCATATTTACCTTAGTAGTGGAGAAGATTTCGTACTGCAATAATATATGGCGATTTCGCTGTTACTACGGCAACAGCAATTTTTTTTAATGTCTCTGTTTCAACTCCTGATAGTTCTTCTTCAATAGCATCTATTTTGTACATTGTGTTACATTCACTAAGAGCTGTTGTTTTAATGATATTACACAAAGTTATTTCTTTTTTAGTATTTTTATCTAACAGAAATTTATTTATTCTAATGAATCTGCGATCAGATAAATGAGCGTATGAATTATCAGAACGTTTATTTTGTTTATCATTTCCCATGTAAAGACAACTGTTTTTAACCATTCAATTGAAAGCTTCTGTTTCATTGACAGTTAATTGAAATTTGGCAATTTGACTTTTGCATACATCACTTCCTGCTCCTAAATATGTTGTACTTGCCATCTTAAAACTTTTTTGAATTCTAAAATAATCAATTTTTTCGCAATATTCTTTTACAATGCTGGAACAACCAGCATAGACATGGTTTTGTATAATGCTAACGCAGCGTTGAAGGTTCAGATATCGAACAATTTGTTGATTAACGCTTTTAGCACAGTGTATCGCTTGAAGTAGAGTATGGTTTGCACCTTCAAAACCATATGTCGAATGTGCCCACAATAGTCCTCAGTTGACAACACTTTGCGTTATATGTAGAAGTTGGTGAATATTGAAAGTCATCGCTGACTTAGTATATCTTTCTTGAGTTTCCAATAACTCCATATGAGATAAAAAATGAATTGGACTCAGTTCATGGCACATGTGCCCCTGTCTTAGCAACGGTTTATAACTGGGTAAATGAATTTAAGCGTGGTCGTACATCAATAAGTGACGAACCACGTTCAGGAAGGCCCGTAGAAGCAACTACTCCCGAAATCATCAATAAAATCCACGATATGGTGTTGAAGGATAGAAGATTAAATGTGCGTGAGTTAGCTCAGGCCACAAGGATATCTATAGGTGCAGTTGTTTCAATTCTACATGAAAAATTAGGCATGAAAAAGCTATCGGCAAGATGGGTGCCGCGTTTGCTCTCAGCTGAGAATAAACGCAATAGAGTGGTCGCCTCTGAGACTCTTTTGGCGCGCATAAGTCGGAATCCTGAGGAATTTTTTCGTCGATTTGTGACTGTGGATGAAACATGGATACGCCACTACACTCCTGAGACAAAGGAACAATCCAAACAGTGGATTTCCACAGGCGAACCAGCTCCAAAGAAGGCAAAGACCGTAAAGTCAGCTAGTAAGGTTATGGCTACAGTTTTTTGGGATGCACGTGGAATTATACTTATTGACTACTTGGAAAAGGGTAAAACAATTACTGGTGAGTATTATGCATCATTATTAGAGCAGCTGAAAGAAGAAATTAAAAAAAAACGACCACATTTGGCGAGAAAAAAAATTCTCTTTCATCACGACAACGCCCGAGTTCACACATGCTTCGTTTCAATGGCTAAAATTGAAGAACTAAAATTCGAATTGGTCGAACACCCACCGTATTCACCAGATTTAGCCCCCAGTGACTTTTTCTTATTTCCAAACTTGAAAAAATGGCTCGGTGGACAGAGATTTACGGACAACGAAGACGTCATTGCCTCTGTAAGTGCTTATTTTGAGGAACTTCCGAAAACGCACTTTTCTGAAGGATTAAAAAAACTTAAAAAGCGATTGACCAAGTGTATAGAGCTCCAAGGAGATTATGTTGAAAAATAAAAAAAAATTTACCCAAAAAAAATTGTTTTTATACTTTATTCTAAAGACTTATTGAACTACCCTCGTAATATCCTCTTGCAGAAGTATATGTAAACTTTTAACGAGCAGACTCCAATATTTGACTACATCATCTTCTAAAACTAATTTAAATAAAGGTATACTATAAAACATAATAAAATTTTCCCATTCACGAGCCTTCCAGTCATTTATATCACTTAAATGTCTATAGTTAATCGAGATAGTTGATTGGGAACTTTTATTTGTTTTATAACTGAATCGAGATAGAGTTTGTTATCAGGTGAGACAAAAGATAGAATGGATTGTGCGATTTGTTTTCCTGCACCAGATACGTAACAGTGCATGTAATCTGGTACAAAACCCGTAATTATATATAAAACAGCGTAAAGTAATCAGTTTAGAACCATATCTTACTCCGTAAAAATCTTTCATATTACCTTCATTTACTACTTCTGTGTTCCAAGGTGCTCGCCATATCCCTTTCTTCGGGAATCGTTTCTGACATCGGATACCTTATACTCCTATCATAATAATCTCCATAGAGTAAGCACCAGTTGCAACCATAATGGCCGTTATACTGTTTGATTCCTTGCATAGGCGCTCGTGCAACGGAGTCGACGCAGCACACTAAGTTGCACAATTTTATATTACGGGGTTGATCTTTTATTATACATTCAATACCTTTCTCTGTAAACTTATTCATTCAATTGACGAAAGGTTCTAAAAAAGATGACATTTCGGGTTTGTCTTTGCCAAACCATAATCCGCACGTAATTAAGTTATCTAATCTTGCTTGTGCTGGTATCTCATTGACCATTAAATATATCGGCCATATTGAGTACTCAGAGGACTCAAATCTTGGCGCACCATTGGTATTAAATGTTGTGGTTACGTACCGATGTTTTTCATCACTTGGTAATTTCTTTACGAAATCTCTGTAACATTTGCCATCATATAATCCTTTATATGATCTTTTTCATGAATTCTTTCGTTATCGTAATCGTAGTAATCTGCATGTTGATTTAACAGATCTTCAATAGCACTACAAGGATTTATAATTACGAAAAAGTTGGCACATGATGGTGTTGATAATTCAAATCTTTCATTGCAATTATTACAATTAAGAAAGATCTTCCAATTGGCCAACGTAAATTTTGTAGTTCGGACATATTGCGTGAAATTCTGACGTATTCTTAGGGTTAAAAATTTTATTCGACATGTACCTAGATTCCAGTAAAATTGGCTGAATAAACAAGGCATTTATTAAACCTATTAAACTTGAAATAGCTGAAATTGCCAATTTATTTTTTAAAGAATACTTCAAAATCATGAGAAGTATATCTCCAGGAGATTTATTCACTGGCGATGATACTATTTCTAATAAGCACTTATTATTCAAAAAATCTTGACAATTTTTTGGATATCTTAGACCATCTTTATCATTTCCACAATTATTATTATCACTTTTGAATATATCCAATATGTCCATTACGACAGAATCATCTGGTTGTGTACATTCTCCAGCATTAATCAGTCGAACCTGATAAAAATATAATAAAATATTTTAAAAAATTGATATTGTATTAACATATGTGAACGTCTAGTCGAGAAAAGCAATTTTATACACGCACACGCACGTACACAGGCACGCATGCATACAATCACACGCACACACACTCGCACGCGCATACACGCACACGCACGCACGCATACAAACACAAGCAGGCACGCGCACAAGCTCGCATCACGCGCACACGCTTACGTACAAGCACGCGCACACGGACGCACGCATACAAGCACACGCACATGCACGCGCACACACGCATACGCACACACGCACACGCACGCACGCGTACAAGCACAAGCACACACACGCACGCGCACACACGCACATGCACGCGTACAAGCACACGCGCAGGCACGCACACTTACAAGGACACACAAACGCACGCGCACACAAGCACACGCATACGCAGATACTCAGAACATGCGAATGCCTATAAATATGAGAATTATGTGCGTTGCAGCGGAGCGGGAGGGAAAGTACTTTCTCCTCACACCTACACCGAAAGTGCCACTTTCCTCCCGGGCGCCTGGAGAGAAATGAGTATTTTCGGTGCTGGTGTGAGGAAAAATAGTATACGCACCACGGGAAGTAAAATGGCGACCCCATAGCACGTACTATGGACTCCCCAATTCTTTACCTCCCTAGGTACATAATATACTATTCCTCCCGCTTTATTAGATGCTCGGAAAGATCAATTTTCCACCCGCTTTTCATGCATGAAAAAGAGCTTATGCTATGCATGTGTTAGAAAAAATATTAAAAATCTGTGGACATACTCCTTTAAAAATTTGTTAAATTATAATTAAAATTTGTTTCAAAATATACGTAAATTTTGTATTGACTTTTAATTTTTAATTTAATTCTAATTTTACATTAAAATTTTATTTTTATATTAATTTTTATGAGTATAATCTTATTTCCTAAGTATTAATACTGAAATATATTTCAATGTAATTAATCTGTTTAACTGTGAGTTTTTGAATCACTGATATAATTTAATACACTTTATTGATATATAGAAATCTTCAACATAAATGATGATGCTCACGGATGTTTAATATTTGATCTGTTAAAGGAAAAATTATAAAATCGATACCATAATTGTTTAGAACTCATCAAAGCTTGAATTTTGAAAAAATAAATTAACCCCCTAAAGTGTGGGAAAAATTGAGAAAATAATGATAAAAATGTCGGAATGTTAAGTAGAAAATCCAGAATATGGTTATACTGTATATATTATTTTATATAGCATTAATCCACAGATATTATTTTTTATGGCTTTCCGCGCACTTAGAAGGGTAAACTTTTTTTAAATTCATATCTTATAAACGAGCTTTAATCGATGGATTTGGTTTCATACGTACCCTTACGGGGGCTGCCATAGGCATGCTCCTTTTTGTTATTAAGACTGGTATATAAGTAGATGAATTAAATCGATCCAAATAATATTGGTCGTTACTGTACTTTATATACAATTTTATTAAGAATACAAAATAATATTGCACTAATTTTAATTTCCTTGAAATTTTCAAAGTTCAAACTTTAATTCCTTAACTATTTTTCTACTATTAGAAAGCAGCAGTTTTTGATACATCTTAAATCTGCTAGCCTTCATAAGGAGCATTGATATAAATATGCTTTCAGTTTTAAATGAAGGGGTTATATTATTATGAGAATACATATTTGTTACTATCAATATTGATCAACTTTAGCAATTATTAAATAAATAATGCAAAAGTAACATGGCTTCCTAATAAATTTTAAGCACTATGATTACATACTTAATTAAGATATAAAGAAATTTGAGATTTACAGTTAATTTAAGTAAATGTCCTTCGTGTAAGGTAAGAAATAAAGGTTAACTAACCTGTTCATCAACATCCATTGATTCAAGCGTCTCAACCGTTTGCAAATTGTTTATCATAGGTAAAGAAGTAATAGAATTCTGTGAGCTGTGAGGAATATACATTTCTCTATTCACTATGCCTGCATCTCGGCCCTCATTGACATTCTGTTATATATGTATATTATTGTACATTTACAAATACACTAAAAGTAAAATCTCTTTACCGTATCATCCTGGTGATTTCTATTAGCTTGATCGCTAAGTAAACGTGCACGTTCATGAGCGAGAGTTCTTAGAGCTTGATAATTAATATCTTCTCCTTTCCCAGTTTCCAAATAACGCTTGTAACGCTTTCTTTCTGTTCTCATTGTTATTAGTTTTTTACAGCTTTTTGTAATAGGCTTTATTAGAAAACTTAAATTACGATGTATCCAAAACAGTATGTTTCTAAATAAACACTAAAGAAAAAAGCGCGAACAGAAAGTTTTGTTTCCACGAGAGCTAAGAGCATGGATTTGTTTATGAAAGATGTATGTTATATACGTATATATATAATACTGCTATCTTTTTGGTGATGTGTATTATTATTTTTTATTATGTTCAAAATACATGTAGTTATGATATGAAAGTGGAAATTTGTATATAAAAATTATTGACCAAAGTTATAGTATATTTAAGCCGTGTTTCATAATAAAATTTTAAAGAATCGAAGAATTTTCGCTTAAATATACAACTACAATTTTGGTCAATAATTTTGATATTATTTTATAATTTTTTTATTTTTATATACAATAAAATTAAAAACCGTATGAATTCTACTAATAATATCGAATTACTTAACATAATTTGATGTTGGGAACACTAATGGGTGTATTAAAAGCTGTAAATATGGCGGACTGCTGAAGAATAAAATATATAATAGGAATGTTTTTTTTTAATATTTTGGTAGATTTTATATATTGTTTTATGGATGTACCTAAATAATTTATCTTTAATATTAAAAATAAGTTGGGGCGCCTCCACGTGTATTCGCACCGAGCGAAACTTTAGCGCGGAAGAACGGTTGTATATAGAACGGACGAGGCCATGGCAACGTATTATTCGCAACTGGACGTGTATATGGGGCGAATCACGTCAACTCTCCTAGCGCGGCGCGCGAGCGCTTAATACTGTTGTTTTCAACTCGCGTTTGCGGTATGAAAACAAATATATAAAAAATATCCAATAAACTATTTCGATGTATTTTTTCCTCAGCTTTCCAATGATGTGGTCAGATTTTCCAAAATTTTCCATTTTCCTTAAAAAAAAACACAAAACGTGTTATATCTCGAAAAGTCTATTTTTAATATTTTTTTAAATACTTTTAATCGAAAGCTGAGGTTTTTTTACATTAAAAATAGTTATTTTGCCCAGAGTGCCCGATTATATTTCAGTGAGTAATAGAACGCCGAAAAGTTGAAGTACCGCGCGCAGCGGCAAGGCGCGTGACTTCGCGCTCGACGGTGGCCGCTGGATTCGGTCCTCCTTTTCATATTTTGCTACCTTATAATTTCTTTTAAACCTGTTAGTTAAATTTAGTTATTTTTTTGTTTTTATTAATCGTTTTTTTGTTACTTTGGCTTTCGAAGAGGCTTTCAAAGTCTTTAGCTTCGTGTCTTTCTTTGTCTTTGTTGCGGGTTTGGATACATTATTTTCTTTTTTCTTAGTGTCTTTCTTTGGAAAGATTTGATATTTAGAACTTAAAGACGTTTTCTGTAGTTTGAATGTGTTTTGATTCAATGGAATAAAAGCATGATACTGTAAAGTCCCTGGTATAGATTTAGCATTATCTAATCTTGGTTTGAGTTCTAAAACAGTTTTTTCATAATCATCTTTATTGTGTCACGGATGAGCTTCTGGCTTTCCGTGGCATTTCCTTATCGCAGAGCGGATGCGCGCAAGACACGCAGTCAGCTCTGCCCGACGCTGCTCCAGTGTTCCTACGCGCAAAAGTGCAGTACTTGCACCTTTTGCGCGCGGGACCGTTGGCGGGTCGCGATGCGACCGCGAGCGGGCAGCAGATAGCCGGCGGTACTCACGACGAGAGGTGCTCGGACCTAATAAAGCCACGATTACCCAAAAGCCCTGTCTCCTCAATTCCTGCGCGCCTTTCTCTGGCGGCACAGGAGGACCCCTCCAACCATCCGTCACATTTGGCATCCCTCGTGGGCCTGTGTGGAATCGAGGATTTCTCTCTCCAACGTTTAATTAAAAACACAAAATATATATACGGGCGAGCGCGCGAGCAGGACATCGAAGTGTGATAGTACTCTTCAGCAGACGCCAATACGTCGCGCAAGCAGCCGTCGCAGAGCATAAAAAAAAAAAAAGAAGAAAAGAAGCCGCCACCCGTAATCGAGAGCGCAGTGGTTTTGCAGAGCACCGGCCGCCGAGCCACGAGAGCAAGCAACGATCAGAGCGGCCCAC
Source organism: Gastracanthus pulcherrimus (assembly GCA_949152435.1). NCBI lineage: Eukaryota > Metazoa > Arthropoda > Insecta > Hymenoptera > Pteromalidae > Gastracanthus > Gastracanthus pulcherrimus. The sequence continues at coordinate 55,615,047 of OX424574.1, forward strand.
TGGCGATAAGCCGCAAGCCTACACTAGGCCAACGAAGCCCATCGGGGCCAACAAAGCCCATCGGGGCCAACGAAGCCCATCGGGGCCACCTAAGCCCGCCTGGGCCAACGAGGCCAGTCCAGCAGCCTCCACGCGCAATTCAATCGTCGGCGCGGACCAGCCGCCGACGCGCGCGAGACAGCCGCAGCCCAGGAGCAGCCGCAGCAGCAGAGAGCAGCCGCCTTCGCACGCCATCACCAGTAATACCGACGATGTGCAGCCACATCGTATTCTTCGCTGCAATTCTGTAAGTCGTCTTTTTGTCCTAGCGCGCAGCTTCGGGAATTTTTTTTTCCTTTTTTAAATTAATAGTTGATTCGAGCGAACAATTTTAAAATGCCCTCCGACTTATCCGATGTGTTGTCCGACGAGACGGACCCGGACGCGAAATCCGAGAGAAGAGCAGTGATCCGGGCTCAACGCGACTCCGAAATCATCGCGCGCGAAGATCGTTTAATAGAAAAAATTTTAAAACGCCTAGGTAAATTCGACCTTGCAACGCGGAGCCTGCTAATTCAGGGCAAATGGTCGCGCGCGTCGCATACATCGGGAGACCCGGCGAGCAATAAAAAAATATTTCAGCGCGCCGAAAAAGTGCTGGTACATTTAAGCAAGCTCAGCCCCGAGGCACGCAGAGCGCTATGGCGCAGCGAGATCGAGCTTGCATCTCGTGGCTCGGGCAGCTCAAGCCAAGGTGAGCGTGCGCGTACAAAATCGCACGAAAGCGGAGGGGAACGCATCGTCGACGACCGTGATCAAACCGCGAAGGAAGCGGCGACGGTGGATCAGCATCCTCTAGTAGGCGACGCATTGATAGGTTGCAATGCAGCAGGTGCCATCGGAACGAGTGCCGAAAAAGCACCGTCTGAAATCGGTCGCCAACTAGAGGAAAGGCTGGCGCGGCTCCGTGACGCAGCGAGATCTCCGTCGGAAAGCGGCTCCGCCGACTCCAGATCGGCCGACAGCGAGCTCGGCAGCGACGCCGAAAATTCGGTAGTCGGCGATTTAGAGGTCCCAGAGCGTTGGGCCATAAATGATAAATGCAATGACGGGGTAATGAATTTACTCGGAATTAAAAATATAGTTTGGAAAAACGGAGATCCCGAATTAACTCGCGCAAATTCCGCAAAAATAAAATCTAGGAAGAATCGCGATGCGAGCAGCGAACGCGGCAGAATCGAACACAGCAGGACCCGTGCGACAAACGTAAACGTTGGCGAAAACCCGAATAATTTACGCAAAAATCAACGCAGGCAACGCGAGCTTAGTCCAGGAGAGTGGAGCGTGCAGAGCGCACGGAGCGCAAGCGGTGCGCGCAGCGGTAAAAATGCAGAGTGGCCCAGAAAAACAAAGGGCTCGAAAATTTCCAGCGAGCAGGAGCAAGTAAGTGACGCATTGCTCGCATCTGTCCAGGCGGCGATCAAGCAAGCGATGGACAGCCGTCAAAATTGCCACACGAACCGACAAAAATATAGTAGCGATGGTTCCGGAAACGGCAGCGAGCCTGAATCACTCGCCGAGAGGCGCGAAATATTCCAGGAAGATCGCGCAAAAATAAGAAATAAGCGGCGTCTAATTTTGCCGTCCCAAATAAATAAAAGCATGTACGTACGCAACGGTTCGGATAGCGAGGACAATCGCGCCTCGGTTCGTACTCGGAAATCGTTTAAAAATCGAGAAGCATCAAGGAGCGCACGGGCCACCGAATCACACCGATTCACGGGAAATGCGTGCGCGAATACGGGGCGCAACGAGGAGCGCATGATAAACCCGCATAGCCGTACAGCGCGCTTCGAGAGTGGCGCGATAAGAGCATGCAGCGGCGCAGCGCGCGATTCCAGCAGCGCGCTAAACGTATGCAGGCGCTCAGCGCGACCCGAGCCGCGAGAGCGGCAGCGTGGCGTACGTCCTTACAAGCGAAGCGAGCACACTAGAAGCGATCGGTGTGATTGGCGCGAGAGCGAGCGATACCGCTCAAGTCGCAACCCGTCGGATGACAGCGGGAGCGACCGTAGCAGCCATCGGGATCACGAGCGTAGCAGGCGACGGCGCGAATCCGACCAAAAACCATACGCGTATTATGTCGACTCAGACACCGACGACGAGAGTGATTCAGCGCCTAGCGACCGTAGTAATGATAGGCACCGCCGGCGACAAGGATTCGGCGGGAAAGTCTCATTTACTCAAGCTGTAAATTTATTGCCAACGTTCGACGGCAACCCGGACAAACTAAATCTATTTTGCCAGTCGGTCAGACAGCTGCGCGACTCGTTTGGCCCCGAATTAGAGAAATTATTAATAATAGCATTGGCCAATAAATTAACGGGGAAAGCAGCTGACGGATATCAAGCCAGGCTTACCAGCTATAAGTCGGTGAGGCAGCTTTTGGCTGACCTCACAATGCAGTACGGCAATATAGGAATTGCCGATGAGGTGCAGGCCAAAATAAAGATGTTGCAGCAGGAACACAGGGAGCCAGTCGGCGATTATGGCTTAAGAAAGCAGAAACTCTATAATCGCTTGCTGACGATAGTCGAATCCGCGCCGGACCTGTCGAAGCGCGACAAGGGAACCCGAAAGCGTTACGCCGGCGAGGACGCTCTGCAGCAATTTATGTTCGGGCTAAAGGCACCGCTCGACCACCAAGTGCGCATTCAAGGGCCAAGGTCACTGAATGAGGCGATAAGATTCGCGCTAGAGTTCGAAGGAAAACAAAGCGCGCGCCGATCAGCATTAGGCCAGCTGTCAGGAGGCACAGCGCTGCCGCCCCCCCCCTTCTCGCGACGATTTGCAGCCAAGTAGCAGGCAGGCAGCCGCCGACCCAGTGCAAGTGCGCCGAGCAATAGCTGATAACACTTGCAGCTGCAATCCAGCGCCAAGGACAAGCGCATCAAATAACTTGCGCACGCAAGCAACTCGGCCGCTTGCTAATCCATATTGCGACTATTGCGAGCAATCAACGCATGACATTAGCGAATGTTGGAAGCTACAAAAAGATGCCAAGAATAAGGTAATAAAAAATCCTTGGCTGGTCAATAATCGAGCCAACGAAAATAGGAATTTTAGCAATTCAAGAAACCGGAATAACTATAGTAGCACCAACAACAATAGAGGCAATTATAGAAACTATGCTAGCAACACTCAGCGTAATGACGTGAAGGTCGACTCTGTTAGTGCCGGCGACAGCAGCGGTAATAAGGAGCCGCCGAGCGCCGAGTCGATACCCAACGATAGCAGCGAGCAAAATAAGCAGCTTAGCAAGCAGCATTTAAACTAGCCGCACGCTCGACGCGATCCTCGAACGCCGAGCGTGAAGAAAATCCAAAACCAAAAAGCAAGTTAGTAAAAGAGTCGATAAAAATCAAATTTTTGTCTGCGGGTCGTCAACCGCCAATAGTAAACATCGATTGCCCCCAATTGAAGCAGAGACAGGGCAAATTCTATGCTGATTCAGGAGCCGACATTTCCGTCGTGAAGATCGGGTATTTAGAACCCAGCAACCCAATAGATAGGCAAACAATTATAGAAATAAAAGGAGTCACTCCGGGAGCCTCTTACACCTTGGGTCAGGCCGAAGTAGCAATACAAGGTCATAAGTGCACAGTGCACGTGGTATCCAACGATTTCCCCATAGAGAATGCGGGAATAATCGGATGGGATATAATAGACCGCTACGAAGGTTGTGTAGATGCAGCCACAAAGAGCCTTAGACTCGGCAGTTCGTCCATACAGTTTGAGACGAATGAGAGACTAACCGTGCCTCCAAAAGTTAAGATGATAATCAGTGCCAGGGTTGCAAACAACGACGTAAAAATAGGTTGGGTTCCAATAATGAATCTGCATAAACATTTACTATTTGGAAATTTTATTGCCGAAGTTAGGAACGGCAGAGTCTATGCAGAATGCATAAATATTGGCGACAAGGAGATCTCGATTGACGCCCCGATAGTTAATTTGAAAGAATGCGAAACGAGCGTAGAAAACCCAAACCCGCTCTACCAAGCCGACGGGGACGGCTCAGCTGATAAGGCAGTTGACTTTTCAGCATGCTTGAGGCGCATGTACGAGGTGGATATCCCAAACCCGCTCTATCAAGCCGACGGGGACGGCTCAGCTGATAAGGCAGTTGATTTTTCAGCATGCTTGAGGCGCATGTACGAGGCGGATAAACAGAGAGAAAAATACAAAGAAATAAGGGACCTAAACGCAAAACTGATGCACAACACTGATTTACGCAAAGAGAGGGTGCAGAAAATCCTAGAGCTGGCAGATTTAGAAGGATGTAATGAAGAAGAGGTAAATTACATCACGGAAATCATTGACGAGTACGCAGGAGTGTTTGGCCTCGAGGGAGAGCCCCTTCCTGCGACACACTTGATACAACATAAAATCGAACTTAAATCGAACAAGGTAATTCGATCAAATAGGTTCCGGTTTCCACCAGCCCTAAGGGAAAATATGACTAGGGAGTTAAACAAATTGCGGGAGCAAAATATAGTTGTACCATCAAGGTCAAACTATTCTTCAGCGCTCTGGATCGTGCCAAAAAAGCCAGATGCGCAAGGCAATAAGAAGTATAGACTGGTCACGGATTTCAGAGCCCTGAACGAAGAAACAGAGGGCAGCTGCCACCCTTTACCATTCACAAGCGACATATTAGAACACTTAGCCTCAGCCAATTATATTACAGTAATGGACCTGAAACAGGGCTATCACCAGATCGAGATGCATCCCGATTCAGCTCATCTTACGGCTTTCCACGCCCCTGACGGCGAGCACGGTCAACAGATGCTCGAGTACAGAAGGATGGCGATGGGACTCAAGGAGGCCACCTTGACCTTTGTCAAGGCCATGTCGTTAGCCATGGCAGGCCTGCAAGGAGATGAGGTCGAGATATACCTCGACGATTTAATGATTTTTGGCGAGACGCTAGAACAGCATAACACAAGATTGCGCCGTGTGCTGAAAAGATTACTGGAGGCCAATTTGACAGTTGAGCCGAGAAAGTGCCAGTTTTTAAAGAAAGAAGCACTCGTACTGGGTCATATAGTAGGCGGCGGGCTGATAAAAACAGATCCCAATAAAATAGCCGCTATGGACCAATACCCGGTACCAACTGACGCGAAGAAAGTAAAGCAAGCGCTTGGTCTCTTCAGCTACTATAGGCGCTTTATTAAAAAATTTTCGAAAATAGCCCGACCTATGTTTAAACTGCTACAGAAAGGAGTGGAGTTTGAGTGGGGACCAGAACAGCAAAAGGCGTTCGATACACTTAGGGCCACGATGTGCAGCGAGCCAGTGCTGAGAACACCGGATTTAACGAAACCATTCATAGTAACGACCGATAGTAGCGATTGGGCCCTTGGAGCGATACTCTCGCAGGGCGAGTTGGGCAAGGACCAGGTTTGCGCCTACGCGTCGCGCTGCCTTAAAGGCAGCGAGCTCCGCTATCCCACTTACGATAAAGAATTACTGGCAATAGTTTTTGCCAAAGAACAGTTTCGCTATTATCTGTTTGGTCGAAAATTCACGATCGTAACAGACCACGAACCGTTAAAACACTTCCACACAACCAAGAAGCCCGACTTGCGTTTTAACAGACTCAAGGCGGCTCTCATTGGCTACGACTTCGTAATAGTTTATCGGCCAGGCGAGAAAAACGCCAACGCTGATGCCCTTTCGCGGAACCCAGTCATCAAAGAAGGGGAAGTGAATCCAGAACTTCCGCGCGTAGAACTCTACAAGCTCGCAAACGAGCAGAATGCAGCCGAGCCCGATGAGGAAGCAGATGCACCACCTGGAAGAATTTTTAGAACGCGAGCAATCAAGAAAAAAGGAATCGACCGCGATAAAAAGACTAAGAACTACAAGACTAGCTCGGAAGATTCCGAAGGGCAAGAAGCCCCAAAAAGAAACCGTAAGGAAAAAGACATCTTATATAAAAAAGGCGAAATACTGGCCGTAAGAAATGATCACGACGATTTTTATTTATGTCGCGCAAGGAAAGACATATATTGGGAAGACGAGGACGCCCATATACAGTGGTTCACGCAAGAGAGCAACCGCAAAAACACATTCTCCTTAGATTATCACAGTACAATAAAATTAGCATGTATTATGACTACAACTGAGTTAAAAAGGACGGAGAAAAAGAAATACATACTCAGTAAGAAAGAGCGCGAACGAATCATAGAAATCTTACGAGCATCGATCGAGTTCAGCGCCAGCCAAGAGCAGAAGGCGCCGCCAGCAGTAGCGACTGGCCTGGACGAGCCAATGGCAGCCAATACAGCTTCAAGCTCATCGAGCTCTTCCGAGACAGAAACTGACATGTCAGAGCCTTCTCATAAGTCTATTTCTGCATCGAGAACAACACAAGGCTACGCCACAAGATCGAGTCAAAAAAGTAAGAGTCGCACGGAACCCAATCTATTCGAGCCCAGCGACTCGAGTAGCGACTCCATTACTTCCCAGCCACGGCTCAAAACGCAAACGCTGACGAGCATCGAGCCGCTGGAAACTATCGTAATTCCCAGTAAACCAAAGTCGGGAAGAAACGATAGTCCAGTCGGTCACAGAGCTCAGGTATGCGCAGCATACCCGATCGCCGATCAGTCAGGTAGCTCGCCTTCCACTGAGGAGCAGCTGCGTCACGTCGATCCGAACACTTCGACCAATATTATTAAATCGCCACTAAATGCAGTATTGCCTCGAATAGGCACCAGGCTCAACACTAAACTGACAGTAGATATACAGGAAAAAGAAATAGAAGGAAGAGACGGCTTTCAGATAAACATCTGGGAAGCAAAATCGTCGGTAGGTTCCCCGGAAAACAGTCTCACTGGCCTCGCAGGCGGACAGACCGCGAAACCGAGTACAGGCAAGGCGAATAGTAAAAATCCGGTCGCCGATTCGGGCGCCGACCTAAACAGGCCGCCGCAAATCAACGAAAACCCAGCTCCGGCTAGTCCCGGTAAACCTGCGGACAAGCCTTTATCCGAGGCTCCCCTTCGTCCTATTTCTCCATCAGGATGGTCAGTCACGAGTGGCGATGGCCCGTTCGAGGACTTCGCCGATATCCCGCGGAAGTACGACCGCAGAGTCGATTCCTCGGATGAGAATTCGTCAGTCAGCTCAGGCAATATTCTGACACATGCCTACATTCGCAAAAAGCGATGCGCAGAGCCGTTAGTCAACCTGATCCGCTCAGACGATATTCCTCAATCGCCTCCAGGTAACTGCTTATTTGATTCGTTAATTAAGTTGGCAAATCTAGATATCACAGCCCTCGAGCTCAGAAGCCGACTTCGCGCGTCTCCTGACGCACTGCGGCGAGCCAACAGAGACGCTGAGGATACTAGAGTCTGACACAGAGTACGGCACAGTAGATTGCGCCTACCTGTTCGTCCAGGAATACAAAAGAAATATCTGTATCCATTATGACATAAGCAGCGACAAGCGCATATATTGCCATTTAATAGCCAACACGGCTGAGGTATATATGCATCTGAATCTAACCGGCCACCATTTTACGCCATATCTGCGCATCGCAACCTCTTATAAGGCATCCGGGGTTAGCCCATCGGATGACGACGAGCAAAGTCAGCCAAAGTCACCGGAATTGGGCAGGAAAACACGCAGGAAGCGCAAAATGGCGGCTCCCTCAGCGCCAGCTGATCAAAGAGACGTCAACCCCGACGACACGCTCAGAGATAGTCCATGCAACGACGAATGGGAGCAACAGCCGATACTGGCCGAACCCGAAAGAAGCGACCCGGGGCCTGCAAGCGCAGGGGCCGACGATTGGCCCATGGGTGAAGCACCGCCAGGCTCGCCTCCAGAAAGCAGCTCCGACAGCAAGGATTCTGCGGCGGGACAGGGCGACCCTCTCGCTGAAAATCCCGCCAGCGACAGCGATAGGCCCGACGGTGTCGTTAGCCGCGTAACGGCTGCAGCAAGCGACGGTAACCTGAAGCGTTACGTCGTTTCCAACGCACGGCCACCTCGCGAAAAGCCACCATGGGCAGCTCCGGACGGCCAGTTGCCACCTCCGTTCGTTCACTTACAATCTCTGAACGAACATCCATTCCGTTTTCGTGAAAACTTAGTATATTTAATATCAGCGGACAACTTCATAACAACAGAGATACAAGAAGCCTTAATAGAAAGAGGATACCTAAATCCGGACGAACTGACAAGCAGAGAGTTCAAGGTCAGCGAGATAAATATCTCCGAGTTTCAAGGCATCAAACTCATAGGTGTTTATGTAAAGAAGTATATAGACGACCGACCGATGCGTGCTGATATTGGAAAATGCCTACGGACTTTGAAAAACGTAGTAATAGCCAAAGAAATAACGAGCTTGGCTATTACCCGCGACTTAGCAATTTTGTCCCTAGCAGAATGGACAAACTTCATCGATCAATTCGATAGAATTTTTACAAACGCCAAGATAAGCGCAGTCCTATTAAAAAATAACCTGCCCGTACCTAATGTCATGGAAAGGTACAAGCTAATTAAAGAGTACCACGAGGCAGCCATAGGCGGCCATAGAGGTATGAATAAGACGTACAGCAAAATTGCTGGCGACTTTTACTGGCGAAATATGCGCCCAGATGTGCGCCAATTTGTCGCGAGATGCACTGTTTGCCAGAGCAATAAACTAGTTCGAGTAAAAACCCGTCTGCCGATGTTAATTAGTAATACACCGGCAGCCCCTTTCGAGCAGCTCGCCCTTGACTTCTACGGCCCGCTGGAAAAAACCAAGAAGGGTTACAAGTATATTTTGTCAGCGCAAGACGCACTCACAAAATATACAATTTTAACACCAACAAAATACGCAACAGCAAAGGAGGTAGCAAGAGCTTTGACAGAAAAAATAATCTGCATATTTGGACCACCAGCAGCGATCCTTACGGACCAGGGGACCCATTTTCAAAACCGTTTATTGGAAGAATTTGCTAAGATATTCGGAATCGAAAAATTTTGCACTACAGCCTACCACCCCCAATCGAACGGCTCAATAGAAAGGATGCACAATACACTGACGGAATATCTCCGAAAATACATAAGAGACGTAACTGACTGGGATAATTGGACAGCAATATGCCAGCACGCTTACAACTGCACAGAACACGAAAGCACGGGCTATACACCGCATGAGCTTGTGTTCGGTTTTAAACCGAGAACACCATCAAGCTTCACAACGAAAGAGTTAGCGCTGTCCTATAACAGTTATATAGTGGGTATGCTATCCCATCTTACAGTCCTACAGACGACAGCAGCCATGAACTTAGTGCAAGCGAAATATCGCACGAAGTATTATTACGACAGGAATTTAAACATTAAACACTTCCGAGAAGGAGAACAGGTCTACGTCCTTAAAGAACCAAAGAAGGGAAAATTCGCAAAGGAGTATACGGGCCCTTTCGAAATAATAAAAATAAACCGCAAGACGAACAACGTCACGGTACAAAACGCTGACGTGTCTAAAACCGTCCACGTTAACAAACTCGAAAGGCCCGGCGAGTTAGCTAGACAGTCTGATAAACTAGCGTAGAACAGTCGTTTTTTTTTATTGTTTTTTTACGCGGCCCCGGACGAGCCGCGCCCCGGAAGAAAAACAAGATGAAGCGATTAATCGTACAGAATTGTAGGAGAACTAGCCAAACTACGCGCGATAGTTAAAGTTCCATGTTCGGCAGCTAACAGAAACTTCTGTTTTTTTTAGGGCACGCGACGACGCGAATCGAATAAAAATATTAAGGTTGAATAAAAAGGCAATAAAAATCAGGGTCAAACGCGAGCGTGTTCCAATTGAAGTAAACGAGAAAATAAAGCTGCGCGCTTATAGGACGAAAAGCGACCCTAAGCGCAAATGTCCAATTACATATTTTATATTTTAAGGTACATAAGAGCTCAAATAAATGCTAAGATATACAAATTTAAGAATTTGAAAATTTGAAAAATTTAAAAAAAATTTGAAAATTTGCAAATTTGAAAAATTTGAAATTTTGGAAAATTTGAAAATTTGAAAATTTGGAAATTTGAAAATTTGAAAAATTTGAAGAATTTTGAAGAGTAGAGAATTTTAAAGTTGATAAATAAAAAGGGAAGAATTTAAATATAAGCAAGGTTTAAGAAATTTGTAAAAGTAGATAATAAGATATAGAAATAAGTATATAATGTAGAGCACCTCTCAAATGATATCTTGTAAAGCAGCAGCGGCTGCTTATCTGTAATACATTTTAAAAAGTGGACGCTATAAAAAGCCGAAGGGACATAAGTTAATTAATATCATTTGAAATAAATTTTACAAGTACAAGTGCTAGCGCGCTTTTGCGCGCTCTCACTTACACACACAAACTTGGCTATTCAGAACATGCACGCTAGAGCAGTACGTCGGTCGTACGTTTTCATTGTTTTTTTTCGAGCAACGCGGACGTCGCCCAACGCGGCCCCGCACGTGTCACGGATGAGCTTCTGGCTTTCCGTGGCATTTCCTTATCGCAGAGCGGATGCGCGCAAGACACGCAGTCAGCTCTGCCCGACGCTGCTCCAGTGTTCCTACGCGCAAAAGTGCAGTACTTGCACCTTTTGCGCGCGGGACCGTTGGCGGGTCGCGATGCGACCGCGAGCGGGCAGCAGATAGCCGGCGGTACTCACGACGAGAGGTGCTCGGACCTAATAAAGCCACGATTACCCAAAAGCCCTGTCTCCTCAATTCCTGCGCGCCTTTCTCTGGCGGCACAGGAGGACCCCTCCAACCATCCGTCACAATTGCTATAAAATACTTTGGTTTCTTTGCAATAATTTTTAGCCTATTTTTCTATTTTTGGATGAAAATTGTAGACTAGCACGTTTTGCGCCTCTTTTTAAGTTCGCACCGATACCATCACATGCACCTTTGCCGTGCACGGTAGCATAAAAGTGCCATTCCGCTGAGATTTCGAAATCTTTTTCATGAAACAGAAGATTTTGCATATTATTCTTATTTTTAAAATGTTGACTTGCTCCATCCGTTAAACAGTAAATTTTTTTAACTACGAAATTAGATTTCAGATAAAGCATGACAATTTTTTGATATTCATAAACTGCAACAGTATCATGGTTTAGATTATCATAAATTGCAGCAATGCTTACATGTTTAAGATCACTATTTTCTTTGTAATAAATTACAACTGTAAAAATAGTTGCCTGGTTATTATTCCAATGGAAAGATTGCGTAGAATTCTGTACTACAAATGCATAGTTTTCCGCAAAATCAAAACAGACAATAAACTTCCCATTGTAGTTGCTACAATAAACCGGAGAAATACGTAACTAATAGATTTATGATTTAATCATAAAAAAATCTAAATTTAAAAAAAACATCGTCGTATATATGAATTTCTTGTGACAATTCCTTTACAGATTAAAGTTTTTTATGTTTAAACCACCTACCGACTGAAAAAAGAACTAGTTTTACAAGTAAGCATGATGTGGCGGTGACGGCGGCCGCGCCGCGCCAAGTCGCGCGCGGTACTTCTACTTTTCGGCGTTCTATTACTCACTGAAATATAATCGGGCACTCTGTGCAAAAGAACTTTTCTTATGTAAAAAAACCTCAGCTTTCGATTAAAAGTATTAAAAAAAATATTAAAAATAGACTTTTCGAGATATAACACGTATTGTGTTTTTTTTAAGGAAAATGGAAAATTTTGGAAAATCTGACCTCACCAATAGAAAGCTGAGGAAAAAATACACCGAAATAGTTTATTGGATATTTTTTATATATTTTTTTTCATACCGCAAACGCGAGTTGAAAACAACAGTATTAAGCGCTCGCGCGCCGCGCTAGGAGAGTTGACGTGATTCGCCCCATATTCTGAATATAGCTTAATTTTGTGTTTTTCCTCTGTCGCTTTGCTCTTTATAGAATCTACACGTTGCATAAACTATTAATAAATATTAATTTGTTTGTTCGTTTTATGAAAGAAAAGTAACAGTAGTATACAAAAAATGGCGGGTAATGAATAGAGCATAAAGTATGCGTACGTACGCTTTAAAGATGATAAAACAAAATTATATACTCTCAGCGTCAAATCAATCAAACATAAAAAGAGTGACATCAACCATGCTGTATTCAAAGATAAAAATGATTTTGATGCTAAGAATTACTATTATGCACGATGGGACTGCAATAAGTCGTGCAAGAAAACACATGATCATTTTGGATTTTACAAAGCCAATATCTTAATGCTGGGACGTAAGTATAGATATTTATATAATATACTATTGTAATATTCCCAACTTTTAAATTGTTTCGTAACAGTAACATAGTAAAATTGAAAGCTAGGCAGTCAATAGCAAATTTAAAATTAAATCGAATTTTCATTTATTTTATTTAACTTTTATTATGATTATTATTATTGGTGTTGATATCGATTCTTTATCGCTATAAATTATATCCAATTGTGTACGAGTATAGTTATATTATTGTCGTTGGGTAAACTGAACCTATATATATATATATATATATATATATATATATATATATATATATATATATATATATATATATATATATATATCGGCTCACCTCGGGCTGCTCGATTTGCCTCGGCAAGGTCTGCAACGCCCTCGCGGTACTCGCCTACTTTCCGCCCTTAGCTAGTAAAAGTGCTAGTCTTTGTAAGGTGATTTCGTATATATTGTATATACCTAAAACTTTGAATTAAAATCCTTACAGCTTTATGTAAGATGCTGTGTCCAGTTTTATGCTGGAAGTCGAGGGCTGTCCAGGCAAGGGCTGCAACCAGCACGAGCATAAATCGCCTTTCGCCCGTGGTGCACACGATATTTTTTGTCGTACGTCGACTAAAAGGATGATTTTTCGTGCATTATGAAGACGGCGGACAGTGAGTTGTTTTTCCGGCTGAGAGTTAGTAGTATAGCAGTGGGGGTTCGAGCTCATTGAGCCCGGAGCAGTGGGGGTTCGAGCTCACTGAGCTCGTAGCAGTGGGGGTTCGAGCTCACTGAGCTCGTATCAATGAGGGTTCGAGCTCACCTGAGCTCCTAGCGAGTGCGCTCGAACTCTCATAGGGTTTCTGGTGGGTGGCCACCCGACAGCTGGCTCACTTCCCCCACCCGACTGCTGGCTCACTCCCCCTACCCACCTACCTCCGCGAGTGCTAGGGTGCGGGCCCGGACCTGCACCGCGCGCGTAGTCCGGAACGCGGGCCCGCACCTGCGCGAGCCCGGAAAGCCTGCGCGAGCCCGGAACGCCGGCCGCGGGAACGCTGCCGCGCGCGAAGTCATGAACGCGGGGAGCGCGTTTTAAGTCCAGATCACCGGCCGCGCGTCTTAAGGCCGAAACGCTGGCCGCGCGTCTTAAGCCCGGATCACCGGCCACGCGTCTTAAGCCCGGATCACCGGCCACGAGCCAAGTCATGTGTACGCGTCTTAAGCCCACACCGCACGCGAAGACCGCATAAACTAGCGAAATCGCTAGAGTGAGCGCGCTAAACATGCCCCTCTCTAACGTGCAACTAGCGCGCTGTCTACAACGCCATCTGTCGACCTTCCAATAAAGCACACCTAACAGTCCGCTATCCCGTTCAAAGTGTCGTTCCATGTGAGTAGTATAGCAAATATATATATATATATATATATATATATATATATATATATATATATGAATTTAAATTTATTAGACCAGAAAATTATTTTACAAGTATATTCCAGTGGAGGTAACATAAGTTACCTTACACTGGTAGCTTAAAAGTAAAATCCTAAAGAGGTAAATAAAAATTACCTGTACATATAACCTAGAAACAAAAAACTTAAAAACTAGCTTAAGAAACTGATTAAAAAAACTAACTTAAAAATAAAGAAAAATTTTGTTACACCAATATACTTCGCGCAAAAAGTAATATAAGCTGATAGTTATGTCTACTTATAGCATCAATATAAATAGTATTAGTATTTTCTTTGTATTAGCCTTATTAATAGTTAATGATTTGAGATCATTTGTTAACCTATTGAACACTTTTATAGCTACTATGTAGCTGTTATTTTATCTACTGTTGTAATAATACCCGGTAATTGAATACTTTTGTTTGTGGTCCCGGGTTAACAATCGTGCTTTTCTATAACAATGCAATGATAATATTCATAATTCACATTTTAAAACAATAGATGATTAAACAAACTTACCTGTAAAGTCGAATTATAATGTTTAAAAAGCTCAAAAACTTCAATCCGATCAATTTGAGCGCGTTCGAACTTACGAAGATCGTAAACGATAAAAATGCTGACACATGGTTTTGTAAGGAGCAGGAGTGAACTGAACGACGAAATAAACAGACGAACTGAATTTAATATTTAAATTAAACTCATATATTATGGTCGTAAGCGTTTAACAATAACTCTTGATTTGTCTGATTTAATAAAATAAACTTTTAAATAGAAAAAACTTGTGTGTTCTGAAAGAAAAAGGAAAAGCGGGGCTCGTGACCACGAGGTACGAGAATTAGATTGGTGAGTCGTATAAGCGTCAGCGGCCAGAACAGTTTAAGTCTCAAAACCTTGCAACAAAGCAATAAATTTACAAGCTTTTATTATAGCCAAACAAAGAGACTAACGACGATAAAAAAGATTTTTAAAAAAATGTTCCGTTATATTTGTATAAAATATTCATATTTACCGAGATAAAAATGGTAATATACGATAAATAGTTTATCTTTCCCTAAAAATATATATCCAATTTATTTGTAATGCTAACGTGGTTAGGCTCCCTTATAGCTTATACTCGAAGAAAAAGATTAGTAATGGCTAGTTACTATAAATGCTTAGTACTTTGGAAACAAAGAGTAAAATAGGTTGACTCTACGCAACTCGGATTTTAATAAAGTACTTTAAGAAGTGTTTTCTAGTACCTTAAAATGAAGCCTAATAGTAGCCACTGTTTGTTTCAAAAGTCTTTTACTTAACATTTATTTGCATTATTTAAATAAAAACGTACCTGTACATTTGATCTAAACTCAATCAAATTTATATGCTGGAAAACTGATCCACAAGATATTTAAAAGGGGAATCTTAATTAGAACGCTAAAAAATAAATAATCTTTGTTGATTTGTTTCTCAATTTGTGAATTGTTTAAAAATTTAAGGGTGTGTACACTACAACAATATCAACAATACAAACAAAATTCTATTGGAAAATAGTTAGTCTTTCTAAAGTTTATTTAACCATAATATTTATAATCTTTATAATGCTACGATACAAGTGTTGTCATTTTGCGTACATACTAGGGAATCAAAATTTAATTTTAAATATAAAAACAAAAAGTTTTTTCTATAATTCATACTATCTTCTATATGGATTTAAACTGTTTTAAATATCAATAATTTACAAAATGCCGCCACATGAACAGAAAAGACCGCTGCCAATTCATTGGCATTCATTGGCAGCTTCCTCAAACTACAATAATTGTTCCAATATGAAATTCTTTGTTCTAATAAAAAATAATTTATATTGCCTTATCTTTTTCTAAATAATAGCTCAAAAAGGGTGTCCTTCTTTATCATTGATGGTTTGACAAAACATAATTTTTACTAAAATTCCAGATAGGAAATAATCCTTATAACACCAATTTTTTCTCTGTACGTAAAAAAATTATTAAAATTGTTTAAATATTCAAATTAAATGTAGTCAGATGTTAGTACATAAATTCACTAAATTCCTAATCATCTAAAATTTTGTGAACGATTTGCCATCATAGATTTCCGAGATATAACCGTTTAAACTAAATATGACTTTTATCGTGTATAACAAAAGAAGGGAAAGTGCCTGTCAACCAAAAATTGCTGTTGTAAAAGACAAGTAATGTTATGCTCTTTACAATGCATTTACACAAAATTAATCATAATATTTTTAACATACCAAAAATCTCGAAAAACTTAAACACAAAAATCTAAAAATCGATAAACTATTAAAAAGCGAAAAGAATCAGCCATGTTAGGTAAAAAATACCGTGCCATTTTCGAGATATAAGCGATCAAAAAAAATTTTAAAATACATAACTTTAAATATCTTGAAATATACGTGTCGTTGTGATCTGGGCAAAGAATTTGTTCAAGAGATAGTAAAAAGCTACCGTTTTGGAAAGTTTCAGATCAAATGCTGCCGATATACTTTCGTATTCGCAGCTGACTAAAAATCGATTTCTTATAGAAAATTTACAAAAGTTTCTAAAATTCTCTCAGTAGCGGGAATTTTTTTCAACCGCCGGCCGGCAAACACCTGCTTTGCGCTCGCTTTAGAGGCACGAAAAAACGCGAAAATCGTGCGTGTATGACAAAAAATTATTTTCCCTTTAAAAGAATAAGATGAAGCCTAAAAAATTTTACAGAAAATTCTTCTCTATATTCCTAATCATCTCAATTTTTTTCAAATATTTTTCTTCTTATATGTCACAGATATAAGCGTTTGGAAAAAATGATGATTTGGTAAATAACAAGTCAAGGGAAATAGCTAATTCAAAATTTCGGGTCGAAAAAGATAGGTAATTTAATGCTCTTTCAAATGCATTATCACTTAATCGATGATATTATTCCTAAGGTATCGGAAAACTCGAAAAATTAAATTTAAAAAATCTAAAAGCTCAGAATTAGTTTGATGGTGTGAATAATACACTTAAGAACAGCTGATTTGTTGACGAATCAAATGAGAAGATCTGTGCCTTGATGTCGTTCCTGGTTTTCGCCAGTACTCCACTTTGGATAACCCCGTTCTCACCAGATTTCTATCTTTCCGGTAAACTACATAATCTACAAAACACAGTTCACTTGATAGAGTAGTTTCTTGTAACCAGGCTCAGTAAATACAACTATATCTGGTTGGTAGCAAGAATTAATATATGGAAATAGTTTTGTTATACATGAAAATGTAATTGTTAGTTTAAACGGTTATATTTCGGAAAGATATAGCAATTTTAAATTAATTTATAAGAACAAAGAATTTCATATTGAAACAATTAAATTAGTTTGAGGAGGCCAAGTGCCAATGAAATGGCAGGGGTGTTTTTTCAATGAAGTACTATGTTGTAATTTTTTAATATTTAAAACACTTTCTAGGTCCCTTTCTAGATCATTTCAATCTATGTTCAATCATTTCTCCACCTTTAGAATATAACAAGAAACTTTATTTTTGTGTTTAAAACGAAATTTGGATCCTCTAGGATATATGCAAAATGACAACTCTGGCGGCAAAGCATTATAAAGAAATGGGTAAATAAACTAAGGAAAACTAACTATTTCCCAATACAACATTTTATTTCATAATTGAGATATAGTGTAAAACATCATCAAAATTTTGAAAAGATTTACTTTAATATAATTAAGAAATATAATTGACAAAACCTCAATAATTATGTTTTTTAACGTTCTAATTAAAGTTGCCTTAAATAGGATTGCTACTACTTTTCTTCAAATTTCCCCTTTTTGTCAAAATTTTATATATTTTCACACGTATTGATATAACCAAAAGTGAAAGTTTTTGAAAAATTTTCTGCTAATTTTTCGTATATATATTGATATACAACGAAAAGTTTTGTGGCGAATTGCTAACGTTCTTGATGCATACAGAAATTTTTATACAAACTTGAAAGATTCCTACTTACTTTTTATGACATTTTGAAAATATTTATGCATTATCATGTAAGGAACAGGAATTGTATGTATATAAATGTATAGCGCATAAGAGCAAATTCGGGATCGTCGTCGGAAAGCTCGGCCGATTACGTAACATGTCGCGCGATCGCACATCTGACCGAGCAGTATGGTGTGAGTGTGTTCCCGTATGGAAAAAAAAAACTCTCAAGTTGAGTGTTATTTCGAACTCTTATTTCGAAATAATTGGATTACTAGTGCAATAATAGTATCATGTAGAACAAAAGAAAATTTATATAGAATATGAAAAAAAATTGTTAAATACTAAAAATGTATATATCTATTATAATAAAATACTAGGTAAAGTTATAAAAGATGCGAAATACAAATTTGGAAAGGAAGAAGTAAAATAGAATAGTGGCAATCCAAGGCAGTTATGGAATATAATTAACTCTAAATTAAGTAAAATTAATATTAAGGGCAACTCGATAGAACATATATATGAAAATAATCAAAAAATAGAAAATAGAACCAATATTGTAAATTCAGTGAATAACTATTTCTCTGAAGTAGGAGCTAAATTGATTGCACAAATTGTACAATAAACTAAAACTCCCTACTAGCAACCGATTCAATTTTGCTCAGTCCTACAGATTTCGATGAGATATATAAAATTATACTTTCTATGAAAGAAAAATCCGGAGGGGTAGATTATATTAATGTTAATACGATAAAATTAATCTCTGAATACATACTATTACCACTTGAACATATTTTTAATTTATATATTGAGAAATCCATATAGCACAATACACTTAAAAAGTAGTCCCATTTACAAAGCAGGGGACAGATAGTGTACCTCAAATTACAAACCAATATCGCATATGTCTAACATTGTAAACATTTTTTAGAAATAATTTGTAACAGGCTATACTTTTTAAAAAAAAATGTAATATAATATCTGATAAGCAATTTGGTTTTGTTAGAAATAGAGGTCCGATTGATGCTTTAAACTATATAACGAACATAATATACAAAAAGTTAGATAAAGCAAACCTAGAATAACAGTCTTTTTAGACCTAGCCAAAGCTTTTTATACTATGAATTAGAAAATACTATTACAAAAGTTAGAGAGATATGGTATATGTGGTAGTGCCTTAAAACTGTTCACGAGCTATCTCTCTGATAGATAACAAAGATTTAAAATTTAAGATTGTAAGAGTGAATAGAAATTAATCACCACAGGTGTTCCACAAGGATCAATATTGGGTCCTTTATTATGTGTACGCTATGTCAATGATCTATTGAGAGATATGCAACAGGATACAATCATGTCTTATGCTGACGAGACAGTCATCATCGCGAGTGATTATACGTGGTCTTTGGCAGTACAGGATAAAATGAATATATATTCTTTTGTTATACACGAAAAAAGTCATATTTAGTTTAAACGGTTATATCTCGGAAATCTATGATGGCAAATCGTTCACAAAATTTTAGATGATTAGGAATTTAGTGAATTTATGTACTAACATCTGACTACATTTAATTTGAATATTTAAACAATTTTAATAATTTTTTTACGTACAGAGAAAAAATTGGTGTTATAAGGATTATTTCCTATCTGGAATTTTAGTAAAAATTATGTTTTGTCAAACCATCAATGATAAAGAAGGACACCCTTTTTGAGCTATTATTTAGAAAAAGATAAGGCAATATAAATTATTTTTTATTAGAACAAAGAATTTCATATTGGAACAATTATTGTAGTTTGAGGAAGCTGCCAATGAATGCCAATGAATTGGCAGCGGTCTTTTCTGTTCATGTGGCGGCATTTTGTAAATTATTGATATTTAAAACAGTTTAAATCCATATAGAAGATAGTATGAATTATAGAAAAAACTTTTTGTTTTTATATTTAAAATTAAATTTTGATTCCCTAGTATGTACGCAAAATGACAACACTTGTATCGTAGCATTATAAAGATTATAAATATTATGGTTAAATAAACTTTAGAAAGACTAACTATTTTCCAATAGAATTTTGTTTGTATTGTTGATATTGTTGTAGTGTACACACCCTTAAATTTTTAAACAATTCACAAATTGAGAAACAAATCAACAAAGATTATTTATTTTTTAGCGTTCTAATTAAGATTCCCCTTTTAAATATCTTGTGGATCAGTTTTCCAGCATATAAATTTGATTGAGTTTAGATCAAATGTACAGGTACGTTTTTATTTAAATAATGCAAATAAATGTTAAGTAAAAGACTTTTGAAACAAACAGTGGCTACTATTAGGCTTCATTTTAAGGTACTAGAAAACACTTCTTAAAGTACTTTATTAAAATCCGAGTTGCGTAGAGTCAACCTATTTTACTCTTTGTTTCCAAAGTACTAAGCATTTATAGTAACTAGCCATTACTAATCTTTTTCTTCGAGTATAAGCTATAAGGGAGCCTAACCACGTTAGCATTACAAATAAATTGGATATATATTTTTAGGGAAAGATAAACTATTTATCGTATATTACCATTTTTATCTCGGTAAATATGAATATTTTATACAAATATAACGGAACATTTTTTTAAAAATCTTTTTTATCGTCGTTAGTCTCTTTGTTTGGCTATAATAAAAGCTTGTAAATTTATTGCTTTGTTGCAAGGTTTTGAGACTTAAACTGTTCTGGCCGCTGACGCTTATACGACTCACCAATCTAATTCTCGTACCTCGTGGTCACGAGCCCCGCTTTTCCTTTTTCTTTCAGAACACACAAGTTTTTTCTATTTAAAAGTTTATTTTATTAAATCAGACAAATCAAGAGTTATTGTTAAACGCTTACGACCATAATATATGAGTTTAATTTAAATATTAAATTCAGTTCGTCTGTTTATTTCGTCGTTCAGTTCACTCCTGCTCCTTACAAAACCATGTGTCAGCATTTTTATCGTTTACGATCTTCGTAAGTTCGAACGCGCTCAAATTGATCGGATTGAAGTTTTTGAGCTTTTTAAACATTATAATTCGACTTTACAGGTAAGTTTGTTTAATCATCTATTGTTTTAAAATGTGAATTATGAATATTATCATTGCATTGTTATAGAAAAGCACGATTGTTAACCCGGGACCACAAACAAAAGTATTCAATTACCGGGTATTATTACAACAGTAGATAAAATAACAGCTACATAGTAGCTATAAAAGTGTTCAATAGGTTAACAAATGATCTCAAATCATTAACTATTAATAAGGCTAATACAAAGAAAATACTAATACTATTTATATTGATGCTATAAGTAGACATAACTATCAGCTTATATTACTTTTTGCGCGAAGTATATTGGTGTAACAAAATTTTTCTTTATTTTTAAGTTAGTTTTTTTAATCAGTTTCTTAAGCTAGTTTTTAAGTTTTTTGTTTCTAGGTTATATGTACAGGTAATTTTTATTTACCTCTTTAGGATTTTACTTTTAAGCTACCAGTGTAAGGTAACTTATGTTACCTCCACTGGAATATACTTGTAAAATAATTTTCTGGTCTAATAAATTTAAATTCATATATATATATATATATATATATATATATATATATATATATATTTGCTATACTACTCACATGGAACGACACTTTGAACGGGATAGCGGACTGTTAGGTGTGCTTTATTGGAAGGTCGACAGATGGCGTTGTAGACAGCGCGCTAGTTGCACGTTAGAGAGGGGCATGTTTAGCGCGCTCACTCTAGCGATTTCGCTAGTTTATGCGGTCTTCGCGTGCGGTGTGGGCTTAAGACGCGTACACATGACTTGGCTCGTGGCCGGTGATCCGGGCTTAAGACGCGTGGCCGGTGATCCGGGCTTAAGACGCGCGGCCAGCGTTTCGGCCTTAAGACGCGCGGCCGGTGATCTGGACTTAAAACGCGCTCCCCGCGTTCATGACTTCGCGCGCGGCAGCGTTCCCGCGGCCGGAGTTCCGGGCTCGCGCAGGTCCGGGCCCGCGTTCCGGGCTACGCGCGCGGTGCAGGTCCGGGCCCGCACCCTAGCACTCGCGGAGGGAGGTGGGTAGCTGTCGGGTGGCCACCCACCAGAAACCCTATGAGAATTCGAGCTCACTCGCTACGAGCTCAGGTGAGCTCGAACCCCCATTGATGCGAGCTCAGTGAGCTCGAACCCCCACTGCTACGAGCTCAGTGAGCTCGAACCCCCATTGCTATACTACTAGAGTTTTATTTTCCACCCGCTTTATATGCAAGAAAAAGCATACTTTCAGTGCAGGTAGGACAAAAACAGTATTTTTCATGCATGAAAAGCGGAGAGAAAATATTGATCTTTCCGAGCGTCAAATAATGTGGCAGGGAAAGTACTTTCCCTCCTTGTCCTAGCATGCGTGCGTGCGTGCGTGCGTGCCCGTGTGCTTGTACGCGTGTACGTGTGCGCGTGCGTGCATGCGTGCTTGTGCGTGCGCGTGTGCGTGTGCTTGTGCTTGTAGGCGTACGCACGTGTGTGTGTATATGTTCTTGTATGCGTGCGTGTGTGTGCACATGCGTATTCGTGGGCATGTGCGTTCGCGTGAATGGGCATGTGTGTACATGTATTGTATGTTATATTTTTGTAATCATACTACAGAGTGGACGACTCAAAAAGCTTAGTTCTCCATTCGCTCTACATGAGGAAAAAATGGCCTTACATGCTCTTATTAGAAAAAAATACGGTACTCAAATTGGAGCAAAAGGGTTTTTGCAGACTCGGATGATGATTTTGAGCACTGGTGGTAGTTTCGGGCGCCTTAAGCGCCCTCGACTTCCACTCGTGCTCGATCATCATCCTCGCTCAGGATAAACCTATTTTTGCCCCTAGTTACGTAATATACTATTTTTACATTTTTAAGCATGCATTTGCTATCTTATTTTTTCATATGCGAATTCGTATAAATACTTTTAAAATTGTCAATTTCAATAAGTCATGTTATAATTATAGGCTGTGCGTGCAAAGTTAATAGTTGCAGGAAGAAAAGCAGCTTCTCAAAATAATCTTAAGCAAGTTCGTGAAGTTTATAAAAGAAAGAGGAATGTTATATATAGTGACTCAGATAGCGATCAAGAAAATGTGTCATCACCAAAAAACAACGATTAACAGAAGAAAAAGATGTAGAAGAACAGGATTCGACTTCAATAGCTTCAAACAATCATACTAAAAGCAATGTAACCTCTCTACTATCAATGATTCATAATCCAAACATTAATAATGATGGGTTAGAAAACGTTGTTACCCATAATATTCAGGTTCAAGTTCACTGTGAACCAAATGAACAGCAACAGCTTCATAGAAATGCAGACTACATACGAAATTTAGAAAAACAGATTGCTCATTTGAAAAGACAAAATATAACATTAAGGAATAAACTGACAGTCGATGATGAAACATTTAGCCAAGAGTAGATTATAGCCATAGGTAAATTAAAATGCTCTTCGAACCTTTTATTTACACATTAGTGATAAATGACTCATTTTATGAATGAATTAATAATATAAAAATATATATTATAAGAATAAACTTCATAAAAAAATAGTTAGTTTAGACCATGACCTGAATTCCGTATTTAAGGAGAATTTTTTATTGCTAAAAGTTTAAGGGAGGCATTCTGTATAGATGACAATAACAGAGGTGATTTTCGGAGATTTTTCACAGAAAAACTATTTATTCAAATCAATCAAAACTTTTGTATGTATTTATGCACCCTTGAAGAAGTAAAAACAGTCTTTTACAATGCATTTTTATCGATATATATAGGTATACATATAGGTTGACACTCTAGGATCGATTAAAGTGGTCTTAAACAAAAAAGTAAAAAAATTTAATAGTGATTATTTAGTGTTATAATTTAGATAGTACGGATGTACTAAACCTTAAATAACCGTAATGAAGCATTTCTTTAAAAAAAATTCACATTTTTTTGCAATAAAACGTATAGAATGTCATAATTCTTAAGATTTTACAGGTTCAGGGTTGGGTTGGGTTGGGTTTAGTAAAAAATATTTTAAGTTGATTGGTTGAAAATTTATTGAGTTATCGTGTCCGCAAATTAAAAAAAAATCGTTTCAAGAAAAACGTGTAGTTCGGCTCCGCCTCGCTCCACCTGCTGCTTGATGCGCATAGCAAAATGCCTATAGCTTCATGTACCGTCAAGGACCCAGTTCCTGATCAGTTGAGGCATGTCCTTACGTTATTTGTTGTGTCAAAGCATAAAAATGAGGTATTCATGGAAAATGAAATTTCTAATAACAAATATAACTGTAAATCTTTAATATAAAATTTAAAAAATACATATATAATCAAAATTAAGTTAAATATAAAGCCTCAAAGAAAAAAAGCTGTGGGAGCAATTCCTGATCACTTAAAATTTGTATGGGAGTAGTTTCTGATCATATCAAGACCCAATTCCTGATAACATATATTATTGACGTACAAGTATTTTATATGATAAATTAAAACTTATTAAGCAATACTAATACCGGTAGATATACTAAAATATAACATTTTCGGTTGTGTGATTATAAATGTGAAACTTAGGCGAGGTAAAAGTGTTCGGTTATTCGTACTCGGTCTACTGCACGATATAGACTCGCGTGCGATCATATATTTATAACCTATAAAACGTCCATAGTGTTCTGATTTATTTTCACGTTTTGTGCGACTTTTGCCTGATAAATTATTTACACATAGATAAAAACTACTTATAGAATTGTGTTATTACAAATATTTGTGTATTTGAAGATTTTTAAACACACATAAAATATGTTATTAATACTGATCAGGAATTGGGTAAACGATAAGAATTTGGACCCTATTTCTAATCACACGTTTTTACAAATATCAATAATATTTTATATGAATGTTTTAAGTGATTTATACAAATAAACTGTTGAATAACTTAATTACATAAGTTTTTCTACGGTCCATTACAAAATTTTGAAGATATGATGTAAATTTCTTTGCAGATGGTGTCAATCATGACGTTGCCAACAATGCCCAACTTTAACATTTTTTATCTTAAAAATGTATTTTACTAGTAACTTTTAAAGTTCTTTTATATGACTGCCAAATAGTTTACTATTAATAATTATTTTTTTAAAACAAATTTTGTATAAATTAATGCTTAAATAGTAATAAATGTAACCAAATGATCAGGAACTGGGTACTGATCACGAACTGGGTCCGTGACGATAAATGAATTGCACATTATTTATTTTTTGCCCATATATTGCGGCCAACTGACCAGCTCCGTCTCCATATTCAGCTGACTGCCCATCACAACTTTTATTTATATGCAATATACAAGTTGTATAAAAATTTTCAGCCTTAGTAAATTCGCATAGCGCATCTGAGTCACCTGTTCTCAGTTTAGCTTGACTGACCGCAGTATGTTTGTGTACACAACCATTGTAATGAACTATAAAAAAACTAGCCTTAGTAAATTCAAACAGTTTTTTAGGCGCTGTCTCTTGGTCTATAATACCTGAGATACTGGAGATAACTAATGCTAATAAGCTGTCTCTTATACACCTACGCTTATTGGAAAAAGTTACGTAAATTTGTTACATTATTTATGTAAGTTTGTTATGTACTTTGTTATGTAACAATTTGGAACTTTTTGTTAAAATGAAAATATCAAAGCTTAGTCCCTCAGTTTGAGTGTTATCATCCGGATGATACTTCCAAAAAAGGTCACTAGACCTATAGGGATGCCGCTATTCAGTCTCCAGACGACTTAAATGTGTTAAAATTCATAGAGTACCAAATTACTACATAACAAAGTACATAACCAAGTTATATAAATGATGTAACAAAGTTATGTAATAAAGTTATATAACAAAGTTATGTAACTTTTTTCATCAGGGCATATACTTAGGAAAAGGACATCAGATCCGTAACTCTCTCCCTCTTTTGGGCTGCAACCAGGTGTTATCCCTTCTATAACCCACCCTCTAACCTGTAACCTTTGAGTATCCAGTACAATTCACATAGAACAGAATCAATTCGTACTTTGTCGCGTCGTGATCACCTTCATTTAACACCGTAAAGTAGCCGTAATGCACACCGGTCTTAAACCCGGAAATGCAGAGAGAGGATATTCGTCGCATTTATAGTGCCTTTTATTAACTATATAATTAAATTACTATATTCAAATCTCGTTCTCTCCGCTCACGCTCCACTTCTCCAGAACACTGGTTCTGGGATGTCACAATCTCTTCCAGTCATCACTTTTTTAGAAGAGGGTATTAGACTATAAAAATACAGGAATAGGTCTTGCAGCCAATCTACGAGCAATAAAACACTTTTGTAGTTCAGTGAGTTTACAAGATGTACAGGGCGTTTACACAAACTGATTTAATAGTTGTAAACTAAATTTATATGGAGATATCAACGACTTAAAACTTTCATACTATACATAGGATACATCATAGAAAGTATATCTTATTTAGTTTAGACATTCAGAAGCACTTTACAATGTTTTTCAATAATTGAAATGAGATAATTGATCCAAAATTATAAAAAATTAAGCCCCCACCGGGCCCTCTCTAGGTACTTCATTAAGGTGGCTCCGTCGCGTAGTCCCGTACCTACATGGGGCCCCGTGGGGGGCACATATATTTTATAATAACCCACGTAATTTTCATAAAAATGATTTAGCATTAATTGTCATAGTTATTAACATAAATATATGTTATGATGTATAAAAAATAACAACAATACTCATATATGCATACAAAAATACACTCATTTTAGCTTTTCATTAATTATTTTTTATATTTGGCTGGCAACTAGGTATTTTCAATAAATAATCAGATTCTATAAATAAAAAGCTACAATCTCTTCGTAGATTTATAAAGAAACCATGGTTTTTCAAGTAGCTATAGGCATAAATGCTGATTTTGCCATAAAAGCCTATGTTAAAGTTCTAATTTCAAACATTTTTTTCTCTTCAGTTTACATGGCAACCCCACCTAACAAAACTTTCAATAGAATGCTTAAAACGTATACTTTCAGTGGGAATTTTATTTTTTGTTAATGGTGGGTTTTGAAAAAGCGACGGAGCTACCTTATAGTTGAGTAGACAAAACCTAAAGTGCCTGACATTTATTACACAAAAAATGTTATGATAAAAATTACCATTAATATCATTGTAAACGTAAAACATATTCTAACTTCCGGAAAAATTACCCCGCCAATCAGCCAATCATGGTACTTTTTACGGTTCAGTAGATAATGTAATCTTTTCTCTGAAGTCTGAATGTCCCACGTTTACAACAATTTTTACGGTAAATTTTATCAGAAAATACTCTTTGTGTAGCCAAAACCCAAAATACCTAACTTTGATTAAGAAAAACTCGAAATACTAATTTAACAATGAGCATAACTTTAAATATGTACTGCTATTGCATGCTTACCGACATTTTCGTATTTATGGTTTATTATTAATCAATTTTTAATTCTTAATGATTATTTCGGTCATCCGGTGATTTTTAAGATATGGAAGACCGACAAGCACTGATGGATGACCAAGATCATTACTGAAAACAAAAAGGTGAGTTGAAACATCTAAAAATACAATATAGGAATAGGAATTTGGCAATGAAATAAACACATTGATTTTCATTCCGGATTAGACGCAAGTTATACATTTTGGGATTTGCTTAATCAATACTAGGTATTTTGGGTTCTGCCTAATCAAACTTAAGCAAAACCTGATGAAATTTATAAATTTATTTTAGACATTTCGAAATTCGCTTAATGTTTTAGACATTTCAGGGTTTATCTAGGCATTTCGCAAATGGCCGCATTTCAGCTTTTTCCGGTAACATATATGTCTAGAATATATAATTATATTCCATTTTCCAATGAAAATACGTAGTATCACTATTGAAAAAAATTAGATGATTTTTCACCTGATGAATTGAGATGATATGTCACCTGAACCCGTCACCTGATTTTT
Source organism: Gastracanthus pulcherrimus (assembly GCA_949152435.1). NCBI lineage: Eukaryota > Metazoa > Arthropoda > Insecta > Hymenoptera > Pteromalidae > Gastracanthus > Gastracanthus pulcherrimus. The sequence goes on from OX424574.1 coordinate 55,642,729, forward strand.
CACCTGATTCTATCGACTATTTTCCTCTTATAATGAAATCTAATCAGATCACCTGATTTTATAAGCCGATAAATTTGCCTGATGTAATCACCTGATTTTATAAGCCGATAAATTTGCCTGATGTAATCACCTGATTTATCAGCTAAAAAATTTGTTACAGAATTTTTTTTTCAAAAGACGAATGTCAAAATTTGTAGGTCTAACTGTCCAAATAGGTAGTATCATTCGGATGATACTTCCAAGATGGGTCTTCAGATATACTAGATATATAACTAGACGTTTTTAACATTTGATTAACATTTTATTTGTAAAAAACTTTTAAATGATAAATCAGGTGATATATCAGGTGACATATCATGTCAATTCATCAGGTAAAAAATAACCTGATTTTTTCCAATAGGGATATAAAACCGTGTAATAAATGTGAGAATAGAATAATAATTAACATAAGATATGCCAGGGAGTCTACAACTTGGATATAATCAACAATAATTTTCAAATATTGAATAATTAAGAAAAATGCATTCCCCAACAAAACTACTGTCAAACTCGAATATTTTGAGCTCCAGTAGAACACTGTACTGTTTACCCGCTTTGAGGCAAATGTAACAGAGTTTACACGCAATAAACGTACGCAACTCTAATGCTTAGAAAAATGACATCAGAATGAAGAAACGGTTGCTTGTCCAGTAGCATATTATAAACAATGTTTTGATTTACCTCCAAAATCTGTATGCGAACCTGCGAGTGTATGTCAAAGTTCAAAATATTTGAGTTGAATGTGTATGTAAAAAGTTTTTGAAAATAAAGGGACAAATTTTATTTATCATCTCTTATTTTTTATTTTACATCACCAATAATTATTTTAACATTGAAAGACACTCGTTTTAGTATGTAAAATAATAGTTATTTATTAGGAATTGAAAAAATCATTATTTTAAATTGTTATAGTATATGCAATAATTTCATAATAATGAGTAAGGACAGCCACTGGGAGTTTACAATTCGAACGAACTTAAGGATGTTAGATAGATATCCCACGCTGGGCGAGGAAAGGAGCCATTCCCCCCACACAGCGCGCCGGCTCCCCTCTCACCGCGTACCTCCCCGCGCAGCCAACAACCTGGTATTTTTATTTACATTTTCACTTAGTACTCGGAATCGGTGTTGTTATTCGTTCTAAAATTTCGCGTAGACGGTCTTCAATACTTTTCCAATATTTTGCATTATTTTTTATTTCTTTCTTATAATTTTGAAACAATCGCAACTCTAAGATTATTGTCGGTTTACAAGTTGCTGTCATAAGAGCCCGTGTATAAGAGTCAATCTTTGAAGTTAATTACCTTTAAAACGGCATTGGCTAATGCTTTCAAATTTCATATGCTATCGTTAATTTCATAGAAGAACGACAAATTACATTTTCAGAAACATCTAATCGTTTTGACTTCAGTATCGAACCTCCTTTTGAGTCAATCAGAATATAGCTATTTATAGTTTACACCATTGAGTTATATTAGGTAAATAGTATATTTTTCATTAAACGTAGTCCGAAAGTTTAATTCAGTAAATTCGGAAGATTATTTATCGGGACATGAATTTGCATTATGTATGACAATCATCCATATAGATAAGTTGACTATAGCTATGACACTTGTAAAACAATGTTTTTCTGTCCGTGAATCATTTTGAAGAAATTTTTTAACCAATTATTCTTATTTTAAATAAATAATACAATATTTACTATAAACAGAAAAATAATCAAAGAATTAATTCAATAATTTACAATGTAGTAAAAATTACTTTTTATTTCTTATTCATTTGATTCACTATTTACACTGCATGATCTTAGATATTTTTCGATTACATTCTCTGTGAAAGTTTATTCATTAATTTCTAACCAATATGTTCTTACACTACATTAATTTAAATCAGCATTACTGAAAAGGCTGATTATTATACGACAGTGAAATATCACAACGTATTTTATATCTATTGCAAGTTTAACTCGTGAATCTAGTTTATAGAATTTTGTTTTACAGCATATTTAATACAAAAATCAAAAATTTTGTAATTCAAAAATATTTATACAACTTCAAAAAATCAATAGATTCTAGATGTTAAAAATCTCCATTACTCATAAATTACTTTCAAACATAATGCCAAAAATGTGTGATTAATATTTTAGTAAAAATATGTAGCTAGAACTGAAAGTCGAAAATCTATGTTATATTTTAGTTCATCACATTTATATAAAAATAAATTGTAATATTTTAATTTAATTGGCGCTAACGCCTGTCTTCTATACAACAGCTAAAACCTTATACTTTACTAATTCGATGTAGTAATATAGTGTGTGATTCCAGTAAGTACTCATAATTGACATACAAAAATTAAAACACTAACTGCTGATATTTTTCCTCTGAAGTCAATGCAGATTATTAGATTCATTATTTTCAAAAACTTAAGGCACATCCTTTTCATTTGAATCATATTGTTTTCTTAATTTATATAATAATAAAAACGGATTTTGTATCTTGTTTTAACACTGAAGATATTTCTAAATAATAAATTAGGAGAAATGTTAATCACAATTTTTTATAGGATATAATATTGCACACACAATGATTTGATGTGTTACTATCGGATATGGTTTATAAATATAATTCATTGATGTCTCAACGACTAAAAGCAAATGCATATAAATCGTCGTAATTATATTAGATATGACATGTTTTAATTCTTAAACATTTGTCATTAACAGATTGATTTCTATTAAACGCATCCTATCATAAAATTATCACATTGCATCTATATCACTCATACATACTTTTAAATTTTTCGCATACAAATTGCAAATTCTTATTTATTTTCTTCCAACGTCAACAAAAAACAATTATATCAACAATTAGTACATCTTCATGGCCAATCATAAACTTGTTACAAATAATCAGTTGATAAAAGATAGAAGGTGACCATTAGAAAATGTTTATCTTCATTCTTCATCTCCACTTCTTCTTCTGTTTCGACCGCGACCTAAAAAGGAAATAAAATGCAATAAAAACTACACAAAACTACATAATTATATACTACTCATACAAATTTAGAAATTTAACATCCTATAAGAGCTCTATTTACTTGAAAATTTATTTATAATAACAAAAAACGTGTTGAGGTCTTGGTACTGAACTAGTCCATATGTGTACACTTTGTTTTACATTCAATTTCTTATGTGTTAATAAGGTGAACTTCCTTTAAATTATCGCATAAATAAACTAACACCATATTATGACTATACATTGAAATCAAAGAAATGTATTCATCCCTGGTAGAAATCTTATCGTGGCGCCCACATTCGCTATATAGGCCTTTATAGGCAAACTAGATAGTACTACACTGTACAAAACTCGATAAATCCACACAGATCTACATAGTTTTCTCAATAATAATATGTATGTATAAAATCTGTGAGGTTATATATTATTTATTGAACAGAACTTTTATTGTAAAAATTAATGTTAAAAAAAGTATAACATGCAAGTTTGCAATTATAATAATAAGATCTATATTTCTATTCATACTATTTACATATAAAAGTAGTCAGAAAGCATATCTAACGTAAGAATGAAAATTTAGAAATAATGTTCCTTGCATATGAAAAACAATGATCACAAAATAATGTTATTGATTGATGTAGTTGTTTCATGAAAAGTAATATATAAATAATAATAATATCATATGTACAAATATGTACTTTATGACATGCTTTATTTAAAAACTAGAATTTTAATTTCAGAATTGCAAATAATTTTGTATCCATATGTGAGTTCTTATAATACATAAACTGCTCATCCGTGACAACATTTTCAAAGACAAACACAATAGTCGAACACATGTAGACGATAATTTTCTTTATAAGTAACAAATTACTATGTTTTAACTGGCCATAGATGTAAAATTAAAGTGTTTGATTATAAATTAATCACAGTAGGAAATACAAAAATAAAACATACATATAATAACTCAAATACATTATTTTTTTTTAAAATAGAAAATTAATCGGTTGATAATAAATGTGTGTGAAAATAGTTTTCCTTACATAAACCATACAGGTTTTAAAACCAAGCCTGTATTTAGAATGGAACATAATCAAATGTAAGAAAACTAATTTTACATTAACAAAATAAATATATGCACGAATACTTCATATAGTTATTTGGATATTCAGATTATTTTCTTATTTTGATTGTTTAATACATATGTGTAACATAATATTATTATTGAGTTCTTAAATACAAAAACTCGATGCATCTAAAATTTGATAACCTTACACTTTAGAGGTTATTTACATTTACTTACATTGGTAATAGGTGAATAATAGCATGTAAATACCTTTAAATCAAAATAATACATAATAATCATAATAGATTATGCTTATGTTTCTTAAAACATAACCTTGAAGTGGCTGTTATTGTCATCATTTAGCTTATCTAGTTTTATCGGGGCAAATAATATGGGAAACTAGAAGAGACGACCGTTACACGCCTTTATAGTAACTATCTAGTTTGCCTACATAGATCTACATAGCGCGAGATTATTCTACATAGATCTATAAAGTGGACGGGATAAATTTCTATCAGGGATCCTATTTAATTAAATATAAATATTTAAAAAACATTAATATAGATGTTGATTTGACTCTGTTTATGAGGTTAAATGCACTATTATTGTGTTGAATTAATTTATTATTAAACTTATAGGTACCTAATCATAGGTTTCGAAAGTGATAAATGTCCGTCAAATACTTTTCTCTTACTTATAAAAATTTTCAAAAAGAACTGAACAGTCACTGCTGTAATATAGGCGTAAATTTTTGTTATTTTCCATAAGACTCCGGATTAAACGCGTGATAATGAAAATGCTAATAACTTTTCTCTCACGTACGCTGGCTTCACAAAAATTTATCTGTGTCACATTTAGACTAATATGTACCAGTATATTGAGTATTATCAAAGAGTGGACAATAATTCTATGACCGACAGTACTACCTTAAGGGAGTCCAAAAGTCAATTAAAATGGCCTGTCTGCTAATTATTGGTGAATTTTTTGGCCAATACATAACGACAATATTGACCAACGGTTAGTCAATCGTTGGTCAACTGTGCTGATATAAATAATTACAAATATTTTCATTTTTGTCCCTCATCTGTATAATCATTGAACATTTGGAACATAGCACGATTCACGCATGGATGCTTAGACTTACAATTAGAGCCTTTCCAGAATAAAGCGCTGGCTTGTATTGTGCTTGCGTTGCGCGCGTGGAGACACCGGGGCGAGATGGGAATAGTACTTAAACTATTCAAGTAGAAGTTTAAAATAAAAGGTGACCTACGTGGCAGCTGCTGATGAGGTTCAAGTACATGTACAGATGTACGTACCGAATGCAGAAGGTGTCTGGGTGGTTACTGTAGCCGATGATGAGGTCCAGATCGTGGGCTCCGTAGTTTTTGGTATCTAAATGTACGTACTGATTGTAGAAGGTATCTAGGTAGTTATGGTGGCCGATGACGAGGTGCAGCTAGTGAGCTCCGTAGTTTTTGGTATCTAGAGGTACGTGCTGGTCGTGGATGGTGTCTAGGTAGTTATGGTAGCCGATAACTAGGACCATGTCGATCGCTTCATAGTTTTTGGTATTTAGATGTACGTACTGATTGCAGATACAAAAGCTACAGACCGCACGACCTGGACCTCGACATCGGCCATCATAACTACCTAGATACCTTCTGCGATTAGTACTTACCTCTAGATACCAAAACCTACGGAGAACACTGCCAAGACCTCATCGGTCACTATAACTATCTAGATACCTTTTGCGATTAGTACTTACCTCTAGATACAAAAACTTACGGAGCACACTACCAAGACCTCGTCATTAGCCATCATAACTACCTAGACACCTTCTGCGATTAGTACGTACATCTAGATACCAAAAGCTGCGGAAGGCAACACCTGGACCTCATCATCGACTACCATAACCACCTAACCGTCTTCCTCGAACACTATGTACATCAAGACGTCAAAAACTACGGAGCACACCACCTGGACCTCGTCATCGGCCACCATAACTACCTAGATAAATTCTACGACCAGCATGTACATTTAAATACGTGATACATTTACTTTTTTGTGATTTTTAAAACTAAAGTCTCAATTGGCCAACGACAATGGGTATTCCGTGACGAAATACGCGAGATTTTTAACCAACCGCTGGCTAAATCGTTGGCCTAATCATTGCGATTTGGTATACACTTGGCGAACGGTTGGGTATAGTTTCTACCAGAGTCCGACCTTGATTTTGACCGACCATAAAGTAAATAATTATAAATAATTATAAATAATTATTTACTTTTCGGTCGGTAAAATCAAGGCAGGAAATTTGAATTTTTAATTGACTTTGGATGCATAAACTTTAAAATTCGTACTTATTGACAGAACGTGAATACTTTATATATTAACTTAAATTTGGAGGAACATAACAGTAAGCAGGAAACTTAAAATATTATGCTAAGCAAGTTTTCTAATAAAAATTACCACTGTATAATTTTTGCCGTGCAGATAGGATAATTTAGGTTGTAAATATCGTCAATATTTATGGTACAAGCAGAATTTAAAATACACCGTGATTTTCAAGGTAATTTTAAAGTATATATTTAAATTTTACCTCTTCGTATTTGATTAAGACAAGCCAACATCCTGATCATAAATACGGCTGGCACAGTAATGGTGTCTTTGGTTTCT